>QGSO01000170.1:554930-955166 GCA_011037825.1 Carya cathayensis
CACCATCTCTTTCCTGGCAATTTTGGACAGATTTTTATGATTCACATGTCCAAGTCTTTGGTGCCACAAGTCTGTAGCATCACTCTTAGCACTATTGCAACTATGCTGAAGACTAGGACTGATGCCATAACAATTGTCAGACGTCCTTGTTCCCTGCATCATACAATTTCCATCCTTATCTGAAACAATGCATATTTCTTTTGAGAAACGAACTTCAGCACCATTATCACACATTTGACTTATACTGAGAAGATTTGCTTTTAATCCATCAACAAACAGCACTTCTTTCAAGATGGGTAGTCCAGGTATTTCAATTTCACCCTTTCCAATTATCTCAGCTTTTCCACCATCTCCAAAAGTTACTGTTCCACACTTGTACTCCTCAACAGCTTTGAATAGGCTTCTATCACCTGACATGTGACGTGAACATCCACTATCAAGATACCACACATAGGTGTCTCTAGCCTTTAGAGCAATGTGTGCCACATGACATGTGTTTCTTTCTCCAGTTCTGACCCACATCTTTCTAACTTTTGGAAAACCACCCTTTTTGGTAGTTGACAGTTGGTCTAGCTTGACATTTAGCATCTCATTTTGCCTAGTCAAGGCCATGACTTGACTCCAAAGATTCAGATGCCCTCTTTTTGGCTGTCTATCTCCATTTCTCATGGGATTCTTCTTAAGCTCATAGCAATTTGGTCGGATGTGACCAGCCCTACCACAATTATGACACACCCGGTTTTCTTTGCTGTCTCTTTGTCTCCTGAACGATGAGATATTCTCATACTTGATGAATCTTTTCAGCTTAAAACAATCCGTTGCAACATGACCTATTTTACCACAGTGGTGACAAATAGGACTTCTAGCTCTTGGTTTCACGTGAGACACAGCACCCATTTGGATATTTGAGGATTTCTTGCCATTTTCAGATGGGTGAGTCTTCCCATTGACGATTGATTCACGAACAAACACAGTTTTCTTTTCCTTTTTGTGGGAGACCTTTGAGCTAGTTGCAACCTCAGATTTTATTGGATCATATCCTAATCCACTCTTGTCACTTGGAAGCTTTCCAAAGCTTAGGATTTCATCCAATTTTTGCTTCCCATTGGAGAAGGATTTCAGTTTTTCCTTCAGCAAAGTTATCTCACTTTCTTAAGCTTTTAACTCATCTTCCAAACTCACATTCTTCATTTTAAACTGATCAGCTAGAGCAATGGCTTCAGTTAATTTCCCTTGAAGCTCTTCATTTTCTTGTTTGATGAGGTCTATCTCTTGAATGTGAACTTTGTTGAGTTTCCTCAGTTTGACACAGTCCTTGTATAGTTTCTCATATACTTCTTGTAGCTCTTCTTCATACTCAGATTCATTTTCAGACAAGTTCTCCCCATCCGACATGTTTTCACTGTGTTGACTTTTGCTATCTACCGAGACAGTGAATGCCATGTAATTCAGATTTCTTTTTGGAGAAGAGTTTCCTGAGGAATCACTTGACTCCGACTCGCTCTCACTTAGGGATGCCAGTTTTGCCCTTTCTTTTGCCTTCTTGTAGTTTGCACATTCCAGCCGAATGTGTCCAAAACCATGGCATTCATGACACTGCACACTAGACTGACCCTTGTCTCTATTTGTTCTAGTGTGCTTCTCAGAGTTTCTATCCGTGTTCCCTGAACTCGAGCCTCTATTGTATTTTTCAAACTTTTTCTTTTCAAAACTCTGATTCTTCTTATTTCTAGCCACAAACATTTTCCTGAATTTCTTAGCATAGAATGCTAATTCTTTGTCATCCATAGCCAAATCATCAGATGACTCATCTGACTCCTCTCTAACAGTATTGAGAGCTATGGACTTGTGCTTCTTGTCTACTGGAAGAGTATGTTCATATGTTTGGAGAGAGCCCACCAACTCTTCTATTCTCATAGCGTCCACGTCCTTGCTTTCTTCAATAGCTGTGACCTTAGGACGAAATCTCTCAGGAAGAGATCTGAGAACTTTTCTCACAACTCTATTCTCAGGAATTCTATCCCCTAGATTAAATCGAGAGTTGACGATATCATTTAACTTGGCATAGAAAGCATCAAATGTTTCATCATCCTTCATCCTTAATTCTTCGAAAGCTAGTGGTCAACATTTGAAGCTTAGAGTTCTTTACAGCCTTGGTACCTTCATGAGTGATCTCAAGAATATCCCAAGCTTCTTTGCAATTTTGGCACATTGATATTCGTTTAAACTCTTCCTGGGACACAGCCATGAAGATTGCATTCAGTCCTTTGCTATTCCAGCCACATTCACTTATTTCATCTCTGGAATAATTTTCCACACTTTTGGGAGTTTGAACTCCATCAACAATAACTTTTGGTTCCGTCCAACCATTTGTTACGGAAAACCATACTCGTTCATCAACAGATTTCAAGAAAGCTCTCATTCGAACTTTCCAATAAGCATAGTTGTTTCCATCAAAATATGGTGGAGATGTAAGTGATTGAGACCTATCCATTTAAAACCACTACGGCAGGATCACACTCAGGAACTGAATCCTAGCGGAGTGAACCCGCTCTGATACCAATTGAAAAAGCAGTGGTTCTACACAACACTTCACCTAGAGGGGGGGTGAATAGGTGTAATCCGATTTTTATGGTCTTTTTAAAAAGATAGTTAAACAACAATTTAATCAAAGCAGTAAACAACATAAATAATCAACACAAGATTTTGTTCACGGAGTGGAAACTCATTTGAAGAACGTCTTCAAAATCTAAAACCACTCCGGGTGTAAGACACCACCTCAAATCCACTATAGAAAATTTAGTTTGTTACAACCAATTTAGAGACACTCACAAAACCTTTGTAGTAGCTAAACTTGGCTTGCAACACCACGAGCGACCCACTCGATCTCTACACGCATGTAGTGTCGGAACTCCGACCTTTCTATAGCTTCCCACGAGAACCTCTCGATCTCTGCATCACCAGCAGCTCCGGACTCTTCCGGCCAACGAACTTGTCCACTCCAATGGACTCAACTGAAGTTTGATGTTGAATGTAGTGTGGTGGAGATGTGTTTATCCAAGAGAGAATCAATCAAGTGGGGGAGAGATTGCTCTAAATGTTCTTGGAGGCCCTTAGGGTTTTTGCTCTGATTCTCCACACTAGAACAGCAGAAAAGCTGTTCTATTTATAGTACCACTCAAATGAGGCGCATTAAAACCCTAGGTTTTAAGTCATCTGGAACATTCGCTCGAGCGGAGTGTTGAGCGAAGGTCGAGCGCCGAAATCTGTCTAAGTTCGCTCGAGCGGAGTGTCGAGCGAAGGTCGAGCACCGAAATCTGTCTAAGTTCGCTCGAGCCAAGTGTCGAGCGAGGGTCGAGCGGTCCAATCTGCTTGAGTTCGCTTGAGCCATGTGTCGAGCGAAAGTCGAGCGGTGCAATCTGCTTGAGTTCGCTCGAGCCATGTGTCGAGCGAGAGTCGAGCGGTACAATCTGCTTGAGTTCGCTCGAGCCATGTGTCGAGCGAGAGTCGAGCGGTCCAATCTGCTTGAGTTCGCTCGAGCGCCCTGTCGAGCGAGAGTCGAGCGGTGACCCCTGTTTTGACCATTGATCATCACATTTCAATCCTCTTCGCTTCAACACTTGTTACAACACTATTTTACACAGGTTTTCACAAGAATATGCCAATCAACTCATTTTTGCCTCAACACCAACAATATAAAAAGATAAGTATTAAAATCTTAAATTCCTGATATTTTATGTTTTGCTTGTGTTTGGAGAAGTTATGATGACTAGGGGCCTATTTGGGGTTGCGTTAAGAGTCTTAAAAAGTGTTTAAATATTCTTAAAAACTTTTTAATAAAAAAATTTGATCGTTTGGGTGTTACATATTAAAATACTTTTAATTTAAAATAAGCTAAAAAGTATATATGTTTTTCTAAAAAATGCGGAACGTAATTCGAATTTTAAAAAGACTGTCAATTGATGAAAATATCCATACAACTTTAGGATAATTACAGCTTTCAAACTTTCAAAGATATGATCATAATATTTAAAAATTCAAATAATCGTCATTTATACCTCAGAAAGTACTTTTTCAATTTGTTTGCAAACAAACGTAATATGTTTAAAAGTGTTTTAAACATATGGTTGACAAACAGTAAATAATTTTTTAATAGTAGAACTTATTATTTAAGTTATAAGTTATAAGTTCTAAAGTTATAAACTCTATTTCCCACCGCAATTCTAAACATACACTAAATAATGATTATAAGATAAAGTTAAAAATTTAAATTTAAAATATTTTATATTTGAGTGATATTTAAAAAAAAAAATATCTAAAAATATTCGGAAATAAGTGTGTTGCAACAGAATAAGAGATAATGATGCCGAGAAAAAGAAAGAAAACAGAATAAGGGATAATGATTTGACCGATTCAAACCCCCTTTAGCCATTCACTGTATAAACGTTCCATTGAATCAGAAATATCATAGCTCTGGCAAAACAAAATAAAAAAAAATTGGAGATGTTATTAGATTTTTTTTTATTGATTAGAAGTGAAATATAATAAATAATTTTTAATAATTAATCATCACATCATAAAATAATTAAAAATAATAATGATAAATTTTTTTTATTGTATTTAGGGTCTAATGATATATTTCCTCAATAATATAAGAGATCAGAAGGTTTTCCAAACCAAAATATCACATTATCTGAAAAATTCTTTTTCAATTCAAAGCGACTGTACTTAGATTTGAAAATTAGGGATTGAATCCTCTTCACACGTAACGGTTTGACAACGGAAACTCGGTGGTAGCCGGAAGCAGGACCGGGTCAATACGTTTAGGGGCAGGCTACGTCTTGGCTAAGCTAAAATTTTGAACGAGGCATTTTTTTTTTTATAACAAAATTAAATAGATTTATTTTTATTTTTACATTATATTTTTATTTAAAACTAACAACTATGATTTTGTAAAGTAAAATTATTAATTAAGATTTTATACCACATTTTCAATTGATAACTAATTTTATTAGAAAATTTTTGATTTAAAAAGAATTTTATCAAATCTAGTTTTACAATACTTACTTTAGATTTTTATGGCCCGTTAGGGAACACAACTCTTATTACGTATTCTCAACTATTCTTAAATTTAACTTTTTCTCATTCATTTTTCAAAATTCAATAACACATTTTAACTCAAACTATTTCATTATTATTCACAAATATTTTAATATATTTTTAGTATCCAAACAAACCTTAAAAGTAATTATAATCATTATTGTCAATGAAGTTCTATAAATAACTTATACATTTGGGAAAAAGTGAGCTCTTGCCTCTTCAAATGATTATACAACAATTTTTATTCACTCAAAAATTAGATTTTTTTATTTATAATTTTTACATTATATATTAAATTATTAATAATAAAAGAGAAGTATATTATTAGAATTAGAGTATTTGAAATAATTATCACGTGAGATACTTTTAAAACTAATAATGACATAATATCTATTTGAGATATTTTTAAAACTAATAATGACATAATATCTATTTAATATTTTTGATGTTCTCTTATTGAGTTAATTAATTTTTTAAATATGTATTTTTTTAAAAAAAATGATATATATATATATATATATATTTTTTTTTTTGGGACGGCGTTAGGCAATTGCCTAACTTGCCTGGAAGAGCCGGGCCGGAAGGGAGCTGTATGCCATAACCCTTTTCATACGGTTTGGGTCAATGAAACTTGTCACTGTCAAACGGAAAGGAATCGGCTTGAAAAAGGTTACAGAGCAAGTAGAGAAAAACAAAAGGTCTCCCTACATATTACGGAAGTCCTTAATAACTCATATCCAAATATCCCTGCACGGGCACAAGCTCTGCAGATCTTTGCAGAGAAAAATGGGTGCTTGTTTTTCTTGCAGATCGTCAGCAGCGTTCAAGAGCATAAGAGTGGTTCACTTTAATGGTTTTGTGGAGGACTTGGAAAACCCAGTTTCAGTTAGCCAAGTCACTGGAAAGCCTCCAAAGCACTTCGTATGCACCCCAGCTCAGTTTCTATCCACCGCCACTGCCACTGCCTCCAACTTTCTAAAACCTGATACCCAACTGGAACCAGGCAAACTCTATTTCTTGCTGCCATACTCAACGTTGCAAGCTGAGATTTCCCCACTGGACCTGGCCTCCATAGCCAAGAGGCTAATCAAGGTAGCAAAAACTAACCGTTCCCCGGCGAAGTCTTCCAGAGCTAGTCCCTCGATAAGTCCATACGGCTCGAGTCCTGTACTGAATTCACCATCTAGAAGTCCTAACCGGTTTGGGGAGCCAGAGGTGAGCATGGTGGCACTTGGAGCTACACAAAGGTCCTCTAGAGCGCGGTCTTGGAAGCCAATATTGGACCCCATTAGAGAGAGGTCGTTCAATCGTACAAGTGAATCAGATTTGCAAGAAAAGCATTCAGATACAGGGAAATAATATATCACTTGAATTAAGAGGTAGGCTTGTATTATTATGTAAGATCCTCAAAATGGAAGTAGCTTTTCAGTGATGTAATTGGAAAAATGAAGTTCTATCTCAGTTTGAGATTTAGCTTGACTGATCTTAAACATGGCATATCACCATAAAATGGGATTTAAGCTCATTTAGACTTGAAAGCAATACAATTCTCAGAGATTTTAATTCATCGACGGGGGAATAAAAGGAATAACATCACTCGAAGGACAGACAGATCATTCTTGTAAAGGATCTCATCTGATTTGTCGTGTAATCCTTTAGCAAGGTCTTGTGGAATTTCTACTGCAGCTATATAATTTCTCTGTACTAACCCTTTAGTTAGAATTTTTTTTAAAAAAATTTATTATTATTATTTTTTTATATATCCTAGGGGTCTAAATAAACTTGGTAAGGACCAAAGCAATGCTTTCACTAGCCCAACTTCAACTAATTGTTGAAAAAGAAGATCTGTATGGTAATGCTTGGAGATGGGACCAAATTCATTTAATTCGGCCACCAAAGAAGAGGACTTGTTATAAAATTCTGTGGATTTTCTACACAGAGAGCTTAAGAGCAGCAACTTGTTCTGAGCTTTTCTTTAACAACCCACACCCCCCCCCCCCCCCCCCCAAAAAAAAACTTCTTAATTCAATAACACGTGAGGTTTTGTTATTTACGGATTTGATTTACATCATGTTAAAAAAACTCATTGGACATCTCCTAATTAAAAAAGGAATGGACAAGATCAAAAGAAAAAACCTATTCATTTTTTTCATTAAAAACAATCTTATTCATTAACTTTTTAACAGGAGATATCCAATGAATTTTTAATAAAAACATAAATGAAATCCGTTATTTATATAGGTGGGGCTGGTCCAGCTACTAAGAATTCTGAGAAATTCATAGTAATAACAGTAGCTTGCAAGTAATTAATTTGACGTAATCTCAGTTAAAGGGGCACGACTATTGGCCCTGGTGGTACCCGCTTCAGAATAGGTGAGCAATCCCACCCATTTTCCTTGCTATGAGACACAGTAAAATGCTTAGGAACCCAACTTTCCCCAATTGAGCCTCTCTTTCTCAGTAGCTCCCTCTGTTTTTCCTCAACAGTTCTCTTTGCTTCTCTTGCTTTCTCCCAGTCTTTGCTCAGGATGCACTGGCTCACCTCACTCCACACCACAGCTGATTCACTTGGCCACAATTCCTATTGGCAGAAAGACAATCTCAAATCATGCTCAGGTACACACAAAGATTCATTGACATGTATATACACATCCCTGACATGTATATTTTACTAGAAGACAAAACAACTACGTGCCTAACTATTGATTAACAAAATCATTGATAGACATGATTCGTGCATGCAGTTCTTTTAGTAGCTCAGTACCTCAAAAAATGGCCCAAGCTTAGATTATGGTAAGGAGTGAGATTATATATAGAAATTTGGGATTATCAATAATTGCGGTAATGCATATTTCTGTTTTTTTTGTCAAAAAGGTCATATTTTCTTCTCTGATAGAAGTGTTTGTATACAAGTTGTAGTCGTAATGCGCTTGAAATTAAATAGTAAGGCCATTATTTCCTATTATGTTTTATGAAAGGCATACTCAAGACAAAAAGAAAAAACGGGAAAAGAGAGATAGATGAGGGTTTCACAAGTGAATTACCCCAGGATCCTTGACAATGGTAGCATTCAGCCTTGAAATGACTTCTTTTGCATTGTATATATCTGTAAATTCCCCACTATTGATGTCCTTCACTCTGACAATTCTGCGATAGGAGATGAAAAGGTAGCATTTTACTATAGCATTGAGTACTCTTTACAGCAAGAAAGGAGAATAAAGACAATTGTACCTATCCCAGTGACCATCAATCTCATAAAGAGTCTTCAACGATGATGACTCGAATATCTTCCCTTTAATATATCGATGATTTCCTCTGCGCCACATAAAAGAACTGCTCTTGCAACAATACTCAGCTTCCAGACCAGTTTCTTGGCACTGGATCCTGACATTGCCAACCCATTCTGTCCCAGGACCTGGAAGAAATCTGATTGATAGATTTGGCGTATTCATAACATAAGTTTCTCCATGATTTAGTAGCTTCAGCTTCCTTTTTCCCTGCAACTCGGCTTCCACCGAAGTACCTATATTGGTTTTTCAAAACATGTAAGTACCTACTGCTTGAAGGAAGAGAAACAAAATATATGTCGTAGGCAAAGCAGAATGCAGTCTCAATCTTATCTCCATTAGTCAATGTCAAACACCTGCGCTGTGCACAAGAATCCTAAATTTTTCAAACTAAAATAGCATACCTTGAATCATTTACAAGATTTCGAAAATTTGGTAAGTGAACTTCAAAACGAGAAAAAGCAGAGAAATATATCCCTACTTGGGCAGTTCTTTTTGGACAATATACTAGAGACTGCTGGATTAACACCAAGGTAAAAATAGCAGTAAGAGTATGAAATTGTATCAAACATATCTATCGATCAATACTACCAGAATCTGATCCCATCTACACCCAAAAAACATATAGTAAAAAACCAGAATCTGTCCCTTCTAAAAACCTTCTGTATCGAACTCTCCATAAACAGATCAGGTAGATAGATGCATCACTTAAAGAAATCTTGATCTTGGTGTGGATGTAGGGGTGGGAAGGGACTACAAAAGAAAGGTGTAAAAAACTCCTGGAAAAACTATAGCTGTAAATTCAAGGTTCATATACTGCCTTCTGCTTGCATCTACAGACAATACACGGGAAAGATAACAGGTAAGTTCCACACATGGACCGTAATTTCCCAATTTGAAACGGCAAATAGTTAGTCCACAATTTCAAAGCCTTTTTTTTTTTTTCAGATACGAATGAATGGCCATGGTTCAACTTACATCACTTTAAAAAGATGTACTTGCTCAGCAAAAAGTAAAATCATAATAATTACTCTACTGAATTTCATGTACCATGGAATTTGGGGGCAACACGATGACACCAAGTCAATTCGACATTTTCTTCCTCACTGGTTGCATGGAGTGCAGATACTGGTGGGTGATGCGAAACCTGAAAACAGGAAAAGGAGTGCAGCCAAAGTAAGGGAAAAAACAAATAAATCTGCCGTTCAAACCAGGACAAGCTGTTCTTGCATCAAGATCGAGTATGCCGAGGCCTTTATAAGTGCTTGGTACAAAATGTGGCAATCTTGAGACAGCCAAGTGTGTTCTAATGTTACCCTTCCACTGTTTGCTCTAGAGAGTTGTGGAAAGCTAATAAGAAACTCAAGTAGAACATTGATATTTCCGCTTGCTAATAAAGTAAAACAAATACCTGTTCAAGTAGGAAATTGAAATTTCCCCTTGAAACATGGTGCGTCTCTCCCAGAACAGGATTGTAAGGAGCAACACCAAATTGCACAGGACGAAGAGTGGAAATGCTCCATGCCACAACGGCTATGAGTCTTTCATGTGGGCTCTCTCCACGGTTGCACCTGCTTAACATATCGGTAGCAGTGCAATACACTGTTTCTCCATAGCTCTGAAGTTGCGACTTCGGAAGGTTTAAGGGAGGGGGCAACTAAACTTGCAAAATAAACAATAGGTAAAATTGGTAACACGGTAAACCATCATCACCACTTGTGATATTGGAAATTACAAACTCTCTATTACATGAAGGTTCAAATATGAAATGTGATGTCATATTGCCACTAGAGGCATCGTCACTTAAGGAAAATACGAAATGCAGCATTATTACCACCTGTCCAAAACTGGCTTCCTACCACCATAGCCATTTGTGAGTTATATGCAGTGTGAAACCGACTATAATCATGTACAAAGAAAGATTTTTTTATCAACAGGACTTGGGCTCTTAAAACATCCGTCAGAAAATGCCCCTGTACTGTGTTCTAAAGCATTTAGTAACAGACAACATAGTAGCCTCGTTTGATTGTTAAACTTAACTGAAATCAACTCAGTCCAATCTAATTTTAAATTGAGTTTAATATACAAACACCAAACTCTCAAATTATTAAACTCATCCAAACTCAAAATCTCCTTATACGTAGGACCTACAAACTTTTTCAACTCAATATTTCTTTATATATGGAACCCACAACCTTTTTCAACTTTCCATACATATTTATAAACTCATATTAATATCCATACATATCTAAACTCATTTTAGATGAGTCTCACGTAACTCACTTCACCCACCAAACTCATTACTATTTATAAAGAACTCAGCTCAGCTTAACATCCAAACGTAGCTAATAGTTACTTCAAAATTTCCCTTTATCAAGCAAATAAACTATAAACAGGTAATAATTAGTCACCATAGTCATATCATATAATTGTAATTGGCAGAATGAATCCAAAACTCCACTATTCTTGGCTTTCTAACATCTTGGATGTAGGTATGAAACCTCTCCAATGAGATTTGACTAAACTTATGGCATTACCCGTTAACCCTATCAATTGAACCCTCCGAAATATCTCGATTCCAACCCAAATTCTAATCATATATAATAGTTTCAGCTATCCCCATTGACCTGAATTGTATCCCTAAAAAAAAGTTACAGAAAATGGGAGAACATGATGGCGTGTCACTAGCCATTAAATTGTTATAGTTGCTAAATGATATGATTTCATATACATACAATGCAAAGTGGATTTTACACATTGATCCATTAAAAAGTCATTAAGTGGAGTGCTATTACTTAAGAGTCCTATTGAGTGTGTCTATATTAATATTAGAATATTAAATACAGTCTTAGGATAGACAAGTCTCGCACGTTCCCTTAAAAAAGTGGAGCCCACAGTTAAAAAAATATTCATTCAATTTTTAGATTTATCTACCTTCTTTCAATCGAGTTCACTGGATTCCACACCCCCCAAATTTGCAAATATCATTTCTTATAAATATACAGTGTAGAAGAAATTGACTTACCTGAAAGCGTGTGAGATCTGATCCTGGCCTGACATGTTTAAAGAGACTCAAAATAAGTTTGAGAGGATTAGGAGCTGTGTAATCAGCATCCGATTCTCCCTCTAGGGCCGCTGGCTTTGTCAGAACAATTATGTTCTCCCTCTTCCCTCCGGTGACCTGCAACACATTCACTTACACATCGATGGTAAGTTCTTTCTTACCCAAAAAATAAGAAACTCCTTTTTATTTTTTTGACCACTAGACTACAATGGAAACCATATTTTCACTCTCTTCCTCCCCTTATGTCTCAAAGCAGCCTCCCTTTCTCTTTCATTTCCTTCACTTTTTCTTGGATCCTTCACTTTTTATCTACGGCATTGAAATATGTAGAGTGTGTGGTACGTGATAATAAATAGTATATCTCTTTCCCATATCACTCGAACTTTGCTCATCCTTTCGCCCAAAGTTAAGTTTAGTTCGAAGCGGGAGTGGAGATCCAGTGTATTTGTTATTGAACACAACTCAATTCATTCCAAATCAATTATTGATGAAATTCATTATGTTTTCAATTTTTCATAAAAAAGTTAAACTATCTAAACTTAAAAAAGTTAAACTCATCTCAATAGGACCCATAAAATATTACTATTCACAATTTAACTCAATTCATCTCAACATCCAAATGTAACTTTATTTTACTTTAATCAAATTCAATATACCTTCCCCTCTGGCCGAATATAGAGAATACACAAAAAATATTAATTTTTTTTTAAATTCTAATTTTATTATTAAATATCACTCAAATAAAAATTATTTTTTATTTTCAAATTTTTAATTTTTTATATAATCATTACCTAATTATTAGTTAAACAAGTAAACTTTAAAACAAAAATATATTAAAATTTTATTCATCATATTCACATTATATATTAGATATAATTTTTTATTTTTAAATTTTTTATTAAATATGTGGTGCATAAATAATAAATAGAAGAGCTCAATTAATTTAAAAAGAATAAAATTAAAAAAACCAAAATAAATTTTAAAAAATTAAATTAAATATAATGTATAGTGTTTAAGAATAATAATTACCAAAGCTTTTTTATTTTATTTCCTGGTCCTTTTACCTTTGGGTAATGAGAGTTACTACCCTATGGCCTATTATTACCCATCTATTACTCAAGTATATTTCAATTTTTTTATTTTTATTTCATTTTTTTCTAAGAAAAAATTAAAAAAATATATAATTTTACCAATACTCACTTTCTTAATTATTAGGTAAAATTAAAAATTTTTAAAAAAATTAAATACAAAAATAATAATAAAACAGTAAGGCTATCATTTTCCTATAGCTTTTACCATGCTAATAACGAGAGTCCGAGATCTTTGATGTGAGCTAACGGTTCTCCAGCAATTGGGTCAGTTGCTACTCTGCATTTGGGTTTTGATGTTGGTTTGAGTTGGGTTGAGTTGAATAAAATATTATTAAAATATTAATTTTAAATATTATGAGTGTGTTGAGATTTGAAAAAATTAAATTTTTTATTATATTTTATATAAAAATTTAAAAAAATATATAGAGATTTAAAAAAATATGTAATAATGAGATAAAATGAGGTAAATGAATTGGTAAAAAGGTGTTTACGCATTATGTAGCCACTTTTATTACTGACAATGATATAACGTCAACTACTCTACAGTGTATTAATTATTTTATATTATATTTATTTTGTTCACTTTAATTCAAAAAAATTATCCTAACAACCGTCCAAAATAGATGAAAAAATAATAATTTTTCAACATTTTAGTTGGAAATGAATTGTTATACAGTTGTTATCATATTATTTTTCTTTATTTTGGATCACATCAGGCAACACTTACATGTGCTCGTTTTCAACGCAAGAGTTTTGTTATTTTGTTTTGATGTTACCGATGATGACGATTAAAAGAAAAGTAATGTAATATATAATTACAAGGTATTTAAAAAATGAAATGAGATAACAATTCTGAAAATAATAAAAAATAATAATTTATAAATATTAATAAAATTATTTAAGTTATGATATTTTATTGAGTTTTAAAAAATGAGAGTGAAAAAGTTTAATAAAAATATTATAAAATTAAAATATTATTAGAATATAATTTTTTAAATATATTTTTTGTTTTAGAATTTAAAAAAATTGTATTATTTTGTGTGTTTTATTTGAAATTTTGAAAAAATTATAATTATTAGTTAATGATTAGATGAAAATTTAAAAAATTTAAAATTTAAAATTATTTGTATGTAAGTTATGTTTGGTAAGGAAATTTTGAAAAATTTTGAAATGAGATGAAGTGACTTGTGTTCCCAAACAAGCCGTTAGTGTGTGCAAGTTATAACACCCATTTTAAAAAAAGTGGAATACAGAGTGTACCCAACTTATATATTCTAAAACTGTAAATATTATTTCTTTTAAAAATATATTTAACAAAACATATTTATAGATAAAATTTAATATTTTTGAATTCATAAATTATGTCTCTCTCTATAAACTTTGAAAAATAGTGTGACAACAAAATTACAGATGACAAATCTTTAATATCTATTAAATATTATAACTCTCTTACATATATTAAATATCTTTTAATGTGTATTATCTGCCACTGGTAGCTCCCTACAGTTAGTTAAAAAAAATATATAATAATATTAAAAAAAATACTTACTTAATCATTAAAAAATTAAAATAAAAAAATTAAATAAAATTTGAAAAAAAAAAAAACAAAAGAAGAGTAGAGAGAGACAGCAAAAAAGCCAGCAATAGCGGTACTTACAAAAGTCCAGAATCAATGTGCACCTAAAAAAGGTCGATAGTACTCAACGGGGACACGAAGATAATATTTAAAAGAGAAACTCTAAGACCAGCTCCCGTTGGGCTCACTGCTCACTAAAAAAATTTTTTTTTTTTTCTTTCTTAATGATTAAGAAATTTTTTTTAATATTATTATAGATTTTTTATATTTTTTAAAAATATTTAAATGTATTAAAAAAATAAATATTTTTTATCTCAACGGGAGTGTGCAGTATTTAAAGCTAGCGCTGACAAGATATTTCCTTACTGGATTGGGATCAGCAAATCCATCCCATCACCTAAAACGTGTGGTCCATAGTGCTCCAACAAAATCTTATCTCATCTGCAATCCATCCTTCCACTATTTTCCATGGTTTCAGTCTTAGTTCATTTCATCAGTCAAAGTGTTTTAATACCGTCAAAGTGCTTTAAAGTTTGGTAGAGAATATTAATTTTAGTCGAAAAAATTAATATTCTTCCAGCCCATCCTAAATTTTGGCCATCTACTGTATATACATATTTTGTCTCTTTATAACACACCATATACGCATCAAGATGAGCTGTATGTAGTACTATAGATTTCCTTTTATATGCTGATGAATAGAAAGAAGACATTTTTCAAGGAAACTATAGAAATAATAAAGGAAATTAAATATGCGTTCCGGAGATAAACATACACATGTACACAAAAGAACAGATCAGAAGGAGCACGTAGAGTGAAAAGGGTCAAAAAAACAATATGTGATGTCATACAAAAGCATGATTGATATAGCTAGCTAGGCAGACGTACTATTAATTAAGATGGTCTCAAAATTAAACTTGGATCGGATGATCTTCTACACATGATGATATGTTGTATTACAATTTGTTAGTTTATCTAAATCATTTTATATGTAATTTAAAGATCAGTAATATTATATAACATGCAGTATATATATGCATATAATTAATATAGTGTAGCATTCATAATTTTCTGTAATCACATTTATTTATTCATATTGTTCTATATTATATATATATATATTGTCCACGGGATCAGATCATGTACGATATATATATATATATATAATGCACGACCGAGTCAGACTGCTATGATTTTAGTGAAAAAGGAATGATCGATGAAATTATATGTGGTAATTAAAGAAAAATATTGTGTACACAGATGGTGGTCAATCGATAATGGCCACCGATTTCCTATTTTTTTTACTTATTTTTTACTTAATAGTTAAGTAAATATTAATGAATTTTTAATTTTTGTATATTTTTAAAAAAAAATTTATTAAAATTTAAAAAAATATATATTTAAAAGAAAAAACAAAAAAAAGGAAAATACATTAGCATTTTCGGTGGAGGTTTCGGTGGACTCCCTCTCTGTGGGAGTAGCACTGTCCGTGACTAAATGATACTCCATCGTTCTGCATGCAGGATTCTACGACACCCTGCAAGCTGTGGCTGTCCTATTTGGGCGTTGAAGAGTGTCAGAACATAAAAAGAAAAGAGGCCGCCGATTTGTACAGATCACCACGCACGCCCGGCCAGAGCGTGATGTCAAGCTTAATTCTTCTAATCCAGTCCATCAGCACGTACATACTACATAGAATCTACCTGTGTCTATATCAATCTCAAAATATGTGTGTGTATATGTAGTAGTTAGCATATTCAACCAAGTAACGGCCGGCAAACTGCTTTTACCGGCGGAAACCGCTTACACATGCCGGAAAACAGCCACCAGCTTGGAAACATTAAAAAGGATTCTGAGCGGGTTTTTTCAAAGCTAGAACACAAAAGCCTAACTAGAAGCTAAAGTTGACGGATGGTGTAATAATGCAAAACACAGATGGAGACATATGTATATATCGCGTGCTTTTGATCATAATATTCTGTTTAAGAAAAAGAGAGGAGGGAGAGGTAGCCATACCATTATGATGAGACTTGGAGGATTAAAGATAGATGGGCTTTCTCTTGCTGCGATGGTCGGCAGAGCCGATTGAGGTCGTGATAAGACTTCGGATTGATCGGAGGAGCATACTATCTACCCTACATGTGTGGTTTTTTATTTCTAAGCACCCTACCTGTGTGGTTTGTTTCTAAGGTCAATTGCACTTTTTATAAGCTGACAAGGGCAGCAGAGCAATAGCTAGGCTGCATGCAGTCGGCCAGATTTTTTCTTTCCAGAAAATTCATAACTCCTTCACTTTTTAAAGACTAATTTTACTTACAATCATAAAATATGTAAATATCTAATAATTTTTTTTTAAAAAAAAGATAAAATTTACGATTAAAAATATTATTTTTTATATAAATTTTGTATTAATTTATTTTTTTAAAGAGATTACATAACACTTATACAACTAAGATTATAAATATTATTTCTATTTTAAAATTTAGTCTTTAATTTTCTTAAATAAACTTTGTAGCCCATTGATTTTGTTAATTTTTAAAAAACCATATTGATTTTCTATATATATAGTTTTTTTATCATCATTTCTAGACGTTATAAATATTTTTATTTCTTTAAGTTTTCATAAACTAATAAAAAAATTTTAATCATTATTTATATATTATATATTTAATTAAAAAAAATGACAGCGATGTACGATAACTGCTTTACTGCCAGATGCAATGAATCCGGCCCAGCCTTTCACACGGACCCGACACCCACCCTGCCCCCCCTCTCCCCCTCCCTGCTCATCGATCATCACCGTGCGGTTGGTCCTTATTAAAAAATGAAAACCACCTTTAGAAAATGCATTAAAAGAAAAAATCTAGTTATAAATATAATTACTTATTAATATGTGAATCAATTGAATATGATTGATTAAAAAATTAATTTGATTGAAACAGTATTAATTTTAATTTTAAATATAAAAAAATCAGTATTGATAAGTAAATTAATACACGACTTTATTTGTATATAACAAAACTCTTAAAAAAATCAAGATCCATGAAATTAAATCGAAAGGATATTGGTTGTTATTTGTTCTTTTATGTTTTTTTTTTAAGGTTTTTAAAATATTATTTATTTCCTAATTTGTTATATCTCAAGCCATGTGTGATTACGCATGTTTCGGCTAATTTATAATCTTACATTGTTACACAGCTGTTTTCACATGTGAGATGTGATTAGGAGAGGTAAGTTGAGATTAAAATTAAAAGTTTAATAAAATATTATTAGAATATACTGTTTTAATATTATTTTTATATTAAGATTTGAAAAAATTGAATTGTTTATTTTATTTTGTAAGAAAATTTTAAAAAGTTGTAATGATTAACATAATATGAGATTAGAATTTTCTGAAAATGAACAAATGAAAAATGTTTTAACTACTTAACTACTAAGAAATTTCATAAAAATTAATTTATAAATTAACATAATTTCATATAATACGTTAGATATATTTTATAATAAAAGTAGTTTTACAATTTAATGAATTATATTAAATTGCATCAATTTGTGAGTTTAATTTTACGAAATATTTTTATAATGAATTATACTATATCATCTAATTAAGATTATTTATATAAATATTAATTTTTTTTCTTTAAGACGTATATAAATACTATTTTTTTAATAGTAAATAAATACTATTTCAGTTGAGCGTGATATATTCTTAAAGGAAAAATATAGTTACAAGCATAATTGTGCACTAATCTGTGCACCAATGTGATGCGATTGGTTAAAAAGTAGATTTTATTGAAAACAGTGTTAATTTAAATTTTAAGTATGAATAAATCAGTATTAATACACAGATTAGTGCGTAACTGTGCTTGTATGTAACAAAACTATTTCTTAAAATCACATTTCTAATTTTCAACGCTACTTTAATTAATACTTTAAAGAATATATAATGATGGGGACCGATGAATTCGATCCCCCAAATTGACAGATACTTGATGATTAAATAAATGTTTATTAATGAATTAGTTTTTTTCAAAATAAGAATAAAAGATATTTAAAAAAATTAATTACACCTGTAAATTGGTCGAGCTATGGTATGGGTACGGTAGCAACATCGAATACTTAATAATTAATAAAACACCGATTCGGCCTATGAGATTTGACTCTTTGTCAGTGTTTGGTGGCTTTCTAATACGGTAAAATTATTCGAATTAAAATAATTTATTAAATTTTAAAAAATAAAAATAAAAAAATAACAAACTAAAACATTAAAAGATTTGTTGAGTATTATTTTTATTTTAAAATTTGTAAAAGTTGTATTATTTTTTATATTTTGTTTTAAAATTTATAAAATTTATAATGATTAGATAAAAAAATTAAAAATTAAAATATATTTTATATTTAAGTAATATTTAAAAAGAAAATGATGAGAAGTTTTAAGAATTTACCATCTCATTTCATTTATCTAACATATCATATTTTCTTTGTTATAGTATATGTAAAGATGTGTACTTATATACATTTACAATTTTGTTGTTTATAATTATAAAATCTATATTATAGCCATGATGTATTTTTATACGCGTAGCAAAAGATCATTTTAAAAAATAATAATAATTTTAAATATTTCAGTTTATATCAAACCAAAAAAATTGCATCATATTTATTGTTTATGTATATTTTCATAGAAGAAAAAAATCGGTTGAGTAAATTTTTATATAAATTAATTTTTTTTAATTAAATTATATGATTGCATTGGTTGATTAAATTTATTTTCTTATAAATTATGCAAAAATGTCATTTTTTGAGATTTTCAATCTAGATTCAAAGAGCAAAGCAAATGAAAAAAATAACTAAGTAGTAAAGTATTAATAAAAGAAGTGCGAAGATACCACTACCAAGGTTTTAAAAATTGTTCCATTCCTTTTGGAATGGACAAAATCTTTCGTGCCAAGACAGTAATCGGCAAGGCGTGATGAATTGTTTTGTTTCGGCTCAAATTCAAGCCATTTCGGCCTATTCCGATCCATTCTAGCCAAATTTCGGTGTTTAAGTCAAAACACATATTCCAATCCCAAATTAGGCTTTTTTTTTTTTTTAAGATACTTGATTTTTTTAGTTGCGTGATTGAGAACTAATTACAACTTGGAAATATTATTGAATTTTTTAAATATATATTTTTAAAACTTGTATTAATATTATTTTAAAATATAATTTTTATATATATTTTATTGATATATTGACTATTCCAAAATAATATATTAAAATAAACCGATATCAAAATATCCGATTCTAATAATTCAAAAGTAAATAAAATTAAATTCAAAACTTTGATTATTAATATAATAATATTTTTATGGAGACAAGGAATAGACAAATATCGCTCTAATGTTTGAAAGATGACAATTAACGAAAAAACAAATCGAGAAAACTGAAAAGCATATTTGTTTTCATAATTATTATCATTTTATTTTATTTAATTATTATAATTTTTTTAATTTTTATATAAAATAAAATATAAAAATTTAACATTATAAATTTTAAAAAATATTATATAATAATATTTTTATTTAAATTTAAATTTTTATCTTTACTTATTAATTTATTTGAGTATTGAGAATATCTCAATACTTCTCAACATACTTAATTATTTTTTATTATTTTTTATTTATTATTATTTAATATTCTATTATTATTTTTTTATTACTATTTATAACGTACTTCAATATTTCTCAATACTTGTCACTATTTTTCCTGATCCCCCGTCTTTCTCGTACGTTTGAGACCTTAGGTTCCAAACCAATCATAATCCGAGCAATAAATTTTATGGGTGCAACGGTGACCTAACTCAGAAAATGACCAATCAGGCGAGGAAGCGAATTAAATGAAGAAAAAATAAAAAGAGTTGAGTCACGAGTGAGTCAGAAGAGAGAGAGAGAGAGAGAGAGGAGCGAGGCCAAACCTTTCCTTATCTTGACTGACTGACGGGCTCTTAAATGGCAAATAAATACATTAAAAAAGTGGTTGCCGGCTGAAAGACGTAATCACCGCTTTTAATGAAAAACGACTCATCTATGAAATAAATAGAAATGATATTTGTAATTATAGTTGTTCAATTAACATGTAGTCACTTTAAAAAAAATAAATTAATATAAAATTTATATGAGAAAAAATTAATTTTTTAATCATAAATTTCACTATTTTTTAAAGTAATTACAATGTACGTAAAATAATTTGAAAGAAACAAAACTATACGTGCGGTGTCGTACGCCTGTTTCAGTTACGGGTTTCGATTCGGATTAAAAAAACCAGGTACCGAGTTTTAACCTTCTTTTTATTTTTTTTATTTTTTTATTTTTTAAGCAACTTACAGTAGTACTCTTATCTTTAGCTAACATGAAGACCTCTCAGGATACAATGCCAGGGCTTCTACGCAAACCATGGTGTTGAGTGAGGAGACAACCCTACTTTAGCTGTCCAGCGCTCACTACAGGTTCTTGGCCTACTCAACCAAATGCTACACGTAACCTTCCAGCAGAAATCTTGGAGGTATGTGAGAAGTTCACGAGTTATTATTTTGGACCCATACTGGGCGAAGGTTGCCCTCGCTAACAAACATGGGCATTGGAAACTACTGATTTGAAAGAAACCTTTGGGAAGGGGCAGAAGCATGAGCTGAATATTGCGGGTTGATGTCCACTTTTTCCGTCTTTATTTTAAGAGGAATACTACATATAGTCGATAAATGTGTAAATATCGCGTAATCGTTTTAAAAAATAGTAGAGTCCACGATTAAAAAGTTAGTTTTTTTTTCCATGTGGGTTGCATATTAATTCACTTTTTTCAAAGCGACTTCACGCCGCTTGCACAACCACAACTGCAAATATTATTTATCTTCTTTTAAATTGTTGTACTTGTACAGAGACTAGTGGATGTATCGGTACTACATATTATTTATTAAAAAAAGGATAAGGCACTACTGTAGGTTGTTAAAAAAAATAAATCAAAATATTTTCAAAAAAAAGTACAATCCAGAAATCTGGATTTTGAATTTTTAAAACTGGTTTGATCCTGGTTAGGGATCATTAGTATTTATTTTTATAAAAAATATAATTATTTTATTTCTAAAAATGAGTTTAATTAAAGTGAAATAAAGAGAAATTCAATCCCACCTGATCCAATCCAAAAGGGTGAGTTGGAGTTGATGCAGCTAGGGTGTTGGTGCCTTACGTAGCCATATTTTTAGATCTCTGTTTGGTTATCTAAATGAAAAGAAATGAGATAAAAAATTGGTAAATATTAAAGAGATTGTTTGTAAATAATAGGAAAATGATTTGACTTAATATATTTTATGAAATTTTAGAAAAAAAAGAGAGAAAGTTAAATAAAAATATTATAAAGTTAAAATATAATATTTTAATAATTCTTTATAGATTTAAAAAAAATTGAATTTTTTTGTGTTGTGTTAAAAGTTTGAAAATGTTGTAATGACTAAGTAATAATTAAATGATAATTTTGAAATTATAAAGTATTTGTGTTTAAATAGTATTTCGATGTTGAAACGAGATGGGTTGAGACAATCTATAAAATCAAACGTGCCCTTAAATAACTAGAGTGCTCAATTATCTCAATTTTCATCCGAATGAACCAAAAAGAGATACTCTCTCAAGGGATTTGTTAAAAAAAAAAAAAAAAAAAAAAATCTTATACCATCACAAGTTGCTGACAAAATGGATCTAAATTTCAATCTTGTCTCACGTTTACATTACTATTAAACAAGTCAATCAGAAGAGCTCGGTTACATCCTCAGCACAAAGCACTTGACTACCCAAGAAACATAATATACTAACACAATCCGAACCAACAAATTAGCAAAACTTGTAAGTGGAAGAAACTTGAAGAAGTCTCCCCATATACCAGTTATCTTTACAGCAATTCAATATTATATAAATATATGAGAATTGCTAAAACCATAAAGAGATCTTATAAAAGTAAACCTATAAACTGACATGGTTTCATATGATACGTTAGATCTACTTTAAAATAAAAGTAGATTTACAATCTAACATACCACATCAAGCCACATAGTTACTTTGTGATTTTACTTTTGTAGAATCTCTTTGTAGCTAATATATATATATATATATTTCAGAACAAAATACATCTAGCCTCTTATTCCCACATATTACAAAGAATATCACACCCATACCCCATAGCTTTCAGATTAACAAATCCAATCTATAATCCACCAACCCATCTATCGTTTGTATCCCATAGCTACCACTGGGATCCTCACCTTGTGCCCTCGGCTGCCTTGCATTAAAACCTCTCCAAAACTGTATGTTCTAGTCATTGATCTGACAGTGAGCGTCACAGAGAATTTTCGTGAAGCACCAGGTAACAGAGTCATTGCTGGAGGACTGGCTTCAATGGCAATGGCTGGAGCCATTCTGGTTCTGATTACATAGGTTTCTTCCTCGGCTACATTTGTGACTCTGCGAGTAACAGTTTGAGTCCCCACAAGATGGGATATTGTTATTGACGGGGTGTTGAGGTTCCATGGATGGCCCATGGTGTAGTTGCAGGGCGAGCTTGTGTATTTCTTTATCTCGTGAGCATCAATACCTGGAGTTGTGCACAGGAACCCCAAGTAATCCCCATAACCTACAAAACAACAACTAACAAAAATTAGGAATTCATTTTTTATTCACAATACGTGCTGACTATGGTTAACAACCTTTGTTTCACACCCTAAGAGGAAACATCTGTGGTGTATGCACAAAAACCTACCAATTTTTTATTAACTTTCAGTAAGACACGGTAACATAAACTTTACCATTTATATTTTCCTTGTGCTACCTATTTGTCCTAGTTAAAAGTCTGTCCCTTTGGTTCTCTTCCAGTTTCTTCTTTCGTGTTCATGCCAACTACATTTCTAGTTCCCTGTTTGTCCTGCGCCTCCTTCCAGTCATTGTTTTGTAGATTAACCAATCCACTACAGGAATATCCCCGGAAAACAAAAATAAATTCTCTCCCTTGACTTCAACATTCAAACAAATCCACAGTTATTTTAAATGACCAACCAAAAGCTAAAGAATATGAAGAGGAAGATCGAACTAGACCTGCATCAAAAATAAGTCCAGGATCCAAAGCAGCTCTTGGATTAACATGGCCACTACCATAATCAAAAGGTGTAGCAGTGACAAACTTCGTAGCTTCTGTTTCAGAAGATTGTTGCGCTTGAAGAGGCCTTCCTGCTCTGTCCAACGTTGTTGATGTTGTCATCAAGGCTGACTTGATAGCAGCAGGGCTCCAATGAGGGTGCTTCCGCTTTACAAGAGCAGCTATTCCTGCTATATGTGGCGCAGCCATGCTAGTTCCAGATATCAAGGCAAATCCCTCTCCTGTGCAGACAAAATAATCCCTTAAAATGAGAGTATTCTTTTTCTTTTTTTAAATTTCCAGATGCATTTGTTTTTCTAAGCATGTAATTTTCATTTTCCCATTTTATATTCCAGAAGGTAAGGAAAATATATCAATGTGCTTTTTTTCAATAAGTAATGGAAAATATATCAATGTTACAAGATGCTCATGTCTTCTCCCTTATCTGCTCAGCAGAGAATAAACAGTTGGCAGAAATTCCAAAATCATGCTTCCCACAAAGTCACTCACCAGTACTGGACTCCAAGGTCTATTGCTGATACTTCTCTACCAAGTCACATAAAAAGGGACTAAGTTTGACCGAATCCAAACGATTTTTTTTTATTGAAAAAAAAAAAAGAAGAGAATTAATTCGTACTACTAGAAAATAGGTGGAGTCCAAGTACACATGATGTATACAAGAGACGTCCAAATGATTAGAGCATAGGCCAAAAGTTTGAAACATTAAAAACCAAGGCGAGAATTGAATGGATCCATGAACTCTTTACCAGCATAGTTAGGCTCATCCGTTCCGTTTGGGGACCAAGCAGCCCAAATTAGAGAACCAGGAGCCAGAATGTCTGGTTTGAGAAGATCTGCATCTTGGAAGCTGAAATCTTTTATATTGGGACCCCGAGCAGAATATAATGCCACCTGAGGCGCTGATTTATGGAGTACAGGCATCAAGCCATCCCCAATGCTACCAGTTGCTTTGAAGCTTCTCACTCGTCCAGTCCAATCTCTTGATGTAGAGATGTTATAATAGTCTATAAGATCCTAGATATAGCAGTGATGCCCAAGCAGCAATTTACATAATTATAAGTATCATCACGAGGCAGAAAAATGACAAAGGTGTGTTTTGTTTTTGTTTTGGGGGGGGGGGGGGGGGGGGGAGGGGGGATGAAAACCAAGGCCATACTTCTTATTTTTCTTTTTGATAGGTAAAAGTAAATATTATTGATATAAGAGACAAAAACCAAGACCAAACTAACCCACATAAATACCAAAATAACCAATATTTCTTAAAGAACATCATACTCTTAACTTCTTTTTTTATGAGTAATATCATGCTCAACTAAAGTTCAAACATACCCAAAGTTAACTCTGGACAGAAAAGCACAAGAACTGCTACTCTTTTTTCTTGTTCATCCCTACTCTGTGTGTGTGTGTTAGGCTTTATCTAAAGAACAGTAATGCTAGACACAATCCTAAAGTGTGCAAGCCCCATGTACTCCATTTGAAAGAGGGTGGGGTCCACCAATAAAAGATTAGTTTTTTCATGTAGGTCCTATGTTTATCCACTTTTTTTTAAATGGAGTGCACGGGACTTCCACACCCTAGAACTGCAAATATCATTTCTCTCTAAAGAATTAGATAAATTTCTTCCCTTAGTTTGATCTTCTTTTGCCACATGACAAGCATATAGTTATACCTTTCCTGATCACAAGTTGGGAGGAATTACATGGTACCAAAAATAAACACTGTAATCTTGAAGCTACAGATATACCCACGCCCGAAAGGAAAATGATAGACATATAACCTTTTTTACAACCCAACACAAACACTTTTCAATTTCAAATCTTCAACTTTTTCATCTAATGATTATCTAACATTACAACTTTCCCAAACTTCCAAACAAAACACAAAAAACAATTCAAGTTTTTTAAATTCCAAAACAAAAATAATATTAAAAAATAATATTATATTAATATTTTAACTTTATAATATTTTTATTCAACTTTTTCTCTCCCCTTTCCCAAAACCCCATAAAACATATCAACTCAAACCATTTCACTATTATTCACAGATCATCTTATCTCATCCCACTACCCAAAAGGATAAAACCGTGGCGTTTGGATATTGAGATGAGATGCGATGAGATGGGATGAGTTGGGAGGATTTTGCTATCCAAACCAGGCTACTTGTGTCAACCACTTAGCAATAACACCAATGCTAGATTGTTACAAACAATTTTCAGGTTATATATCAGCCTCTTCATGAACAGCAGTAAACTTTGGGAAAAGCCATAACATTGAAGGAGTGGAGAAAAGAAAATTACCATTGACTTGTCGACATCTGAGATAACAATCCCCGGAATGCCAACAGGAACAGGATCAAATTTTGTCCCAGGAGAAACATTTTCCACAGCTAAAACAAAGCCAATGGCACCTAGGATCTTGGCTGTTTCTGAGACTTTCTTGATCGATGCTGTACCAACAACAAAATTAAAGGAGTAGCCACAAAGAAGAATGTTCCCCTGAACCAAGTTCTTGTTTAGAACCTCGGGTCTCTGGCAGTCTGAGGGGCTGTATTTCACTACTGAAGAATCCAGCAGTACATCATTTGCAGCAACCAAGGTATATGATTGATTAGAATGTGTAGCAGCTGCATAAGAGCATGTACTTCAGTTTTAGAAAGGAAGATAATATAAAAAGAATATAGCTGCTAACTAACTGGAAGCTGAGCAATTCTAGGTATGATATGTCTGAGCATGAAAGATTCTGAAGTTCAGTGAGCTAAATATACTACTGATAAGAATGAAAATAAATTCAACTGAAGTATCTTTACAGAACAAACCATGAGACTTGTCACAGGGTCCTCAAGAAATTACACAACTCAGTTTGAAGTCAACAAAGGCACAAAGAGCATGTGTTTCAGTTGTATTTGAAAAATGGCTTTTACTTATTTCTTCCATTTTGAAGTACTTTTTTCTATAAGTAAGAATAAAACCTTATTGGTAGAAAATAGGCATAGCCCAAGTACATTGGAAGTATACACGGAATACACCTTTTTTTATGACATTCCAGAAGGGCAAATGGGTCATAGAAAGTTTCATCATCCTAATCAAAATCCTCAAGCAAACAAGAAAAACTACATCAAGAGGATATTACTTGAGGATGATAATGATTCATGATTTCACACAGCAGAATACACCTTGTAACAACTAGGAACTAGAAATGGAAACAAGCAAATTGTGTATACCAAACCCATCACAATCAATGACAGAAGCCCAAGAATGAGCTTGGTCTCCGATTTTTCTCAAGTGTGGTAAAAATGAAAGCCCATTTCAAAAGATAAATTTAATCCTCGGGGGAAAAGAAAAGAAAATATTTTAAGCATGTGCTTGGACAAAGAAGTCCCATCTGTGCATTTGTGTCTCACAAAAAACTACTGCCTTTCTCAACCCCAGTGTGAACAAATTGACATGGTGCAATAACTCCACACAAATTTTCCATATCAACCTTCAAACAAGTTAATAAGCGTTTTTTTCCAAAGGCTGACAGACTGGAAAAAAAAAAAACTAAAAGTTCATAAAACTTACGAGACAATCCAATTCCAGCTAATATTTTTCCATTTCCAAGATTCAGATGGTTTTTGTATCTGCGGTCATCAATTGCAGCTGCCACAGATGTTATCCATGGGCTGTAAGATACCAAAGTTTTAGGAAAAGGACCTCCATTTCCAGCTGCTTGTGCAACAAATACACCAGCTTTCACAGCTGATAGAAGCGTGGCATCAAAAGGATTTAAAAATGTGGTCTTCGTGTTTGCTGGAGGACTGTTTGGTCCCACCGAGAGGCTGAGTATATCCACCCCATCATAAACAGCCTGTCCACAAAAAACTATCAAATTAAAAATGCTATGCTAGTATAGGTGTACCAATTATAATCACGCTATTGGCAAAGGATCGTCTATACATTTAAAGTCTATTGCAGAGGATGCAGCTCTTCATATGCAATTAACTAAAAACCGTTTGAATTTTCCCCTTTTCACCATGAAATTACTAAATTGAGACATGCGTGTCAAGGAGGTAAACCCAACAAAATTTGTTTCACTGGAGGTCAAATACAAAACCTGCATATGAATGTCTATCAATGTTAAAACTACAGCAAAGAATATAACAACCTTGTTTTGCTCAAATGTCAATGAGAAGGAAGCAAAAATATAACCATCATTAGGAAATGTGGATAGCTATATTCCCCCCAAAAACCCTGGTCAAATGCCCCCAGAAAAAAAAAATGGAAACAAAAAGAACCAACAAGAAAGAAGAAAAGCAAAGCTTGCAGTGTATTATGCCAGGCATTTAGTTATAGCAAACCTGATCGATTGCAGCAACTACATCAGCAACAAAACCCCCAAAATTCCTGTAGAGTGCCTTGTATACAGCAATCCTGGATACACAATTTTAAGTATCTATTATAAAAGAAAGGATATTTATTAATAACTTGAATACCCTACCATGAGTGAAGGTTATTGTTCCTCACCTGGCACGAGGCGCCATTCCGCTCGCCCTCCCAAATTCATGGCCATGCATTCTAACAGGAACTCCATTATTTCCAGCTGCAATAGCAGCTGTGTGACTGGAGACGATAATGAAAAGATAAGAGGGGAAATCTCATAAGGCTTAATACTGATCTTGTCAAATACCAAGGACTAAAAATGCAATCGAAATAATTATAGATCTTGTAAACAGGAGGGGCAATGTTGTCAACTCCATCTAGTTTGGATGATTAAATTTCATGGTTATTGTTTCCTTATTTTCACGACATTGGCAAGATTCCATGTTTTAACCATTAAATTGATGAGCTCATAGTGATCTAAAAATCTCACAACTATAGCAAAAGCTTATGATTTAATGGAACATGGAAACAGGTCATCAAACCACAGTGATATAAAAATAATTTTCATATCCAACTCAAGGCTTGCCAATATTAAGGAAAAAGAAGGAAGACTACTGAAAACTAGAAATTTGAATTCTTGCCATCACAAAACAGAGTTGTTGGAGGAATGATATGAAAGATCATTTAGCAGAAGATTTCTGTAACCTTTAAATATATGTGGAGAAATGTATCTATTATAAAAGAAAGGACAGTGATTTACTAATTTTTATTGACTGAGCCACTTCTCCAATTTTTAACAGGGCTAAAGGAATGCTGCAAAGTAAGTGGGGAAATTATTCTTATTTGAAGTGGCCTTTTCTTCCCTAATGCTTCCTGTGGAACTTTTCTCTATATATACTTTGGCATTTACCATCGATTTCAAAATCTCAGAACACTGAAGATATCTTAAAGGAAACCAAAAGTTGAACAACCACCATATGGGCTACAACCTAGTGTATGAAGTGCACAGTAGCCCCATTACCTTCTAAGAATCAAAACAATAATTCATTTTTAGTAATTTATTTTTATGGGCTTCTGTAATTGATTTCAATGGTGCTAGCTTCCATGAGTTTCTTGTTTCTTTCTTAAGCACCTAACTTCTTCCAGGTGTTTTCGCTTCTATACTTCTTGTGTACCAGGGTTACGCCTTTTACTGATTCAATAAAATTTTATTTTTATCTATAAAAGAAAAGCAAAGAACCAAAATAATCCATGTTCCAGAATACATAATACAAATTGAGTAATTATCAAGATTTATTACTGCATGAAGATCTATGATGTATGAAGATCTATGATTCTTATAATTGCCTTAAAATCACGCCAAAATGTTGTCAAGACACCACCAAGATGTGAGTGGACTCTCTAATCTAAGATTATATTTTATTTAATTAATTACACCGCCAAGAAGTTAACTCTCAGTTTACAGAATAGATCGACACACCTTTAACTTATCGTCTTTCTATATTTACCAGTTGGATTCTCTAACAGAGTCCAATCTGTAAATTACATCCACAAATAACTGCTGAGCATGGAAGTTAGTGGCTTGTTTGCAGCTATTACATTTTCATTCATGCAATGCAACACCGCCATGTGGTAGAACAGGATTTCGAACCAAAATTCAAAATTATAGAAGGCACAGGAGTCCTAACCTTCCATGGCCATCGCCATCCAAAGGCGAGGCAAAATCAACCGAAGGGTTAAATTGCCCAGCAGCAATTGCAGCTTGAGCAAAATGTTGGGCTCCAATAATCTTCCCATTACAGAAGTCCCTCTTAGTGTCGGGATCAAGCTCGCATTTTCCTCTGTACTTTGGAACAGGTCCATATGGTTCAGTATTACGGGTTGCAAAGCTTGGATGGTGCGGAAAGATCCCCGAGTCCACAAATCCGATAATAATATCCTCTCCAGCCCTATCAAAGCCACCTCCCGTGGGCCATACTCCAGTTGGAAGCCCCAGAAATTGTGGGGTATGTATGGTAAGTTTCCTCACCTTCCAATCTCTCTCCACAGACTTCACACCAGGGGCACGTCTTAGGATCTCTGCCTACTAATAACAACGAAGATCATAAGAATGAGGATGCGAGACGAAATATGAATATGAAAAAACTCCCAAGTCCTAAAATAAAACTTGCCCGCTTTTTTACCTGTTCGGCAGAAATGTGAACTGCAAATCCATTTATAAGATGCCGATAGCTATAGAGCTTCTTGTAGGTCCCTTGATCAAACAGCATCCCGAGAAGCATATCATGTTTCAAATCAAGGTGACGAGCATAGGATGTCACAATTTCGCTAACAGAAGGGCCACGGTGTCAGACGGAAATAATAATAATAATAAAGAAAATTCAAGCTTACCTATGCATGATAATACATCGATACAAAAAGTTCATAAAAGTTTGTGCCATTAAAATCAAAATACCCGTCACTGTTAGAACTACAAACACACTGCACACAACAATACTTTCACGTTCTCCTGATTCCGTATAAGAAATAATTATAATTAATCAATACGTGCAATTTATATGGGACAAGCAACAAACCCTGTTTCTACTAACGGGAAGCAGTCTTGGCTCACAAAACATAAATGCTAGCAAGTTCAGTTTGATCACATAATCAAATATAAACAGAAAAATATTCACTTACAACTACTTTACAATTCTACATAAAGCAAATAATTAGTTGAAGATGGCTAGGGCGGAGGCCTAAGTTAGACCTAACTAGATATGCTACCTCAACATCAAATTTCCGATACTTTGAAATTCATTATGCATTTTATATGCATAGGCATACTCAAGAGCCTGCCCGCACATGATTTTCACGTTACAAATCTTTTCGCAAAGACAATTCAAGAATTAATGACGCAAAGTAATGTACAGATTATTCAATAAAAGTCCAGAGTCAATACATATATCTCACAAGTCAAGAGCCCGCTCTGAAAAATAACATGGTCAAGGCACGTCAGGCTGGCAAGCATTGTATGTAACTCGGATAAATCTCGCCTAGATTAGAGAAAAATAATTTGAAGATACCTGGTGGTGTCAATATTCTCTTCGGACTCCACAGCTGTGGCTTCAAAACCATCAACCCCACCTCTGTAACTTATTATAGGCTCTCCTTCAACTGTCACTAAGTAAATCTCTGCTTTTCCGATAATCAAAACGCTGAATAGCACCAAAACAGCGCACCAATGTTCCGATATGCACATATTCATTGGTTAAGTAGCCCAAATTATCTGTTTATCCCAATACAGAGAGTTTAGTACTATTAACAAAAAAGCAGTTCCGACCGGAACCTTTGGACCCAGGAAGGAAAAATGAATATATAGATATGTGTGCGTGTGTGTGTTTCAAAAAGTCAAGCCGAAAACAGCAAAGAAACAATAACAATAACTCAATCCAGAGAAATTCAGATTGCTAATTAAGTAGTTAGTTATACCAAACTACTTAATTGGCAATTATAGAACAACAAAAAAGGGTGGCTAAGAGTAAATAATAAGCAAGAGAAAGCAGCTTTGATCACCGAAAGAATAGCTTCAACCAAAGTGAAGCTTTAGACACAGCAACAGCGAGAATAATAAAAGGAAGAAGTGACAACGAAAACAAAAGCGAAATAGTAGAAGTGATGCAGAATCTGACATTGAATCAATCACCCGAAAAATTGGGGTTGACGATTGCATCCACACCCACATGCAGAAATCAAACCGCATTTCGCCAAACAGACTCTCCAATCCGATCCCCATGGACCATGTCTACTTATTAGAAGTCTTAAAAGAAGAAGACGAATAAGTAGGAAAAGGAGAAGAATCAGTGATTTTCAAGTTTAATCAGCAATCCAAGCAAAGAATACCAATTAAGCACCAAAAAAGAAAAAAAAATAGCCGACCACTAAAAAAGATCCCCACACCAAAGGAAAAACAAAAAGGAAAAAAGTGCAAACAAAAGCTGGCATTTTGGACAAACAGAAGCGAACCACGAAACCTGCTGGTACAAGAAGCTTGAATGAGCTTTGGCAAGGGATTCACATTCGCACCACCGCCGGGGAGAGAAGAGAATGGACGGCCGTGATTGGACGGATCAGAGAGCGTTGATCATACTGCACTGATCGGAGATCTAGCGCGCGGTCCACATTTTGGAGAACAAAGTGAAGCTCAGCGAATAGGATTCAGAGTAAGAGAGACTCGGAGAGTGTGTGTGTGTGTGTGTGTGTGAGAGAGAGAGAGAGAGAGAGGGAGAAACAGAGTGGTAGTTTGGGCTTTATGATTGGCAGGGATGAAGGCGTAGCTGTTGAGGGAGCTCCGGGAATATAGCAACCATTTATTAGTTTATTAAATTAAAGTTCATTTAAAAAATATTAGTTTACAAAAATACTGCAATTTAAATCGGGAAAAACTACTGATATGTTTATAAATATTTAATTTAAAAATTGAATATAATTATTATTATTATTATTTTTAAATCTACCTATCACTTTTTATACAATATGTAATTTATCATTTTTATTATTATATTTATATACATATATATTTACATATATGTTTATATATAAATATATATATTTAAATAGAAAAAAATAAATAATAAATTAAATATCGGTATGTAGTATGGAGATGATAAGTAATATTTTTAAAAAAAATTAAATTTTAATCACGGATCATTAAAATAAAATAAAAGTATCTGAATAGTTAATATTATATATTTATTTATAATCAGACAAATTCGATAAGTATTTTTTTTTAACTGAAGGTGAACCAAACTAAAAAAGTTTATAGCTGCTTTCTCATTTTAATTTTAGCATGAAGTTTTAGGAAAAAGAAATTATACTTTTCTTTTTATTTATTAATTTTGTAGGGGGAGGGGGCACATTCGCGCGCAAGCTGTTGGACGGTTTGTACGGACTGACGAAACTGACCTCCTTCAGTTTGGGATCTGTGGCGGCAGAGAATAGGAAAATTTCGAAAATCTCATTGGATCATGTCATTTCATCAACAATTATTTTTATCATATATGTATTTTATTAATTTCGTAGATATAATTACTAAAAAGAGTAATATTTTATATTATATTTTTATTTTACTTTTATGTGACATATTTATTATTTTCAGATGATAAAGAAATATATAATAAATAATTATTTAATAATAATAAATATATCAAATTTTATTTAATTAAAAATAAAATAAAATAATAATATGGTATATATAATTTTATTATTATTATAATCAATTATAATATATATTATATGGTCAAACAATATCATAAAAAACTCGGCTTTGGATCCAATCCGATAATTGAATTTATTATGAACTATGAAGCATCTCGTATCTTTTATTATTATGAAACACGTGGCAATGATCTATAGATCCGATAACTAAATCTATTCAAATCCATAAGATATCATCAATTATGGAATCTTGATCAGATTTTTTGACATTAATTAAAAAAATATGGTCAAACGACTAAGAGCTGGGAAACATTTTCGATCAATTTCACCTCATAATACGAGACTAAAAATAGAAAACATATGGAAAATGTTATGTTGTCCTCATTTAATCGTTAGTGCAAAAGTGTATTTTTTTAATATTTTAAAAAAATTACATTAGAGATCAAAGTGATTGCTCACTTTGAGAAGACATAATAGCAGCATCCAAAACATATAACATATAATATATATATAATAGTGAGTAATGCTATAGTGTCATCCAGCTTTGACTGTTAGGCATGACCGCTAGCATAAAGTTATTTTTTAATTTTTTAATCTTTTTTACATTTTTAATAGATTTAAATATTTTTTAAAAATAAAAAATATATATCAATACATTAAAAATTATTTTCTTAATCATTAAATAAAAAAATTTAAATAATAATTTAAATACATGAACAGTCAAAATAATCAAGGAACAAACTCAAGCGGCATACTAACATTTTTCATATATATATATATATATATATATATATATATTATATATATATATATATATATATATATATATAACTGGAGAACTAAAATATCGATTGGGATCTACTAATTAGGAGGTGAAAATGAATGATAGAAATCTCAAAATGAAAATACTTGTAATAATTTTGTGGGTGAATATAGTGTAACGAACTTATAATAGTACTGATGACATGGTGGTCCTCTTGAAAATAAAATTACAAATAGTATTCCACCAAATTAGTATTGGAGTATATAGCAGCACATGGTGGCCCCATAAATAAATGGTGGCGGCCGGAAACCGGCCTATGGATGAAAGTCACGTATATATGCTGTTACTATTCTAGATGGATACATCATCAATTCGTTGACAAGGAAAGGAGGTGGTTGGCGCTTGTCGCTAAGAAGTTCGTTGGCTACATGCATGCATGCATGGCTAGCTCGCTACCATCAAACTGCATGCCTGCCGGAAAAAGCTAGGTGCATCGGACGATTAATACTTTTTGTTTTTTCTTCTTTTGTTTGGTTTTATATACACTACAAGATAGTTGATTTTTGTGATCAAAATTTAGTAATTAAAAAGGTTATTTCCGACTAAAACCGTAGAAAATAGTCATTTTAATCACTAAATTTTAATCACAAAACTCACTTCTCTTATAGTGTATCTTTTTCTTTCTGCAGTACTGATCCATTGAATTAGCATCATTTGTTAACGATTTATAATAATTAAAAGGATATACAGAGTAATCTTTGTGCAAATCTAACAGACCCAAATCGGTCCGCAGATTTCACACGATATATATATTTAGAATGACTGCGAGTTTAAAAATATATATATTTATATTTCATAATTATATATATATATATATATATATATATATATATATAAACCCAATTTAAACATTTAGGGTGAGAATAATTAAATGTCAAGGCTTCAAATCATCGGCTGGGTACACAACATGACGATGATGAATAATTTTACGCACCATCAACTGCAAATATATAATAATCATGCTTGGATGAAACTCTTAACTACTTGCAGTTAAGATGTGTATACTTGTTAATTTAACCACCGTTCGATATGATGTGATAATAAAATATGAGAATGGTAATTATAATCGTGAGTGTGCAAGGCTATATAATTATTTTGAAAAAAATAAATAAATATGAGATCTGCATATATGAAAAAATAATAATTATTTAATTGTAGATTTCATTCTTTTTCAAAATAATTATATGACACTTGTACACTCAATAACCGTATATAACATTACTCAAAATATAGTCGATAGCCTTAATATATCATATATAAGACAAGAACATAATAGATCGTATAATATGTACCCAGCCGATGCGTACGTGGCAAAAGAATATAATATTTTATGTACCCAGACAAGAATATATATAATAGATCACAGTTTGCTACACATACGCGTCACTCGCGTATATTAGCAAAAGAATATAATATGTTGGAGATCAAATGTAAATCCTTAATTAATATATCATATATAAGACAAGATTATAATTGCTGTTTGGTAAATTAGAAACTAAAGAGAAAAGTGATATAGCATAATGTTCCTTGATTGGCTCCAATGGCTGAATGACAATGCACGGGTGTTAGCTCCTTATGATCATGACAACAAGACTAGGTATGACACTAATCGCATTAATACTCCAAAAGGAAAAAGAAAAAAGAGAAAGAAGAGAGTAAAAGGACGCAGTCTACATCGAGTCGTCACTTTCATGTAGTTATCATCAAGTAACACAAAATTCACATGGCTAATTACTTTAATGACCTTTCACGTTCTGATCAATACCATTGCCGGGCCAAAGCAAAAGGGGAGAGAGACAATTTATTCTAATTCCGGTACGGTCTGTTTCCGGTAATTAAATCATATTCAAAGGAAAATGGAGTTTTCAAAGGGTATATTACATTCTGACAACATGTGAGGGTTGCCCCCACCAAAACTCGTCGTCAAGCTTCTACACCACATGTGCGTACTCCAGAAAGACCCTTTCCCTTTCATACCATTTCAGCGGCCGAAAACGTATCATAAATCCCAAAATGTTATAAAAATCTAGTCCATTCAATCTTTAACAAAATATATAAATACATTGTAACTTTTTTCAGTACTCATCTCTATCCATATTCTCATTGTTGTTGGTGAAATCATTTACCTATGTTTGGATTATTATGGTTCCAACAGTTGATGCTTGATAGCTATATAGTTGTCCGGTAAAGAAAATTAGAAAAGGTTGCATATATTATTATGGCTGGTTAGAATTCAAAGTTCCATAATCATGAAGTTTAGTATTGTTGGGGCTGCTTTCTGCTCTCTCATCACTCCCTAAGACGTGTTTGGAACAGGGCAAAGTGGTACTGTTACGCGGAGAGAGTTGGTGAAAAGGACAGACACTCATAATTCTTCTTGAAAAGGAAACAAAGGTGGTTGTCAACTTGTCAATATGACAAAAAAGGTTTTATGGACCTTTTTTTTCTTTTCTCTTTAAGTGAACCAAATCATCCTCAGTAATCTCACCTTTTGTGCTTTATAACCCTTCTTTTACGTTTTTTAGGATTTGTAGGATCGTAAGCATGATCGTTTCATTGAAATTGCTGCATTTTTGCTCGTGGCCCCGTGGCCATGTTGCTGATTGAAGCTTTGCATGGGTTGGCTCTTGGCTGATGCATGCTGTCGTAGGTGTGGATCATGTTAATTTGTCCCTTTTTTTTCTATAAAACGGTCCTTCAATTTTATTAATTAGCCCTCATTTAAAAAATATGATCTTATACAAAGACAAGTAAGGGGATTACAAAAATCTCAAAACCGGATTCCTATAAAAAAAATTAAAAATAAAATTATAACCCGTAATAAAACTTAGTTATAATTAAGGACGACTGAAAATAAAATTAGCCACGCAAAATGGGATTTCCCTGTTGTTTTGCTGAAGTAGTAGTGCAATAGCACTGAACTTTAGTCTGCTTACGGTATAGCTAGTACTTTATTTCCTTATTAACACCTAAGACAGAAGAGATGTTATATTTGCACTTTTTGAATCTAGATCGTGGGCGTATTGAATTGAGCAACTTGGTGGTATTAGAAATGGATAAAGGCAAGGTTAAGGTACCACTCATGAGAAAGAAAGAAAGTGAGTTAATTACAGAATCCAATGTCACTCTTTATGTCACAGCAATGCCACAGTTAATAGTATGATTAGATTCAACCCGCCCCCATCCATCATCATGTTGAGGAGCGAGGAGTCTAGGAATGATGAGAACAAATGGACAATGAACTCCTGATTCCCAAAAACGAAAAAGTGTGGAGTTTAAAAATTAATTTATAAAAGTGAACCTTAGATATGTTCATATATGATAATTAGATTTATTTTATAGTAAAAATTGTTCTATGATATGATTCATTCATCGTAACAAGTCACGTTAGTTTGTAAGATTATTTTTATAAAATCTATTTGCGATATAAAATCTCTCATACGTGATTGGTACAATTCTATTTATGAGAATTATTGTATTCTTTTATATTCTTCACATAGAAGTTGGTGATAATTATAATAATCATAATAAAACAAAAGAAGAATATTATGGATGATATTCAAATGTTATAATGTGGATGTAAGGTTATAAGGTACGTTTGTTTTAACATTGGATTACACAGAGTTTGTGCCTAGTTATGAGAATATAAAAAAACCAAAAAATAAAAATTTGAAAATAACTTATAACTTCAAAAGACTTCAAAATTTTAAAAAATAAAAAAAAATATTAAACCATGAAGGAGGAAAGTTCAGGAAAGGAAACACAAGATTGATGAGTTAGGGAAAAAGAACAGGAAAGGAAATGTTATTTGAAGCTTAAAAACTATGGAGCAAGATTGAAAATTCGTTCTAAAATTTTTGAGCTGAAGCCAATTTTTCAAAGAAGAAGACTTCTGTCTTTCCATTACCTGAAATCATTTTCTATTAGGATATTAAACAAATTAAATAAAATAAATTATTATTTAAATATTTTTATTGTAAATAAATAAACAAATTAGATTGTGAAGTTATTTTTATTATAAAATAAATATAACATATCATATAAAATTACTTTAATTTATTTATTTTTATATAATATTTTTATAATTGTATAACTTCTTGAAAAGTTATTACCAAAAATCTTTTTCGTGCAAAACAAACCGAGGACCTCCTGCTGAAAGGCCTATGTAATATGTACTGCCCGTTATTAGGATCGCAATCAACATGACAGGCTTGTCTTCTTTGGGCTTGGGGTTGCCCTGCTTTTATTGCTTGGATCACAGTTCTGTAGCACGATATTTACAATTTGAATTCAGCTTGGGCTTGTTTTCGTTGTTGGGTATTTTAATCACTGGACGCCATGGGCTATTAACGCCCATTTTGCCTCAAATTTGTGTCAGACATGAATCGGCTGTCGGTATCGTTGGTTGCTTCAAGAACGGTGTCATTGAAACTTCGATATTATCCCGCGTCGCCTTGTTGCAGTAAACTGTTCATATTCACAATGCCTAACGGGGCCTTAATCTCAAGAATCACTAGATGGGCGAATCATTATAACGATATTACACAGTTTGCAATGATCTAATTATGGTTCCATGATAAGGGAAGCCATTGGTTCGCTTTTGCACCACTGCTCGAAAACCAAGGCGTACCGACATGGCCTTTCCCTTCATGCCGCCGCCTTTAAAACAGCATTGCAATTCGATATCATCATTGCCAACCACATCCTCAACATGTATGCGAAGTGCGGTAACATTGTTTCTGCCCGTCGCGTGTTTGATGAGATGTCCGAAAAAAACCTTGTGTCCTGGTCGGCTATGATTTCGGGTTGTGATCAGGTCGGAGAGCATCCCATGGCACTTGAACTATTTTCTAAAATGTGTCCCGCGCCCAACGAGTACGTATTTGCCAGTGCTATCAGTGCATGTGCTAGCCTCATGGCAATGCCACAGGGACAACAACTTCATGCTAAATCACTGAAGTTTGGCTATGCATCCGTATCATTTGTTTGTAACTCTCTGATCTCGATGTATATGAAATGCGGTCGATGCAATGATGCCTTAGCAGTGTATACTAGTACACCAGAACCGAACTCTGTTTCATATAATGCTCTCATTTCTGGGTTTGTAGAAAATGGGCAGCTTGAAAAGGGGTTTGAAGTGTTCAAACTAATGCACCAAGAAGGTTTTGTACCAGATCGTTTTACTTTCGTTGGAGCTTTGGAAATTTGCTCTGATTCAAATGATTGCGTAATGGGAACAGCGTTGCATGCCCAAACGGTCAAGCTTGAGCTCGACTCCACGCCTTTTATTGGCAATGTGATGATATCAATGTACTCAAGATTCAATTTGATAGATGAAGCGGAGAAGGTCTTCAGATTAATTAACAGGAAAGATGTCATTTCGTGGAACACGATTATCACTGCTTATTCTCGTTGTGATAATCATTCAAAGGGCTTAAGTGTTTTCAAAGGGATGGAGAATGACTATTATGTGAGACCTGATGACTTCACCTTTGCCAGCCTCCTTGCCGCCTGTGCCAGTCTTGCTTCTATTCGCCATGGCAAGCAGATTCATGCTCATATTATCAGAACAAGGCTGTATCAAGATGTGGGAGTTGGTAATGCTCTAGTGAACATGTATGCTAAATGTGGTTCCATTGGATGTGCACATAACGTATTTAACAGAATACACCATCGCAATAATTTTTCATGGAACGCCATGATTGCCGGATTTGCAAAGCATGGACTTGGTGAACGGGCCCTAGATCTTTTTGAGCAGATGAAGGCCATGGGGTTAAATCCAGATTCCGTGACATTCATTGGACTTCTCATGGCTTGCAATCATGCAGGGCTTGTGGACAAGGGCGAAGTTCTTTTTAATTCAATGGAAAAGGCTTATGGGATTAGTCCTGATATACAACATTTCTCATGTCTTATTGATATGTTGGGACGGGCTGGGAGATTAACAAAGGCAGAAGAGTACATCAAGAAATTTCCTTTTGGGCATGACCCAGTTGTTTTAGGGAGCTTGCTTTCAGCATGTCGCCTGCATGGGGATATTGAAATCGGGGAGTGGTGGTCTAAACAACTCCTAAAGACTCAGCCCGTGACTAGTTCACCTTATGTTCTATTGGCGAACTTGTATGCTTTGGATGAGATGTGGGGTGATGTTGCGGAGGCAAGGAATATGTTGAAGGGCAGTGGGTTGAGGAAGACACCTGGCCATAGTCTGATTGAAGTAAACGGAAAATTTGAAAAATTCACTATAGGGGATTTTTCTCATTCAAGGATTCATGGGATAAAGAACATTCTAAGAACTTTAAATTGGGCAGTGCGTGAAGTCTTCTTGGCCATATGATATACTCCTGTTTTTTTCCTAAAGGTATAATTCTTCCTGTTTGTATTTATTGCACGTAAAGCTTGATAGGAAATGTGATCAGTTTGTTTACTAACTAATTAAGAGTTCAGCATAAAAATTGTGCTAGTTTCTCTCACCTGTCGAGTCTTCACAAGCTCAGACTTTTGTCTAAATACAATGTATCGCTTAATTATTTTTACACACGCACAGCTATGCTCTGTCGTGAAATGTGCGAGGCTGTCACACGGATGAGAGGGTGTTAGACATTTCATACACATGTAACTTGCAAGGCTGTGGATAGAAGGAAAAGATAACTGTTGTTTTTTTATATATATGCAATTTATGCGATATTTATGTCATTCTCAATGTTATACTTAGGGGCCTCTGCTAGCTGCAGTGGTCAAGTCTTGGGCAACAGTCGCTATGGATTGGAAAACATGAACTGTGATATCCGGACTGTCAGTCTTCCCTTTTCTACTGGATTTTGGATTTCCTCTCATTATGACATGAAAATCTGGGACAGATAACTGGATTTTCATGCTTTCCTTGGCCACTGCATGATGGATTGCCTCTCATTATTTCATGGAAAGCAGGGAGATGTTCGGCACCTGTGATTATTGTGGGACTTCATGTGTGTAGATTGCTTTTCAAGCATCACCCCGCTCGTAAACAATGAAGAGTAGAGTCCTTAAAATTGCTCAGCAGCTGTCCCCCCACTTCAAGACATCACACTATATAGAGCCATCATTGAAATTAATTTTCTGAGACATTTTTGCTCCAGCAAAGAGATGTAAAAATCTAAATAAATGTTGTGTCTAGGTCTTTAGATCAATTTGATTATATGTTGAAGAACTCTAACAGTAATTTGATTGTAGAAATTCAGTGGTGGCAAGGTCATTCCAATCTAACTGGAAGAGCTCAAACTCTCAGCCTCGTGATTATTTTGGATCCAATTGGACCCAATCCAAATAAATTTTTTCCATACATAATTAAACATATTTCTAACCTCCAATTAATGGAGGAAAAAAAAAAAAAAAAAAGGAGTCGGTGGCGGTCGGTGTTCACGGGCGGCCACTGTGTCTCGTACATACGCCCACACAATATATAATAACTGTAGCCAATAATTGTTATTGTGGGCGGTTCATAATGGGCCCTTAGGCCAACTCTATATATGGTCTTGAATCAACTGCCGGCAATTGTTCCAATTTCTTTTACCACGCAGACACAGAAACTAAAGAAAAATGTTGTCAAAAAAAAAAAAAACTAAAGAAAAAGAAAAAGAAATGAGAATTAAGGAGGTTAAATTTAAAATTAGAGATGAAAATGACATGTCGTGCAATAGCCAATGTAGGATGTTGTCATCATGCATACACAATAGGGAATGTTTTCTCGAAGCTTCACGTTTTTGGTCTGATCCAATCGTTTGAATCTTCCAGAGAGAAACACCAGAAAGTGATGATAAACAAAATGAAAGGGAATTAAGATGTTTGAGAAGCATGTCTAGAATCTCTAACAGAAAGTAATTGTGTATTGAAAACGTCCAAGAAAACATGGGAAAATTATGACACAGGTTCATTGTGGAGAGAGAGAGAGAGAGAGAGAGATTTCTTCCATTTTTTCTCCTAAACAAGTTTTGTACCATTCCTTATGCCTTACCATGGATCAATTAACGGAGCATCCCCTACGTATTCTTCAAGAAAAAAGAGACAAACAAAGCTTCCCATTTTCTATCTTACTAGGGCAGATCCAACCCCAACCACGGATAGGATACATTATTAAAAGGAAAATATTAGTTGAATCGATAAAATTGATAGATAAAAATGATCAATTGAATTATTTTATTTTATTTTATTTTTTAATTTTACGAATGATTAAGGAAGTAAATATTAGTGAATTAATATTTTTTTATTATTTTTAAAAATATTTAAAACTGTGTAAAAAATTATTAAAAAAACAATAATAATAAATTATTTACACTACATCGGTTCATTTTCATCGGTTGTTCATCGATACTAGTAGCATTGTCCTTATTAAAATATGTTATCCATATCAAACAACTTTGCCTTCGGTACCCACTTCAATTACATGATATATTTTCCAATCCAATTCATGCATATAATATTCAACCCATCCCTTGTCATTAAATGATCCGACAGTTAAAATCATGCAATTCTTATAAATTAAACTTTTGTTTCTACTCATAAAAGAACATATAATATTTCCCATAAAAGAATGTTTTAACGCTTGAGTTGAGGTTTCTGATAATATATATTAGGGCCCTAATCCACCAAATAAATGTCAAAAACCAAGTAGAAAAGACAAGAACAGAAACTAAAAACCAGCTTTAACTAAAAAAAAATAGAAAAGAAAGAAACTAAAAACTAGCTGTCTTGCACCTTTGGCCTATGATATTGGAGTGCGTGTTGCTGCCTGCTCAATTGTATGATTGGATGCAATCTATACTTGTGGTTGCGGAGAGTACTGCTTTTTCTTGATGGATAAGGCTTAAGGAACCACAAGATGGGAATGTTTTGGTAGGAATTTTCCTGGTAAAAAGTAGACATTGTAATGTGCAATCGTAATTAAGATCAATGGTTTAGAAAACAAAGGAAAAAGAAAAAGAAAAAGCTGTCTTGTGCAAATTCTATTGTATGCATAACGTGATTGAGTTGTGGACCTTGATGTTGATTGGGCGCGCATGAGTCTTGAGAAGGATTCTTGTCTGGAATTGGTCATGGTCAATGTTAATCTACCCTAATTATGTTCTTAACTGGAATTATTGAATTTGCTTTATTCTTATTTATTTATTCTTGTCCTTTAACTCTAGTCGAACTTTTGTGATTGGCATCTTTCATCATATTATCAACTATCATTGCTGCATGCTTTGGATAAAGTTACGAGCCAGATGTTTTGAATATATAGTTCATTAAAAAATAAATAAATAAATTTGGATACAAAGAGTACTGTTTCCCAATGTAATTTTCTTTTTATTTTGTGGGGAATTTAATTTCTTTTCAATCTTGATCATGTCGTAGCTTATGCTAAAACAATCTCCTCACCACTTCATTTAAAAGTCTCATTTATTGCTGTCTTTTTCATGCCCATGTAGCATATAATTAAATAATTAAAAAATAAGCAACAAAGAGCATATATAATTATGACATTGGTCATGGTGGGTTCCCTACTCGTATAATGGCAATTGGTGGATTAATGCACAACTTTTTTCCATTCGATTCGATAAGAAAAGATCATGCCATTTATTAATTCCATTAAACCATATTGTTATTTTTTTCCCACCTTTTTCTTTTCTTTTTCCCCTTGATATTTCTAAGCAATTTTTAATGTTTCACTTTCACGTCAAAGATACAATAAATTAATTACTCTTCTCTCGTACCTCGGGGGCTCGACTCAAACTTTAACCTCACAATCTAACAATAAATATTATATATAATGTAAAGTGTATAAAGATTATATAATTATTTAAAAAAATTAAAAAAAAAAAGTATATTACTAATACGACTACCATTTCTTACTTTTGTTTACTTTTTTTAAAATAAATATGTACCTTAAAATCATCGAATATTTCTTTCAGATTTTTAATATTATCTCAATCAAATGGAGGCACTACAACCCAAACTAACTTCATTAATTAAAAAGAAAAATGGCGTCAAACCAAGGAGGGGTCGGGGGGTGGCTGCCCTATCATCATCTACTTATAAATTTCCATTTGCTTGTAAATTAGTTTATTGAATAAGGTTTGGTAATTATTCATTTGGTATCGATGCTTAATTACTTTCTTTTCCACTAAGCATGCATATCGTCACATCATCAACAAGACATGTTTATCTTTTAAGCCAGCCCCCAATATTAGAACTCTTTCTGGTTTGACTGCGTCCAAGCTGTACTAATACCGAACTCCTATTTATTAATATTCATTAAGTATAAAATATGAGTCGTCTTTATCATTTCATGACGTGTAATATATTTCATTTACTTGTATTATATGAATCCAAAAGTCAAAAGAAAAAAAAAATCATATGGTAGTTTTTTTTTTTTGTTTTTTTGGGGGGCGGCGGGTTACGAATAGATGAAACCCTAAGCCCCACTTGTAGTTTTTTTAATGTGTATCTTTTGGCAATTTATATTTTTAGTTATTAATAAAAAAGAAATAAGTTATTAGATTTGAAATCTATAACAACATAGTCTCGTACTCCTCTTTCTTAGGAGGACGGAGGAGGCCAATGCTTCTCTTCTTTAGAATATGGTTCATTTAGTTCCGTTTTTACAAAACATTTTCTCTGTTAGGAGAGAGTTTTATGGATGTTAAGACAATATCCATCATAAAAGAATTTGTATGCGGAGGTTCTCTAAAGCAGATGTATAATTTGGCTTATAGTTTAGATTTTTCCTTTATTGATAAGTTACAATTATAATTTCAGTTCATTAAATAAAATGAAGTCTTTTTTCATAAAAAAAAATATTGGATAAAAATAATAATATATGGCTGTCATTGATAAAATAATTTAAAGATTCTTAAATTATTTTTTAGTAGCAAAATGACCAAATAGTCATACCAATAGAATTTCTTTCTCACAATCTCTAAGGACAAATGCTATAAATAAATATCAAATAAACAAATTTCGTACGGACTATTTGATAAAAAGTAGGTCATACTAAAAAATAATCATTTCTTTTTATACTTTTTTAATGTGAGGTATGTTTTTTTAAAAAGAATTATGCGGAGATTGTCTATTTAAAATTTGTAGAAATCATATCTCATATATAGAGATCTAGTATGTTATTTAATTAGTTTCCTCCCTAATTTATATAAGATATTGAAGCTGATTAATTTTACTCATCATCTTAATTTTTATTATCTTTTTATTATTTCATGATGTGACATTAAATGATTAGAGATTAATTATTATATTTCACTTAGAAACCTATCATTTAATACTACATCATATGATGATGTGAGAATAATAAAAAAAAAAAAATAATGTATAGATTTTTTTATTGAAGCTAGATGATAAATATTTACTAATAAAAGATAGTGTGTGCATGACTACAATTATGGTGGCTAAAAGATAGTGATTTTATAAATAGTGGGCGGTTTAATTAAATAATAAATAATTATACGTACAGTCAGAGTTTTACAACATTTGTCAAATATTTAATGTTATATTAATAAAATAATTATATAAAATAATCTTACAAATTAACGTGGTTCATTTTATTTATTAACCTATTTTATAATAAAATTAATTTTATAATCTGACAAGCTATATCAATTTATGAAATTATTTTTATGTAATCTCATTATTGTTAGAGTATTATTTAAAAAAAAAAAAGTAAAATCAACAATAAAAATATTAATTTTTTATATAAATTTTATATTTACTTATTTTTTTATAACTGATATATAATATCTACATATTATACGACTGTACATATCTGTAAATATCATTCTTAAATAAAATGGTGTGGGAAGAATATCTTCTGACTGCTTTGTCCTCGTTCTCATGACGTGGCGATGTTATCCCACAATTCGTTCAACGTAATCTTTTTCAAAATCCATTAATTTCAGTACGACATTCAATAAAGTCTAAATAATTTGTCGATTTTTTTTTTAATTCATTAATTTCAATACGACATGGCATCGATTTTTTTTTTTTTTCATTCATTAATTTCAATATGACTTGGCAACCAATCAAGTTTTCTTTTTTTTTTTTAAATCAATAATTTGTCCTCTTTGACAAGCAGCTTTAAAAGATTGGCTTGCGGAAAGTTTTTGGGTTGATCATTTCATAATTTTGTTGCCGATTGGCGTGACATATTGTATCTTTTAATCATATAAAAACTGAAAAAAAAAAAAGACTTCTCTCATAAAATTCAACTATTTAAGGTAAGTGATAAATGATTTCACACAATTTTGACCATCGAGTCTAATTAACAAATAGTACATTTTATGAATTTAATAATTTAAGTATATATCCAACATGTTAATTTTGGTGTTAATTTACAGAATAAGAAAAAAAAAAACAAGATATTTGTTTTTTCTTTGGATGCTCACATGCATTGAGAATGGATTATTGCGCGAAGAACTGTTCTAATTTATTTTATTTTAATTTTTCCTCGATGGTTGATTGGGTTTGGGGCGTCGGTGTGTTTTCATGGTATGGAAGAAACATGACACGTACGGCTGACAGCAATGACTTGGAATTAAGAAGAAGTTGCAGGTGGGTGGGAGTAATTGGGACACGCATGCATGAGTGGTACTACGTCTGAAAGAAAATTACTAAATATATATAAATTAAAATGGAAAAGAAAACAAGTAAAGAACAAAACAAAACAAAAAGGAGGTTAGAATTATTTAATGTACTGTATAATGCAGCAGCGTCCACTTGCAAATGCATCCAAATTATCAATAATGCAGAGAATATAAAAGGCTACCACAATATTCCACATGCATGCGCCATGCTGCAAATGTGTGGAAACTTACTACTGCACGCTACTTTCAGAATCGACCGTAATTAATATAAATTTGGTCAATCTCTACTAATTTAATTATATATAAGCTCGTGGAAATTGCTGCAGGATATGCTAAATGGTGTGAACCCTTTTCTGAAAAAGTTTGACATATTGACCATGCATATATTTTCAAACAACGCAAGCAACTCTTTCTTTCCTTTTTAATTGATTAACAGCTAGCATAGTTTGGAACTGAAATTTCAGCCGTTTATTTTTCATTTTAAAGTCTAAATTAAAAGAGAGATAGATATATGATGATTATTAGGTTGTAAAGTACTTATAATATCAAAAATTTTATATGCAGTCACTTTTACGTACTTTTTTTTATATTTTACTAATGCGATAGATTATATATATTAAAAAAAAATTAATTCAATCAATCACATTAATAAAATATATAAAGAATATATAAAAATAACTATATGTAATAATATTATTCTTACAATATTTCATATAGTATTAAAGATTTGATAAACGACGTTGCATAACTCATTTTATATTTTTATTTGTCCTTAATTAGTCTAAGCTATAAAATTTGGAAGAGAGAATTACGAAAATAGATTTGTGAAAAGGAAACTGCAGGGAGTACTTGAGTTTCTCGATCGTTGTAGAAAATTATACGTACGTTCCACGAACAAGCACTAATCCCCCATACAATTCCACGAAATCAATCTTTTGGGTACTGGCACTGTAACCATGATGGAATGTCTTGTGAAAGTGCAGCGCTACAGTCACCGCTTGTGGTTTCTGTTGAGAGTTAACATTTGGTAAAAAAAAATTTTAATTTTTAATTTTTTTAAATTATCTTTAATACTTTTAAATATTTTAAAAAATATAAAAAATTTATAATAATATTAAATATTTTTTTCTTAATTATTAAGAAAAAAACTTTTTTTTGACCAGCAGTGAACCCCAACGAGAGCCACCAGCGGTGGCCTTAAGATTTTCCTTTGTGAAAATGTCTAATAAATATATTTCTCTTTTTTGGTTTTTCTTTTATATGTATTTTTTTAATCATCAAAAATATTTTTTAAAAAAATAAAAAAAATCACAACAACATTAAAAAATATTTCCTTAATTATTAAATTATATATATATAAAATATATATCAAGACCCAACTCTCCATACATAAAGCATTTTCCAACTTTGGAAAAAAAAAAGCATTTTCCAACTTTTTTCCTCCGAAAAAATTGACGTTGACAACGATCCTCTTGCAGGAAAAGAAAAAACATAAAGCAAAACTAAGACAATTTATTACAGGTTTGAAGTTTTTTTTTTTGGAACCTTTACTTCTTGATTCCCAGCAGTAGCGGTACCCATTAATTAAGAGGCATTCAATATTCATATCTTTGCGCGCATGACATGTTTATTGTGAGGAAAAAATGTTAAACATCACGTCACTATCTTATTTATATCCTATTATATATAATATGGTATATTTATTATCATTTAATAATAAAAAAATATGTAATAAATGATCATTCAATTGTGATAAATGTGACATATTTTACTTAATAAAATACAAGTGAGATGATAATATGATTGATTGAATTTTCTTTCTTGTGGAGTCTAGCAAATTAATAACATGCGTAATATCCCAATACCAGTGCATGTGGACTTTATATTATTAATGTTGTGACATCTATTTATGATAGTATTATCTTGTGACAGACTTCCTCATTCAAATATGATTGTTTAAACCATCATATTGTATATACAATATATATATATTCATAAATATATATGTTGGTTAATTAAGGAGCATGCAACTCAGCTTCTTCATGAAGATTTTGCACAAAATAGATGATCTTTAAGAACACAACCATTACCCATAATTCCTACCCATAATGTTCTAGACTCAAAATCTAATATTATCACCTACCCTAAAAAAAAAAAAAGAGAAAAACAAAAGAAAAAAAAGAACACTCTCTGTCACACATGAGCATTGAGTACCACTCCAGACTCAAGATATATACTGTATGATCAATAACTATTCTAGATCTTGTTGCCTAGGCTCTAAAAAAAATTATAAATTTATTTATTTTTTATTAATATTTCAGTTCTTAATTACTTGTCAAAAATATAATATTTGAGTTCTTAGTTTAATAAAGCAATTATTTTTAAAAAGTTATATAATTTTTCTAAATAAATAAAATAATAAGGTTTTTATAAGATATTATTATTTGTAAGGCTGTGCATATGACCTGCACATCTGACAGACCCGATTACAATGATCCGAGCCGACCCAAATTTTATCGAGTTATCCTTGAACGGGTCTCCAACCGACTAAATAACGAGTTTGTAAATTGGTGTCAACCCGTTCGACTAAATAACTCAGCCTCAAGCACTCCAGTGACCAACTTCACGTCCTTCTAGCCAACATGGACGCCAACGGTATGCAGAGAAAAAATTCACAAAAATGAAAACCAATGAAATAGAAAATAGTGAAATAGAAAATAGCCAACATGGACGCCAACGGTATGCAGAGAAAAAATTCACAAAAATGAAAACCAATGAAATAGAAAATAGTGAAAAAAAAAGTAACAAATAGAACCGGTTGTGAAGCACGAAACGTGAACAATTTGACAAACTGGGGGGAGGGGATGTGTTAGGGTGGGTCCAGATACACACAGGTCAGCAGATATCGAGTCGTGGTCTCACGCCGCGGAAGACAACTGAGCACTTCGACAGCTCCCCCAAATCGGCGTAGAGCGACTCGTCCTCCTCCCTCATTGGAAAAAACTCACCACGTTGGCTTTGCCTGAACTCCTCTCCGCAAAAATGGGGCTCTCGAGCACTGTCGAAGATGTTGTCTCCGCCGAACCAACTGAACTCATACGACGACTCGTCCCCTAGATCTGCAAACTTCTCATCCAGCTTGGGCTTGGCGCTTGCGACGGTTCCAGGCTTTGCAGGTTTGTTCGTTGAGTGGTGGTTTCTGGAAGTGGGTCACGGATGGTTGTGCTCGCAGGAGTAGGTCTCTTCGTCTCCCTTGGTTTGTAAATAAGTTTCCGTTTCTGTGGAAAACGCCATTCTGTGAATAAGTCTTTGTCTCCCATGTTTTTAAAGTCGGGTCATACTGGTTCGACCTAGTTTAGTTTTTTTTTTCGGATCGAGTCATCTCGGGTCAGCGCCTAAAATGAAGGTTTGCGGGTTGGTTCGAGTACAAAACCGGCTTTTCAAGGCCGAGTTGCAAACCTAATTATTTGATTTTAATGTTTCGTAATGAATTTAAATTGATAAATAAATAATATTTTATTGAAATAATTGTATTCGTAAATAAAGTTGATAAATAAATTTAAACTTAATTATTTTACATTTCTCTTTGTTTATACAATGAATGAATATAAATTTTAAATCACATAATAAATTATATATAATATAAATTTATATATAAATTATAATTTATATAAAATATCATATATATATATATAAGAGAATATAGAATATATATTTATATTTATATTTATATCTAATATACCTCCTAAATAAACGATGATCAATGCATGAGTTCTAGATTCGATACATACTGCATGAACTTTGATAACTATGAATTTATTTATAAGTGATTAGGAAGAGAGATTAAAAAAATAAGAACTTTTAAGAAGAGAGAGTTACTTTAATTTATTCATGCAATTAACGATGTTAATTTTAACAGTAAAATAACAAAAACTATTAAATTAATAAAATTTTGTTAAATAGCTGCTTTATATATCTTTATATATATAAAGATACAGTTATATATAAATAGTCACCTTCGATATAATGGCAATGCGAGTAGTCCCACAATTAGATTCTGGCCACTATAATAATTAATGGCATTTCAAGTCGAAGCTGGATATGTGCCTGATCACGGGCCTTCAGCAATTAATATCGAAGGCTGGCTGGCATATATGTCTCTTTCTGTAAGATCATGAAAGTGGTGCAAAGAATTTGTGAAATAGACCTAAACCTCCTCCAAAAATAGAAAGCAGCTCCCATATAAGTCGTTGCTATCTAATTTACATACAGGAATCTAAAATGATCATAGGCATTAAAGACTTTTTCCTTTGAGAAATAATGTATGTAGTTTTAAAGTGTATAAGTTTTACGTGTTTATTATTTTAAAAAATGAATAAATATAGAATCTATATGAAAAAATATATTTTTTAATAAGGAAAATATTTTAGTTACAAAGGAATTACATAAAAGTAAACCCACAGACTGATGTGGTTAGATGTGATATGTTAAATTGTAAAGTTACTTTTATTATAAAGTATATATAATGAATTTCATGAAGCCACATCAGTTTATAAATTTATTTTGTGTAATTTTTTTGTATTTGTAGCAATTCTCTTTTAATAATGAGTCACCCTTTTATTTTTCAAATAAAATGCATGAAAATTGCACATGACCATAAAATTTTATCCAGCATTATTAATTTTTTACCGGATTTTCCGACTGGCATTTGATAGATTATATATATATATATATATATATATATTGAATACTCATTCACATTCATATTTCTAACCCAAAATTACATATACATTTGCACGTGAAAATTACACTCAATTGTCGCAATTGAGAATAATTTTATTTAAAAGTTTTTTACACCACACATTAATCACGTGTCGTAATTTGATTTGGAAGATAAATTTTAAAATTTAAATCTTACAAATCAAATTACGTCATATGAAATTATGTACGGTATATAGATTTTCAAATAGCACTACTAGATGTTTAATTCGTTAGAACCTTTTTAGGGATCACTATGTCTTTTCCATTTGCTCCTTGTTATATATGGAATAATGTTCTCCATAATAAGATTTTTGTTTTCATTTGAAAATTGTGGCATAATGGCATTCCTATGAATGATCTGATCCAACACCGTGGTATCTTTTTGGCTTCCAAATGTTTTTGTTGCTTTGAGGGCTTTTTAGAGACCACTAACCATGTCTTTGCAGGCCGTGTCTCTCCAAACAAGTCTGACACCATTTTCCCTCTATTTTTAGTTTCAATTTCACCACCCCTGATAATTGGAAGAATCAAGTCACTTAGCAGTGGCTTGGCTATCGAGGTTCGGACCAATTTCATATTTTTGTTAGCCTTATGTCCTCTTTCATTCTTTGGGAGATTTGAATCACATGAAACAAAGTTAGATTCGAGTACATTTTCACCAACTCTAATACCATTATTTATAAGATCGTCAATTGGCTTAGAAATCTCATCATCCTTCCAAAGTCTCGTTCTATTTTCTTCCACTCAAATGCTTTCGACATTTGCTTTAGTTATTTGTAAGGACCATTTGTAATTTTTTTTTATCCATTTGCTCATTTCATTTTCTTTAAGAGTTTGATTTTGAGATTTTATAGTAACCTCATGCTCCTTTGCATTTAGTATTTTCATTCTCTTTAACTGAAGTTCATCAATAAAATTAAGGTACAGTTGTCTTCTTAAAAAAATAATATGACCTCTTTAGATGACATTTTCTTATATAAAGTAATGCTAAATACATTCACGAATCATAAGTTGTGTACCGTATATTTATTTTGAAAAAAAAAATAAATATAAAATCTGTATAAAAATTTAATTTTTTAATAATGTACCGTATTATTTATCAAAAGAAGACCCATACTTATGCAACCTAAAACTATATTTAGTATTACTCTCTCTCTCTCTCTCTCACACACACACACACACATATATATATATATACTAGTAGTTGGGCAACATCTAAGGGACGTTTGTTCAGTGTATAGAAATATTATTTTAAAAAATTAATATTATTTTTATTAAGGAAAAAAATTTAATTAATAATGTAATGCTTTTAGTAAAAAAAATATAATTTCTAACATCAAATAGTAAGATAGACTTAAATCGATTTTAAAGTATTTAGAATTAAAATCTTATTATTTAGTACTGCATATGCTTCTGGGTATGGCTAGAAACAACATATACGTGGAAAAAAAAAGAACCTTGAACCAAAACTGTTTAGTGTAGGAGATAAATTGTTAACAGTAAAGTAACATGCAGAGCACGTTTTCTTAGTTTAATAAAGCGATTATTTTTAAAAAGTGATATAATTTTTATAAAGAAATAAAATACTAAAGTTTTTATAAGATGTTATTTGACTTTAATGTTTCATAATTAATTTAAATTGATAAATAAATAATATTTTATTAGAATAATTGTATTCGTAAATGTAGTTAGTAAATAGATTTAAACTTAATTATTTTATATTATTATTTGTTTATATAAGGAATGAATAGAAATTTTAAATCACATATATAAACTTATATATAATATATATAGATTATATATAAATTGCATATTATTTTATAATATGTATAGTAGAATATATATATATCTAATATACATCATAAATAAATGATCATCAATGCATGGGTTTAGGATCGATGCATGGTGCATGAACTTTAATCACTATACATTTATTCATAAGTGATTGGGGAGAGAGAAATTAAAAAAATAAGAATTTTTAAGAAGAGAGAGAGCCACTTTAATATATTCATACAATTAACGGCGTTAATTTTAACTGTCAAACAACAAAAACCGTTAAACTAACAAAATTCCGTTAGACAGTCACTTTATATATATATAAAGATATATATATATATATATATATTATATACACACACGCCCACGCCTTCAAACACGTTTCCGCAAAGTAATGTAAATCTCTCACTTCTCATGAGCATTGCCACGAAGATTCTCGCAAGATTTCTTTGAAGGTTCGAGTCTTCGAGAGTTGAACTTATTCGAAATGTTGACCGCTGCCCTTTGTATTGCCAAATAAATAAATATAAACAATTAAGCATTTAAGATTAGAGTCAATGTCTTTCTCGAAAATCCGTTGAAAATAAATGGATTAAACAATTACGGCATCAATTATTTATCTTATTAGAAAAAAAAAAATAGAACATAAAATTCTTCGATGTCTTCAACAACTTGTCATTATTTATATAATCCAAAATTATAAATTCAAATAATTTGTAATTTTTATTTACTATTTGAAGAACTTTTCGTTGAGTAATCAATCGATTTGATTTGGAAGAAAAAAAAAATCAATCGATTTGATTGAACTAATCGTACCGCCAAGAATACATCAAATTTTGTAAATTATAATATATAAATCATTTGACCAAAATATTTATTTTGGTTTTCTTATTTAATTGTTATTGCTGATTACAATAGCACAACGTGAAATAAATGAATTGAGTAGATACATAGGTCAGACATTATTAAAGATGATATTTAATATGCTAGAGTGCCTGCCTGTGCCATATAGAAAACGTGGCGTATTAAATTACTCGCTGTTGCTTACGTGTCACTATAATTGGAAACAAAAAGTCCTGCCTCAGCCACGTCAGATCGGTATATGCCCACAGCATCTTACTAAATTTAGGTAGGTCCCCCCTGGATTTTGGTATATTTGGTTTTACCTCCCCATAAAAATTCTTTAATTTATCGACCTTCATAATTTTTCTTTTTTAAAAAAAGTCTTAAACCCTCTTATTTTTTGAAAAGTCTAAGGCCACCACTGGTCAATTTTTTTTTATCCTTTTACTCAGTGATTAAGAAAATTTTGTTTAATATTATTATAAATTTTTTATATTTTTTTAAAACATTTAAAAATATAAAAAAATGATTTAAAAAAAAACCAAAAAATCAAAATTTTTTTTAGCTTAACGGTAACTCCTAACGGGAGCCACCAGCTATGCCCACCGCTCCTTATTTTTTCCTAGAATAGAGACAGAATATGCTTGGAGCTCCTTTAACCGTTCCCAGCACTGGCCAAGCTAGCGGGTAGCCTCACTGTAGTGAGTGTGATCAAGAGCTCATTGCATCGACGTTACTTTCCTTCCGTTCTTTCTTTTAGCAATAAATAAATAAGAAGAAAAATAATTGAAAATCTATATAAATTTCAAATATAAAAAAAAAGCTAAAGTAATAAATGATTTTTTTTATAAAAATAAATAGTTTATTTAAGAAAACTTAAAAATAAGTTCTGTTATGTACAATTATTTTTGTGTATTTATTATATACTTGACTGATGTGATTAGTTAAAATAATTATTTTATATTAAAAAAATTATGCAACCAATCACATTAGTAAAATATATAAAAAAGTAATTATATGTAGTAGAATTCTCTCCAACAAAAACATCTTCAACCTACCACCTTGAGAATAATGTGATGAAGTGTTTTACAAGTTAATACAAACTTTATCTTTCAATCTTAAAGCCCTGACTGAAACTTAGGTTTAACTCTTATCTCATTTAATTTGAAAAAGGGAAATGTTCTATAAATAGAAATAATTCTATTGATAACAAGCTCTAGCTTTTTTGTAACCCTCTTACAAAGAATAGTGAAACTTATATCTTTTTTGGACTGATATTCTATTTAATTTTTCGATAAAAAATATATAATATTAAATATTTATATCCAATTTTATTATTTAAAATTTTTATAGTGCTAAGATAAGATATTTTAAAAAAAGATTAGATAATTGAGGTGCATCTACATCCATAAAGAGAAATCATATTTAAAGTTATAAAGTGTGCAAACATTACACATATTTTTATTTTAAAATAAGTAAATATAGGATATATATGAAAGAAATTAATTTAAGTTTTATTATATATAATTATTTTTACGTACTTTTTATACATTCTACTGATTTGATTTGTAAAATCAGTAATTTGATATTAAAAAAAGTGATATATAAATCAATCACATCAATAAAATATGTAAAAAATTTATAAAAGTAATTATATATAAAGTTTTCTTTTTAATTGCGAAAGGATTAAAAATCTATATGTCAGAGATTAATTAATTATTGAAAATTAGAAAAGAAGAGAGAGATTATTACAGAAGGATGAGAGTTTTTTTTTGTTTGGAGGGTGCGTTTGATATTGTCAAAAGAGTTTTGTTATATATAAATAAAGTTGTGTATTAATTTATGTATTAATATTATTTTTTTATATTTAAAATTTAAATTAATATTATTTTTAATAAAATAAACTTTTTAATTATTCATATTAAATTAATGTATATATTAATATATAATTATTAAAATTTACCTTGTTAAAGAGTTTTTTGTGGGGGTTGGAATTCAGAAAAAAAAAAAAAAAAAAAAGAAGAAGGGTAGAAGACGACAGCTCACCTCACCTTCCAACAAAGTAACAAGGCGGCCAAGTACTCTCTCTCAACAAACAAACTTCTTATTCTCTCTCTAAAAAAAGAAAAAGTGCGCAGAGAAAGCGCTCGCTCTCTCTCTTTCTCTGTATGGAGAGTTTGTTCTCATTCTGATCATCCAAACTGAGACGTAAGTCTCTCTGTCTTTCATTTCCTCCACTAATTTTGCCCAGGTTTTCTACCCCACTTCCTCCCTCTTACGTAGTCTCAGTTCCCAACCCTCTCTCCTTCTCTCTTCTTCTATAAATGTTCTGTTCCTTTGATTCCGCCTTTTGTTTTTTCCCAAACTCTCTCTCTCTCTCTCTCTCTCTATCAATTCCGATCATTCTTCACCAAGCTTTAATTTTACTTAAACGGGTAAACCTACCGTTGTCGGTTCTTTCTTCTGGCAAAGCAACTCAATTTTGTTGAAATAAATCTCTCCTCTTTTCCAAAACCATGTCGCAAACTCTGATCGAGCCGGCATTGCGGGAATCTTCTTCTTCTTCGAGTGATGGCTCTGTTTCTGAGAGATCTGTGGAGGAGAATCGTCAATTCTCGCATCTCAGAAGTGTGCAGTGGCGTATAAATCTTGGAATTTTGCCCACTTCTCCTTCCTCTTCCATTGATGATCTCCGTCGGGTCACCGCAGATTCTCGAAGGAGGTAATCTCAGCTCAATTACCTTTTCGTTTTTTGTTTCTTTTCGAATTTATGGGTTTTCTTGTATTAAAAGACTTAGCGGGAATTTCTACGAGAGAGTTCTATCATTTGGATTTTCCCCATTCCTGGGCATGATTCTCAAGCTGATGTTTTTGATTTGGGGATTTTGACGAGTTTAGCTCATATATGATATTAAATAACAGTTGTTCATATAATATCATTTGAAAGAGGGCGGTTACCTGCAGATTCGTCTTTTTTCTTCAATAATTCTGGAAATAGTATAACTTTATCTGAGACTTAGGGTTTAGTTTATATCCTTTGGATTTGGTGGGTATTCAATTTTTTATTTTTTTAAGTTTTGTTGTTGTTGTGTGTGTGTTTTTTTTGGGGGGGGGGGGGGGTATTCGTCCTTTTTTTTTAAATTACTTCCTTCTATGAATAACAGAAGCGCTCTTTTGAAGTTTGTTTTGTTGTCAAGCCATTTGAAGATGGCGTTTTGAGTGTTGCCAAACTATTTGATATCTCAAGCAAAGATTTCTGTTAATCAAGTTTTTTTTATCGAGTTTAAATATGAATGGCAAAGGGGTGAGAACTCTTATATCAATCTCGATCTGTTCTTAAAAAAATTAGAGTTACTATTTCAAATCTATCTCATGTTCTTAAAAAAAAAAAGAATTCTATTTGACGATCTGTATTAATTTCGTTCTTGTCAGATATGCTGGTTTGAGAAGGCGCCTCCTAGTTGATCCCCATATTCCCAAGGATGGAAGTAGTTCTCCTGATCTTGTAATGGACAATCCACTGTCACAAAACCCAGGTAAACTTTTCATGTCTCTCTCATGCACCTTTGCAAGTTGAATCTAACCTTGGGAACCAGTTATAAATCTGTGTTGTTGAAGCACATTCTTTCCTGAGCCAAATTAAGGCGTGCATCTTGATTTGGTTCTTGGCTTATTGTGGAAGGGATTATCCATGGGTATAACTCAGCCCAATAGTGATAGATAAAACAATAAGAGTCTATATTTGTTGTAGACTTTATGTTCTTTCCATCAATGTACCTAATCTGATTCCAGGGTGATGTAGCTATCTCCTCATGGTTCAGTGACCTGTAATAAAGCATAAAGAATAATATTTAATCCACGAAGTATGGGCACCTTGTGTTCCTTGGTAGGCAAGTTAGTTATTAAGTATTTGATGCAATCCCTAATCTATGTCATATGTATCATTTATTCTGTGCAGATAGTACCTGGAGTCGTTTCTTTCGAAATGCTGAGCTGGAGAAAATGGTTGACCAGGATTTGTCACGTTTATATCCAGAACATGGAAGCTATTTTCAGACACCCGGATGCCAAGGCATGTTACGACGAATCTTGTTGTTGTGGTGCCTGAGACATCCAGAGTATGGTTACAGACAAGGTGAATTGCTCTTGTTAAAGTAATACTTTTGTCAACTTAAGCATTATTGATCTAATATATCTGAGCCTTCACTCAATTATCTTCAGCTTTCAGTTTCTTTATGGTGTTTAACTTAAACGCATTGATTTCTGGTGGAGTATGACTTTGATTGTTGAGAAGTAGAGCCTAAATGGTATTGCATGGAAGTTTATCCCTGCATGGTTTTTAATATCATCTCGATTACTTCCTGGTTTTCTTTGTAGGGATGCATGAACTATTGGCTCCTCTACTATATGTTCTTCAAGTTGATGTGGAGCGTCTCTCTCAAGTTCGAAAGCTTCATGAAGATCACTTCACTGACAAATTTGATGGCTTATCATTTCATGAAAATGATCTGACCTATAATTTTGATTTTAAAAAATCTCTAGACCCTATGGAAAATGAGAATGGAGACAATGGAAATGTGACAAAAGTTAAAAGTCTTGATGAGCTTGATCCTAACATACAAACCATTGTGTTGCTAAGCGATGCTTATGGGGCTGAAGGCGAACTTGGTATCGTCTTATCTGAGAAATTTATGGAACATGATGCATACTGCATGTTTGATGCTTTGATGAGTGGATCCTGTGGGTCAGTTGCAATGGCAGATTTCTTCTCTCCCACACCTGCCGGTGGATCCCTCCCTAGCTTACCTCCTGTCCTCGAAGCATCTGCTGCATTATATCACCTGCTATCTATTGTTGACTCGTCTCTACACAGCCACCTTGTTGAGCTCGGGGTCGAACCCCAATACTTCGCGCTTCGCTGGTTACGGGTTTTATTTGGACGTGAATTTTCACTGGAAGACCTTTTGGTAATCTGGGATGAGATATTTGCATCAGATAAGAGTAAATCAGACAAAAGTCCTGAAGAGGACATAGGCTCCAGCTTTGGGCTCCTTAATTCAGCCCGGGGAGCATTTATTTCAGCGATGGCAGTTTCAATGTTACTTTATTTGAGATCCTCCCTACTTGCCACTGAACATGCTACTTCCTGTCTTCAGAGATTATTAAACTTTCCTGCAAATGTGAATTTAAAGAAACTGATAGGAAAGGCAAAGTCCTTGCATGATATTGCACTGAAGTCTAATCTCTCATCCTCATCTCCATTTGGTGGGGATTTTAACCAGAACAAATCATCTGTTGTGAGAGGTCACAGCCTATCATTCGATTCTATTTCTCCAAAAACCCCTTTAAATCTGGTACCTGATAGCTACTGGGAAGAGAAGTGGAGAGTTTTACACAAGGCTGAAGAACTTGGGCAATGTGAATTAAAGAAACAAATTTCAGCCCCGAAAAGAGGGTGGACAGAAAAAGTGAAAATGAGTCTCTCTAGAACAGGATCATCTCCAGCAAAGGTTGAGAGTGGCAAAAAGCAAAGCAAGCCATCCGTTAGGCGAAGTTTGCTCGAAGATCTCTCTCGAGAACTGGGCTCAGATGAAGACATTGAGAAAGTATGCTGTGATGTAGTTTCAAGCCAGAAGGGCAATCTCTGTGTAGAAGTTGAGGCTGAGGCGGAAGGTGACAACGAGAAGGAAATTACTGGCTGTGCCGAAAGGAGATGTTCAAGTGGGAATACTGGCAGTGAAGAAAATTCATCTATTTTTTCGGACCCAACAAGTCCACTTAGTGGGGCTAATGACCATGAAAATTACTCTGACAAAAGTAGTGTTGCGTCAAACTTATCCCTTGATGAAAATGATGATCATTCAATGACCATCCCAGATGATTCATCTCTTCCACTTTCTGATCACCCTGAAAATGTATGCCAAAAACCTGGATGCGACAAAGGCTCCCCAGAAAATTCTGTGATAGGTTTAAAAGAACGAAAGCCTCTTTCAGGTAAATTGCAGTGGTTTTGGAAGTTTGGGCGGAATGCTTCTTGCGAGGGTACATCTGAGAAAGGAGGAGGTGCGCTTGAGGCTACAAAATCTGTCAGCAGTACAGATAACCAGGATAATATTGCTGGTTCTCTTGTTTCTAATGCTTCTTGTAACTCTTCTGTTAGCTGCAAAGGAGATGCTATGGACCAGAATATGATGGGTACTTTAAGGAATCTTGGACAGTCTATGCTTGAACATATTCAGGTAAAATTAAAATTAATTTTTGTTTCCCTAGAGTATGTTTAGGAGAATGCTTTTAATTTTGAGCAGGATGTTTTTCTGTGGGTGAGGTTGAGATTATTGATGTTAGGAATATATCTAATAACTTAATTTTGCATGCCTCTCTCGGATAGAAACAGGTTAATTTGTTCAAAGATGATGTACTGGTATGAGATATAGAAGCTTGTAATGTCTTTCTATTATGTAGGCGTTTAAATTAGCTTTGATGGTGTTCCAGCCCACTAATATTTAGTATAATCTTGCAAATGAGGAACTTGTTTGGTAGGTAAACGAGTGGATTGTGGCATTAGGTAAACCAAGTTATTCTTCTTTTTATCACAGGATACTAAATGAATAGGCTAGAAGGCTATTTGAAACTTATGGAGGTTTATGGATTATCTTCCAATTGTAACTTGTAATTTCTAGGGTGTCTCTAGAAATGATTGTTCCCAACACTCGTTTACCACTCTCTCTCTCTTGGGTGGTTACTGAGAGATCCTTGTGAACTGATTAGTGTTTTTTGTTACAGGTAATTGAAAGCGTTTTCCAGCAAGATCGGGGTCAGGTGGGATCATTGGAGAACTTATCTAAAAATGGCTTGGTAGAAAAAGGACAAGTTACGGCCGTGACAGCTCTCAAGGAGCTACGGAAAATCAGCAGTCTTTTATCTGAGATGTGAGCTGCTTGCTTGCTTGCTTTTTTATTTACATCGACCTGTATATAAATAGAGGTCTTGTAAGTTGTAATTACTATTCTTTGGAGCAAAATAAAGCGAGTTCCTTCCATCATCTTCTTTCTTCTGCATTTTATGATAAATTTTAATGTCTTAAGAGAGAGACCAACATGTATATATGAGTATTTTGTGCAATAATTTTGTAGAATTATAAAATGTTTTGAGGAACTGAGTTCTAGTGAATATAATATGCTTCATCTACTCTCTTTCTTTGGATAATATGGTTGGGCACCTAGTGAGATTACACTTTTTCAGGAGATGATCCAATGGGCGAACCATTGGATCTCAGTGAGATTACAAACAAATCTCAGTGCGATAATTTAATCAAGAAAATTGCCCTTCGGCTAAGCTTGTAAGACAGTTGATACTGACTGGGCTTTGCAACTGTAGTTCGGCCGCAGAACCATGACTAACAACCATTTCAAATACCCAAATTTAATATTATTATTCTTTTTTTAAACTATCTTGCCGATTCATTCAGTGGCAAGTCTGAGTTTTGTTTCCCCAGAAAATAATGAATTCGTACAACTTGGTTTAACCAGGCTCAGTTTGATTTTATGTACGGTCGGTCCAACACTACAAATAACCAGTCCTTACTTGTCTCCCTCCTTGTCTTCACCATGAAAACACATGAACGGAAATTACAGCTACTTCCCTCAAATCGCTTAAAATCTGACATAACAATACCTATAATTTTACTGTTTTTTTTGTTTAGAAAATATCGACTAGGTTACTCTTAAAGTATAAAACGAACGAAATCACATTTAAAAGAATTTTAAGCAGAAAATTTATATCTAATATGGGGCAGAACTGCGGTAGATCAACCAAAGGGTAATCGGTCTTCTCTTAGTCCGTTTATAATAAAATTATTATAAGGTTTCTACATCTTGAGAAACTGAAGCATCAGAAGAAATTTCGTACGTTGGAACAAACTAACTTTTTAAGACAACATTTTTTTGATTGATTGGCACCAGGCATCCAGAACAACATTCTGACTAATCGTAGTGCACAAGCTCTCGGAATGAATTTTGCTCACATGCACATCGGGTAATTCAAGAAGAAAATCCCCCAGTCATCAAGATTGTTTACATACAAGGGGACTTGAACCTTAGACCTGCCATACACCCCCAAGCCCTTTAGCACTTTTTAAGCCAGCATTGAAAAACTGTTCAAGTTATTTGGAGGAATCTCATGTTGATAAAAGCACATGACGGGAAAACAAACAAACCAAACATAGCATTACTTTCAGAAAATCGTCCGCATTTAACACCACAAACTTCAAGGAAAAACAAAAACTTACAGATAACATCTACATCACCATTTGAAACCCAAAGTAAGAGCTTCTCCGCCAAAATGGTGCACCATACAACACTACGCTTTTGAAAAAAGAAAAAAAACAACAATTTTGCTTCCTTCTGAATTGATTGGAAGGGGCTTACCTGAAAAGTAAGATTTAATCTATGTTGTGAAAGCCTGGGAGAAGGGAAGTAATAAAACCAAAGACAATCATCTGGATCTCCTTCACAATTGCCCACCAACGATTAACACCATGGCCCCCACCAGGTTCTGCCACATTCTCATTCTCAACCACCAGATTTCCATCGTTTGCGGGCTGATTATCGACCTGAGCTCCAGGTTGACCTTCTGCCATGCATTGATGAAACAAACAGTGTTTTGTTATGCAATCACACATGCTGCTGATCATTGAGTGTATGTTTCCAGTTCTAAAAAATAATTCTTTTACATTTGGAATTACCACCTTATCCTTCCAAATTTAAGTAAAAGAACGCAGGATTTGATTTGGTACAGTGGTGCTATGCTCCATAGCACCATCATTGCCTCCACCAGGTTGAAACTCAAACCTCCATCCTTATAAGAAATACTGAGAGTTAAGCACACGACTCAATAACCCACCACATGGATTAAACCCACGGCTTCGCCATCCACACTTTACATGGGAAGAGATGCCATTTGGTCCAAGGCCTAAAGACTTATTGCAGTACAATCAGTCAATGTGGCTACTTATCACGAGCAGGAACAATGTAAGAACAACCAGTTGGGCTTGGGTGTTGAGGAAGTGTTGAGGTATGTTGCGAATATTAGTGAAAAAATAGGTGAAAAGTAATAATAGAATATTGAATAGTAGTAAAAAGTAATAATAAAGTAATGAATAGTAGTGGAGTATGTTGAGAAGTGTTGAGGTACTTTTAGTACCCAAACACACTAAACATCCCTATATGGCCAGTAAGCAATCAGCAATCCATCTGATTAGGTTCAGGGCTGAGGAAGGAATTGACTTGCCTAAACTGTATTGTGCACGGCTTTTGGACAGGATAGTTAAAAGTAAAAAAAATAAAATAAAATCAGAAGGACAAATACGTTTTAGTACATATGTCTATGTACGTGACACATTTACAAAGGTAAGTTGCTCACGGGAGGCTTGAGGCCCAACTACAGTTCAAGACATCTTGGAAAAAAATCAAGATTATTCCTGATATTAAGGCTGCAATGAACCAAACTCAACTCAGCTTTGCTAGTTTGTTTGCTAGTGCCTGACCTGGAGACCAAAGTCCAGGCTCATTCAACAATCGAGCCAACACCAAGCAACTTCTGAATCATCTGAAGTTGTATGGCTTGCTTTGAGCTCCAGACAAGCTCAAGCTGTGTTCCTTTTGCCAGAGCCAACCTAATCAATCAGAAGTTCAGCCACTCAGGTTGATTGCAGCCCCACTTGTGTTTTAAATATCTACGTGTACAGGCTATTTCTTTCTATTAGAGAATAATATGTAAAGTGTAAACTACCTGCCAAAGAAAGTTAATAAAAAACATTTTTTTATACATTCAATTACTTTTTTGATGATAAGTATGCACTCAAGTTTACATAAAGAAAGTAGGATATACCTACTACAGCAGCATTCTCAACTCCCTGTCCTGCAGCAGCTGGAACATTATCAGCCCTGACAGCAGGCCTTGGTGGATGGTGAGGCGCAGCTGCTCTCTGCATGCCTTGTGACAGCCACCGTACTATTGGAGTCAGAGCTCCAGTTTGGTATCTGTCACACCCAACATCTAATATATTCAGCTTTCACTCATACAAATTTAATCATTTTAGCAAAAACAAAATTTGTTATACACACCCACGAAGGGCTGTAAATGAACCAGTCTGTTCGATAGCCCACTCAGTACTCGCTCGGTTAAACTCGAATCGAACTCGACTTGTGAAAAAAAAAAACTCGTTCGTGAAAACAAATACCCGCTCAATTTGTAAATGACACATACCTGACAAAACTTGACTCGACTCGGCTAAGACTCGTTTAGGCTCGCTCGTTTATGCTCAAGTTGACTCGTTAGCTCGACTCGATTAAAACTCATTCATATATTGATAAATATATACATACACCTATGCATGTATATATGTATTAGCTAATAATATAAGCATACCAATTTTATAATTAAATATATAATGTATTCTAATTATTTATATCTATATAGTGAATATACCTTATAGGTATATTTTATAATTTGTATAATAATTAGTCGATAAAATTTAATAATATCATATACTAGTATGTGGGAACCATATATGAAATAGATATATGCTATCATATTAAGTGTACGTATTAATAATATATGTAGGCATATAATATATTGTTATTTTGGAAAAATATCAACTAGCTAGATATTAATTATTTATAAATTTTTTAAAATTTTATAATTTAATAGAGGTTCTACTTGTTAGTTGTATAAATTCAATATTAGTTCTTTATTTATTTAATTTATTAATTATTAAATCTTATTCCAAAAAAAAAAAAAAAAACAATTCAAGCTCGAGTTCGAGCTCGGCTCAACTCGAACTCGTTTGTAGGACGAGCTCGAGCTCGAGTTGAGAATATAGCTTATCGAGTCGAGCTTGAACAAAGAATTAAAAAAAATCTCGAGTTCGAACTCAAGTATTTTGAGTCGAGCCGAGCTTGGCAAGCCAAAAACTAGCTCAGCTCGGCTTAATTACAGCCCTACACCCACGTCCATAAAACATTTTTTCACACGCATTGGTCAGCTTACTTATTGATCCAAACCATTTACATAAATCTCCAAATAACAAGAGATCAGAATACTATACATTCGACATGAGTTAATTGACCAAATGATAAAATCTTAGCTTGTATTTGAATGGCGGACAATATTGGATATGTAGGCCTAAAAGTACTAGGCTATGTCATCAAGGATTTTATTAAAGTCATCCTGTGTAGCCTATGTACACAGGATGTATACCCAAAAGTACATCTATTTTTTAAAAAAAGGTATTGTATTTATATTTTTAAAGTAATTTCCTCTCGTACATGTTTTTCATAATCTATCAAATTGTGTAAGTTGTTCTAGAGGTTTACCAAAGCCCCTATGAAAATTGAAGATACATAATCGACCTTAGTCATGAACAAGCCTCGGATTGAAAATAGTTAGGAGGTTTGCATACTTACAGGTAGACAAGTGAAGCAAAAAACACAAGAACAATGAGCCTGTGTCTTGATCCATCTTGGTTGAACAAAAAGATTACTGCTGCCAGCTTTAGAATAAGCAACAAATCAAGCTGAAAAGCAATTTGAAATCTCCTTACAATGACTTGTCTTTGAGGTGCAGGCTGTTGCCCTGCTTCCCTATGTTCTTCACCCACAGCCCCAACCCCAGCCTCAGGACCGTGTCTACTGTTGATGGCATCCATACAACCATGATAAGAAAAAGGGGACAATCGTTCAGTACATTTAACATATTAAAATAATCCAAGAAACCACATCACCTCTCTACCTGGCCCCCGAAAAGGAAAAGGGGAAAAGAGAGGGGGACTGTAACTGAGTTGTCAGAGAAAACTGCTACATCCGACAGTAACAAGCATACACTAAATTTGGATTCACTTAGCTCCTAGTGGCTTTACATATTTTAACATCAGCCAGAACAAGAACAATTTATTATATATTGAGATGCAAAAAAAGGTTTATATGGGAATTTTCTTGTGTTTAGTCCTAGAAAAAGAGACTGCTTTTCTAATTCCAACCGGGTTGATTTAGAGCACAGCTGCATTTCTCACTTCTGCAATTAAACTAGAGGACTTGCTGATGTTTGTAGCCTAGCATGGTCTTCAGATATGACATAAAGCTTCACTTCAGTCACACAAATGGTGAACTGTTGCAAGCAATAATTGCCACTCCATAAATAACCAGAAGTTTAATCATCAACACCATCAATCTCCAAACCCAACAAAGCCTCAAATAAGCAAGTCTAAGGAAAAATCCTCAGGTACCCCAGTGGCAATCACATCTTCTGTCACAATCAACATCTCTGACCTTGATCATCTGGTGCATGAACTTAAGAAAGAACCTACCCCTTCTCATTTCTTAACTTGCTGACATTATGACTAATAAAGAATTAAGTAGTTATTTGAGAGTACAATATTAAACTATAATATATTTGACAAGTATATGGAACAGGTTCATCATAAACATTTTGTTTCATGATTAAATTAATTACTGTAAGTTACAAATAATAGTTATCTGTACATCCACGCATGCATGCATACACTCACAAACACATCTGCCCACAAATATGTACACCAGCATATCTCACTATAAAGCATCTGAACAATTGTGGATGAATCTATTTTTGTACCAATATACCCTATCTGAACCAATGCTTAGTATCAGAACAGAAGAATAACAGAAGAATTTTAATAATAGTCATAATGATCAGTCTTTAAACAAAAACAAACTACCATTGTAGTGCTTACGTTGGTATATTGTAGGTAAGAGGAATAAGAGCGTTAGATGGAAGTCCAGAAACAGGCCCCATATATGGGAAAGTAGGAACGGCATAAATGCCAGCTCCACGATTAATCTGTTCCCGATTTTGTAAGGTATTTAAGCCTGGAATAAGAGCAGGGTACATGACTGGAAACATCGGAAAAGCACCATTTTGGCAAGCTGGAAAGCTGAAGAATAGTGGAACCTGAGAATAATGAAGCAATGAAGTGATTAGGACAGAAGCCCAAAGTAAGCCACTGCTCTAATGCATGAAGATAAATATATGTGCATACATGTTTTGAACCATAGAGAAAAACATGACATGCATCTTCTCCAATATTCGTTTCCCGTTGAATATACAAAAATCAAGAGCTTTCGCATACCCACTCAATGTTCATCCTTAATATAACAAAGATTTAAGAAAACAATACAAGGTTGAGGGAGTCCCCTCCAGATGAAAGGTAGAAGCAGCAGGGCAATGTAATATAGGCGAACACTCTGTCTTTCTCTCTTAATTATTTTTAGTAAGGAACTGCACCCAGAATTTCCGGCCTTCTACTGATTAAGTAATATAGTAATGCATTTGCACGAGAATGGAGCTTATCCTTCACCTAGTCTGTACCTCCTCCTTCACCCACAATGTAATAATGCATTTGTACGAGAATGGAGCTTATACAACACCCTGTATCAGTAACCATGCAGATTCTGTAGTCTCACGTCTCATAATTTTCCACGTAGGGGCTTTAAGCTTAATACTTCAATATTTTATGTTAACCAGCCAAAAAAAAGTTCTATTGCCAAATTTTCGTTTTAAAACTTATTAAATACACGCAATTATGCCCCCCGCATTAATATATACAAATAACTGATACGATTTTCCTAACTCATAAACCTTAATACCAACCACTTCATGCCAATATGCTGAAGCCTGAAGATTAGGAGCCATATGCAGGCTTCCCCTCCCCCGACCTTGTTTTCAAAAACTGGACTGGTCCATATAAGGCATCGCGGGCAGCTCAAATCCAAGTAAATATTAACAACTTTGAGGACAATACTTCCGAATTCTACGATATATGAGCATTTCCAATGCTCTATCTGAACTTTTATGTAAAATAGCTAATGGAAAAGCACTTTATCTATTAGCTAATAGTTCTTGAAATGTAGTCTCCAATGGTATAACTATTCTTTCTCTATATGATCTAAATATTACTTTTTTATTCCTTTTAAAAAAGAATGTGATCACGAGAAAATAAAGAAATAGAGGATAAAAGGAAGAAAGAATAATATTAATAAAAAAAAGGAACGTGATCATGAGATATATAAAGATATAAAGGTTAAACAAAAGAAATAATAAAAAAAATTAATTCTCTCTCTTAATTATGTATGCAAAATGGCTAAACCGTTGCGAATGCTCTAAGCGGGCTGAAAACTGGCATCAATCACCAACTGCAATTTTAGAGTTTAGAAGCAAGTGTGTCGCGTTATCAACTTTTTCGTCTAGATTCACGTCAGAAGAAAAAAAAAAGGTATACACAAGGGGAGCTGCTGCTGCGAAATAACGGATGCTTTGACTCACAATATAGTTGTTCTAAAGTTATATTATAACAAGAAAGAAGTATAATCTGAGAATTTACGCAGATGCAAAAGCCTTAATTAAGAACGCAGTATACAAGAGGCATCAAAACCCTTCTCTCTCTTTTTTCTATGCTAAATTCAAAGGATTAACGCATCGTAGGAAAAAAAAGAAATTTGAGGAATTGCAAAACTGGAAAAAGAATCGTAGGGAACCTGAGATTGCGGGAGAAGGTCTTCGGAGGTAGATTTCCGGGTAGTAGCAGCAGAAGAAGACGACGATGAAGGATGAGTGGGAAAGGGAGAAGTAGATTGAGAGCGCGACGAAACCAATTCGGGATCTTCCGCCATTTACGTACTAGAGATCTCTACCAGGAGAGATCGGTTTCTTGCAATGGCAACTGACGGGGATTGTTCTGAAACTTTAATCCTCTCTCTCTCTCTCTCCTGCCCCATTGGCCTTTACAAGTTTCTCCGGACAAATCCTTTGTCAAAAAGTAGTTTCCATTAATTAAAAAAAAATAGTTTTTTTTTTTTTTGAGAAGAAAAAAATAGTTATATATATATATATATATATGTATTAAAAATAAGATTCAATTTTTACAAGAGTTTGTATACCTTATTGTTTGGTTATATAGTTCAATGAGGTGTAATTAATTATATAATTCAGATAAAATGAGATAAGATAGTTTGTTAAAATTTTAAAAAAAAAATTATTATAATATAATTTTTTAATATTAATTTTATTTTAAAATTTTAAAAAATTAAATTATTTATTATATTTTATATAAAAATTTAAAATAATTATAATAATTTTATAAACTAAGATGAGATAATAATAGTTTTGAATATCCAAACCATAATTTTGAGCTGGTACAAGTTATTTTTCCTTTTTTCATTATTGCCTTCCCATCAATTGCGTGGAATTTCGCCACTTGGCTAATTGGGATACGCTACATCTGTATATTGTATATATTCTTATTGTAAAACCTTTGAAATAAAACACTTTCACTATTTAAACATTTTGAAATCTTGAATAAATAAATTTATATTTAAAATAAATTTAATATTAAATTATATTAATCTATGATATACACACATCACTTTTCACAATAATGTTTTTTAAAAAAAAAGTGTTTTTGTAAAATATCTTATAAAACTAACATCATTTTACTAAAACATTTTTACATTACAATATATGTTATAAAATAATAAAAATATATTGTTATATTCGTAAAATGAAAAATTCCCAACGATCAACCTCCAAAATTCCTCTTTATCTTCTATATTTACGTCTCAGAATTGTAACATATCTTATCCTTGCTCTTTTGATGGGGAAGAAGAAAACTCAACAGATGTAACTGAATTTTCTTAATCTCCCAAGGTTAATTTTTTGACAGATTTCATATGCGTTCTTCTCACGAGAGAGATCCGACATTTGTATCCCCATGCTCTCAAGTCTCAACCGCACCAATAATTGAAAAAAAAAAAAGAATAAGTCATTTTAAAAAAAAAAAAAAAAATTGTGCTCAATACGAATAGCCAAGTCGAATGCAAAGTACATGGTTTAATCTTTTCATCCCCATATTCCAACATGTCAAAAAGGACACAAAATTCCTTAATTTCGCTTCCTCATTCAATAATAATAGTATTTGCGACCCTCCTACAAGAGTTCGAAACCCACTGTTTATTTTTTAAATAAATAAAAAAATTGGCAATGACCATATTTACACAAATACGCGGGAAGAGAGAGTCAGTTCAAAGAAACACATCATTATGAAGAATTGTGGGGATAAGAAAAAACCATCTTATGAATTTTAAAAGATGCATTGACTACGTTGTTGACGGAAACATAAACTGCAGAAAAGTAAATACTTTTGTAGCAATGCATGAGGTAGATGGGTTTGACAATCGGAGGAGCAAAAGAGCAAAACCCCTACCCCAAAACTGCCATAATTACACCTTCACAACCTTCTTCCATTTACTCGCTAACCTTATGCAAGCCCAGCTACTACTTTCTGCTCTTTCTACAATGGTTAGCAAGCCTGCAAGTTCCAACCACAATAACTGTCATTACTATTTCGATTTTTGTTTTTTAATTTTCCCAACCATACAATAACTGTCATAGGGGAGAAAGAAGCTGATATCATTCATAAAGGTCACATGAACAAAGAAAACCAGCACCGGTGACCGCAGGTGAATGTACTTACCACAGTCACCATTCTGTCAAGGGATGTGCTGTTATCCTTCCTCATTCTCGGATCCCCTTTTTCCTGCTGAATTTTTCAGAACCTTCACCTTGACCTCTTCCACCTCTGCTGAACCCTTGTCCTCCAAGTCCACCTCTATTGAATCAGCAGCTACATTACCTTAAAAAAAGAACAATATATATGGGTTTATGTTACGACAAAGATTACACCATAGCAGTGTACTATTAAAATTGGAAATAATCTATCCCAACATAATAATGGAAAAAATTGTAATACATGTTAAAACCTTTTTTAAACTTAAATTTGTAAACCAAACTAAAGACTAATGATGACACTTAACACGTATTATCCCTGTGGTGAAATAATATCAGTTCCTTACATTACAGATAAGATGCTCAACGAGTCAGGTGTACTGTCCTTCCAATTGAGGTCAGATGGTCATCCACTACATGGAAAACTGATTCCCAAATTTCAAGTCTAATCTCATACATCAATTATAGCTATCGCCAATACTTGGCACTGATGCTTTTGGACCATTATCACATCATGCTGGAATTATCAGTATAATAATCTTTAAAATCCTAAATCATTAAAACTTTCCTTCAAATTTATTTCCCAAAATAACTCAAGTGCATCTAATCTCATTTGCATCTAATGGGTATTTAAGGACTCTTTCAAATAATCATCTAGCAAACATTGTTGCATTGTCTACCAGAACTTTCTTTTATTGCTTTTCATCAATCTAGTATGATCCAAACCAATCAATGGAAAGGTTACACGTAGGCATGTACCAAGAAGAATCACTTGATTGTCTCAGAAGATAGTTCAGGGTGAATCATTTCAGTTGTCCTCTTTCAACCTTCTAGATCAAAGTAATGATAACCGTAATGAGGTTCGTAATTCTCCAACCTACATGAAATGGCTATCATCCTAACAATTGATTCTTTCCAGCTTCAACTCAAAGTAAACAAGATTATACCTCGAATTCAGTTCAAAAGGGATCCTAATTGGCAATGATAAAAACAAGAGATTCCACCAAATTTGAAAGTTCCGAAATCCTCATAGAATAACTTTTTTCTTTTTTGATGTTGGAAACCTCTCCAAGGCAGGGTCCTTTGAACCCACCCTTGCAGAGTAAACTCCAATCCCGTGCACTGCACCCTCGAAAGTTTCCCTATACAGAATTGGTTAAATCGCTGGCTTTTCACCGGGAGTGTGGCTCCAAAGGATTGTTTACACCTATCAGGTGTTGAACCTTGGACCTTGAACCTTGGACCTTGAGGGGGGTGATATCCCAAGACCAAAACATTCACCACTTGGGCCAACTCCAATTTTTCATTTCTTTGTTTTCCTTTTTATTGGCAGCCAAACAGAGCCAGCTTAACATAATACTAAATTCTCCCTATGTTTACCTGAACTTTCTTGGCAACAACTAGAGGTAACCTAATTATCATGATTGAAAAAGGTAGTGCTCTGTATCAACATAAAGCAAAGATGACACCAGCATGCTCTCGATTAGATAAAATCAGCATCTAAAACCTCAATTATCCTTTTCTTTTTAATCTGAACCTTCTTGGCAGCCAAACAGATAGGGGGCATATATGATGTACTAATACTAATTGATAATAATACCGTCGAGGAAGAAAGAAGAGCAGGGCCAGCCACGCGAGGAGATGAGGGAGAGAGAATCCTCCTGGTTGAGCTGGTCGGCAAGCTTTCCGACCAAATCGAGCACCTTAGAGGTCCCAGGCCGCGGGGGGACCCAGAAGGAGGAACCCGGAACAAAGGGCAGCCAATCCGGGGTCGACTTCTGCACGATGATCCGGTGGATCAAGTCGTCCAACTTCTTCATCGCCAAGGCCCCGAATTCACCGTCATCGTCCGAAAAAGAGGAAGACGAGGAAGAGGATGAGCCGGAAGAGGTGGGGTCCAGGTCGATCTCGATCAGTTGAGCCTGTCCGCTGGAGAAGGAACGGTGGGCCCAAGAACAGGTCATGGATAGTGCCCTAAAGGGAGCGGATCTGAGAGGAGAGCGGCGAAGTAGGCTTTGCGCGAGGATTCTGGCCATCGGAGACGAGACGGAGACTTATCGAGGTGTGGGCGTGTGAAGAAGGAATATATATACATATACATATATTAGTAGATAAGGAAAATGCACGGATATTCTGATTGATGAGAAAGCAGATTGGCACGTGGTAATGGTGTGGAGTTTAGGCGTCGTGCTGTTCTTCTTACAATTCGAAATTTCGAACAGCATTGTCCGCAGAGAGAGAGAAAGAGAGAGAGGGTTATCATATGAACGCGAGTCCATACCATAGGCTCGGAAAGAGTCAACATTTACAAGCTATAAAGAAATTTTTGAATAATAAAAATATTTTTATTAAATTTAAAAATATAGAGAAAAAAATTGAATAAGATTAGAATATTACTTTTTAATATTATTTTTATTTTAAAATTTAAAATTATTTTTATATTTTATTAAAAAATTAAAATAATTAATAATAAGTAAGTAATAATTAAATGAAAAAATTGAAAGTCAAACGAGACTTTATTGTAATTAAAATTCCAATAATTTGAGTTGATTTTAATTTCCGGATGTGACTATATAATCATGGATGAAAAATGCTCTCATTTCTATATACAATCGCCCCAGGTATTCACTGTGCAACAGGCTTTACGTCATAAATAAAACGTACATTATTTATGCCAATAATGCTCGTAAATATTAAATAAAATAAAAAAGGAATGATAAGACCGTAATTTACGTAATCGAACGAACAGTTAGAACAGTTTGAGATTTGTTAATCAATCGCCAATACACACGATTCTCTTAAGTCTTTTAAACTTTAGCTCAAAAAATAATTTCTAAAGAAAAAAATTACTGTTAAGCATGACGATTTTTTCATTGGAATTTTAAAAAGGGTTGGCCACACGAAGACAATACAAAAACAAAACAAAAAGGAACCCCAAGATCCAAAAGTAGTTCTTAAGATCAAATATAAAAACAGGACAGCAGCCAGACCAAACAACGTATCCATTTGCTTGCCTACAATCAGTATCAAATGATTCTTCAATACAAAAAGACGTACATTCACGATTTATCTCAGTATACAAAAAATGAGATTATTAACCTTGAATATAATAATTAAGGAGGGGAAAAAAAGAATAGCTACTCCAAATAAATATAGAATACAATCAATTCAAGGAAACAGAAAAAACTAAACCTCCTAAATTAGATTGTGAGTTCCCTGTTGTGGCATTGAACTCTGGGGGTAGCCATGGAATGGGTCCCCAAACGGATTAGAAGAACCCATATACTGTGTCTTTTGAGGGTATTGAGATTGTTGAGGATATTGAGGTTGGTACTGGTAAGGTACCATCGACATGTTGTGGTGTTGCTGTTGTTGAAACATCATTTGCTGTTGTTGGTGTTGCTGCTGTTGCTGAGCCAACATTGCCATCTGCACATTGGGTGGGGGTGCTACGTTGTTGGACATTGCAAATGGATCCTGTTGCTGATCGAAAGGATTTTGCATGGCCATTCCTCCATATCCATACCCTGCATCCTGCAGTTGTATTTGTCTCCTGGCAGCTTCATCTTCATACAAGCTATCAAGTAATAGCTTGTCAAACCCACCCGCCTGCATCCAAATTCGAGTCGTGCTCATGAGTTTGAACGTAATAGTAGTGATGTCAATGTAGAAACGGATCAATTAGGACCAACCGAGTTTTATCTCTTCAGTATTCAAATAATTTATCCCAGTCTTATAGCAATTCAGTGAATACCTAATAAATTAATGAAATCAAAACTTTATCTCAAGCAAATTATACAAACCAATTTGCTTTCCACAAAGGGGGTGGTATTGTTGCTTGGTGTGGTAACTAGTGCTAGCTCCCAACCTGAAGTCCCGCTAATGTCTCTCAAATCACGGTTACTCAAAGCATCAGTCCCTGCATATTTCAGGAAAAAAATATATGTATCGAGATGCCTCAAATTGGAAAACAGCAATCAGTTCTTCTAACGAAATGGACCATATTCATTCAAACAAGGAACTGTCATTACACCCCTGCCATGGAGACGTGCTCACTTAGGTATAAAAAAGTAAAAAACCATGCTACATACCAGGTGGAACTATTGCAAGAGCCAAAGCATTGCTTTCCTCTAGTTCTGCAGCTTTTGGATTAATTTCATTCAGACCCTGAACAAAAGGGCGAAGATAATAAATTAAATAAAAGAGCATATTCTATAGCTCACCAAATCAACTTCAAATGAAACATGAGCTACATATACAAACAGCTTACCAGCAGATCTCCAGTATCTTCAGTTGATATCAAAGGTGCAGGTTCCACCTCCTCAGGCTCCTCAGTAACTACAAGTGGCTGTTCCTCCTCTTCTTTTTCCTCTTGTTTTTCACTTTCAGAAGGTTCTTCAGGTCCATCAGCTTTCACAGTCAATCTTTCCGTCTCCTGATACTCCTGATGTTGGAAAGACATATCTATCAGAAACCCAAATAAAAACAATTCCTGAATTACACACCTTTTGTATTTAATATTAAATCACTATGGGTAAGGTTAAAATGAATAGAGGCTTAAGCTAAGCAAATAAAACAAAAAATAAAATAACCATTATTTCAGAGTTCCAAAGAAGAACAGAAATTTTGAGAAAGAATTTGGAAAAGTAGGCAGCTCTGGAAAACTATTGTGTTACGTATTAATTAATCTGAAAAGTTGGAGACTTCAGTAAAATCTAGGTAAATACATATCTGAAATTCCAGATTGCTTAGGTTTCTGATGTTCAGAATCAACTTTGGAATTGTTAAATAGATCCATGTGCAGAACTTAACCACATAAAGAAACATGAACAAAAGTGATATATTACAAGGCCTAGGATGATAAAAATGTATTCTATTCTACCTATAAATTATATGCATGCCCAAACCTATTGGACCTGTTTAATAGCCAATTCAAAGATTGTCTCAGGACCCCCTAATGTAACCAGGCTGTCAAATATATAACAAAGAAACAAAGATTCGAGGATGATTGAAGGCCAACTTGATACAGACATTTTCAGGAACTCAAGTTACAATATGATATTGGCAAATTGAAAAGCATCCATACTCAAAAATAGCATCTCAGTGACGCAGTAAAACTTCCTCCTAAATAGTTAATATGAAAAAATGGTGGATGTCAGAATCCACTGCAATCCAAAATAATTAGGAAAGGATGGCCAGTTCAGTCCTTTTGCTATGGTGAGTATGGAGAGTAAAACCAACACAGAAGGACGAGTAAAGATGACAGTAAGACATGAAGTGAAGATGTGACTGTTCAAAATGTCACCTACATAGATTGCCTGAGGACAATAGCCAGAAAGTAAACTCAAGCAAGCTGGAAAAAATTATGATTAAGGGTAAAATGAAAATACTAAAACATTTATGCAACCAGCTCTGTGATGCAGCATTATTCTACTCCCTTGTAGAAATTCAATTTTCCAAGCCTGAGGAACAAAAGGGTTACAAAAATGAAGAGGCAAACAGATAGAAAGAACCACTTGTAAGATGAAGGTAAAAAGAGAAATTTCAACAGCAGATGTTTCCTTCGGTAATTTATTTATTTTTCTAATGCATTGTTTTCGAGAAATGTCAGACCTCCAAGGGCATAAAACCAGGCTCCTCTCATACATGAGCAGAAATTTCAAATACATCATCTCAAAACATTTAATAAAGAACACAAATTGCAAAATTACATAACCCTTTGTTACAAAAGTTCATCGCAACCAAATGCATGTATGTATGCAAGAAAGGCCTCAACCATATGCACACATTTTCTCACCAGTCTATTATTTACTGAACCTGTCTGAGGTGCTTCTTTTATATACTCTTCCATTGTTGCAAGAAATGATGGTGGAGGCTGCATAGTCCAAAAAAGAGAGCTGTGAATTCATTTAGCATCAAGTTAGATGTCATATCTTTGAGGCAAAGGATGTACCTGTCTCAATGTTGGAAACTGAAAGTTCCTAGCAAGATCCAAACCTTTGCAATAATCATAAAAATCAGCAAGATTTTCTGCCTGTATTACAATAGAACTAAAGGTATCAGTTCACAAGGATGTCTACAAGTACATCCTTGTAGAACACAGGAAGAAATTCACTGCAATCTATAGTACACCTGTTGGCCCGCTCTTTTGTATATATTGAGAGCTTTAACGGCATCATATCTTGACATATCAAAGAACTGCAGGACAGTGTTGGGTAAATATTGTATTGTGGGGAAAAAAAGTTGAAAAAGGTACATAATACAATTGCTTTGGTCCAAAAGGCACTTAATAATTATAGTATAGTCCTACCATGTCCACGAGATTTATAATGCCATCATTGATCGCACAGTATATCTTAAAGCTCTCTTTCAATACCTACATGAACAATGGTGTTGAGACTCAAAGGTTACAAACGGGCATTGTAACAATTTGTTCCAAAAGTTCCAGAAAGCCAAAATGACGCCAAAATAACAAATTCAATGCACAAAACCAGGTAATTACAGATCCAACAAATATGTACAAAAGAAATACATAAGTTAACTACCCTTCAAGGCAAGGCCTAACAAAACCATTGAAAATCCTATAGAAAGGGGCAGTGCACATGTTTTCTTCTAAAAGATTTCAATTTTAATGCTAAGGGAGGTTTGCTGGGCTGAAAATGCATAAAGCTCTACTCGAAAAATATAGATATACATATCATGCATACCAGGGCCAAGGCATACTGTATGAGATAATTGCAATAAGCTGCCCCTTCAGGCTGCAAAACGTAGCGCATATTAGAAAGGCCATCGTAGGACAACAAAATTGACAATAATTCAGCAGGAAGTATTATCAAAGGCCAAAATACTAGCCTCCAGAAAACCAACTGTACTGAGTAATCCATGTAAAAAGTTACCTGGCAACCAATAAGGCGGTAGAGAAGCTGCTGCAATGCAGGTAGCTGCTCCAATAGCTCATCACATCCCAACATCCGTGTTCTACTATGTACCTGTTACATCAAAGATATCTATTGTACTTTTAACCATGTTGAGAGGAATTGTTATTTGACTCAAAAAGTATGCCAAGAATCAACCTTGCTTGCTCCTGGTAATGACTTTGTCAAACGCTCTGACTCAATATCATATTTTAGGATTCTAAAACATTCAAGACGTTCCTCTAAAAATAGTGCATATGTTCGAACCCATGCAGAACAATCCCAAGCTGCAAAGATAAATTTGTTCTAAGGAGATTTTATTCTACTAAAAATCAAAATGCATCTACAAATCAGACTAAAAAACAAACAAACAAAAAGAAAAACTACACCTGTAAATCATTAGGCAGAAGTAACTTACCGAGAGGGCTTGAATCATCTTTGAAATTGGATATTTGGAGGATGTGTCCTCTGTGTGAGTAATTCAAAAGATCCTCTCTAAATGTAGGATCGCCCTCTCTTAATGTCCTGTGAATGACTATCAATGTCTTTATAGCAACCTGCAGGCAGTGATGAGGTCATTTTGGTAAATTACTTAATATACCATGTTTGCTACCAAAAAAGTAGAACAGTTCTTCTAAGAGCAGTTTCTGCATCAGATCAACATATGGGTGTGGTAAAGCATCTCCCCAGCATGATACCAATGTCACTATATTTGTGCAAAAGAAGCCATTTGAGATTTAAATTCCCACTTCTTCGGATAGAGAGAGCAAAAAAGGAGGAAGGGGTGAATCCAATGCAACGCAATTACATCTCTCAGAGTACCAAATAATTTCGTACAACCTTAGAGAGTTCCAGCACTTCATCTCATCATTACACATTTTTCAAATCCCTATACACTTTTTCAAATTTCTATATAAAATATAATAAAAAATTTAACTTTTTCAAATTCCAATACACTCATAATATTTAAAATTAATATTTTAACAATATTTTATTCAACTCAACTCAACTCAACCAACATCCAAACCCAACCTAAATGGCTATTGTTTCTTCATGATTTAAATAATTCTCTACATTTAGAGGGCCACTGACCTTTTTGTTTTTTTTTTCTTTCTCAATTTCCATTGTTTTATTTTCCGGTCCCTCGCAACTCAACTTCACATCTTCGGCCTTGGCAGGGCAAACTCTCTCATCAACCAGTCACACTGGCTAAGCTGGTTTTCTAATGCACCCCCTCCTCCATACAAAACTAGAATGTCCGATTGTTTGTGTTATATGGTCTCTAGAAAAATAATAAGAAAATATTGACAAAGTACTTTAGAGGTTCTAAATTCCCGACAATTTATACTTCTATCCATATGTGTTCCAGAAACAAGCACTTTAGAAACCGAAGACAGCATACGAAGAATGATAAACAGAAATGAAGGCAAAGAAGAAGAGGCATTACAATCCAATTTTTTGTCTTGGCCATTCTCCTTGCCAGTGCGTGTATGCAGTAGGCCACATCAGCCCTCGGACATGCCACTGATGTCGCAGAAAAAATTCCTGTAATGAAGAAAAAAAGAACAGAAATGAGAGTAAAAGTTTGTCTGATATCGATATCGAATCCTCAGATCCGAATCCTCAACGATATCGAATTGCTATATGAACACAGAACATAAATTTTTAATGAAAGAATTTACTTCGAACATGACGTTCCTTAGGAGGGCACTCGACGTGATTGGTGGCCTTTACGATGGCAATGTCCAAATCCTTCCAACAAAGAAAACAATTGGTACAGAATTAACAAAAAAACAAAAAAGAAATCTAAACGTTGACGAAAATCGGAAGGAAATAGATGATATGGGATACACACACTCAAACACACGTGTACCTTGAATTCGCTGTTGACCTTGGCGAGGCCGACCTTGGTGGAGTCCTTGAGAGCTCCATAGGCTTTCCTAAAGCTCTGAAACGTCCCCATTCTTGTTATGAATGCAGAAAACAATGCTCAATTTTATTGTTTCTAATCACAGAATGAGAATTAGAGAGGGAGAGAGAAGGAGGAGATGAATCTTCTTCTTCTTCTTCTTTCTTCTCTCTCTGTAACCGTGTCGTGCCAACAACGAAATAACTACTCTCTCTCCCCTTCAATCTTCCTCGCTCTCTCCAAAATGTGCGCAAAGACTAACAAAAATAGTAAAGGGTCTTTTCGTAAGTTTAATGCGTTGTTGTCCGAGGATTATGTAATTCAATCATTTTCTCCTTTCGCTGGAAGATCAGTTCCCATTGGCTTGCGCCAATAACAAAAATGGCGGGTTATCTTTTTTCCCCCAGTTTCCCGTAAGTGCCCTTCGTTATCTCCGGCCTGTTGGAGGGAAAGCATGGCTGTTTTGGTCATTCCATATCATAAAATTTGGATTCACGTAAGAACGACAAATGGATGCCTCTTCTTTTAGTTAAATTAAAATACCTATATATATATATATAAATTATGATATTTCCATATGATATAGAATTGGAACATAGATTCTTCAAAGCAAGACATTAATTTGTTGCAATATTTATTTTGCTGTAAAAAGACTTTAATTCATGATAAGTATAATATAACTTGAAGAGAGTTTTACGAGGTTGGCGGATTTGGACCTTTCAGTCATTGGCTTTTGTTTTTGGTGATCTTCAATATTTTTCAAGGAATACTTTAATTATAAAAGAATTACATAAAAATAATTTTAAAATTAGAATAATTTAATATAACTCTTCATATTATAAAATTATTTTTATTATAAAATAGACTAACGGATTATATAAAAGCACACAAATTTATAATATTACTTTTGTGTTACACTTCTTGTATTTTTCACCCAACCTGGGGAGCCAGCCCATCCTGAATTTGGCATTTGGCAGCTGCAACTGTACCAAGTTAATTAAACTGTAATCCTCTCTGTCACAAATTTCCATTGGGTAAGAGCTGAGCTATTGAGCTAAGGCACTTAACAAATATCACCAATAACAGATGGGTTTGGTTTCCTAGCTTGATGGTTTTGTAAAAAATAAAATTTTAAGTTGAAAATGACTGATCTCCTGAAAATAATAATAATAAATTTCTGGAACAAAATCTTGGAGGGATCAGCATGGCCGTTCTACATCTGAATATTAGTTGAACATGTTGGGAAGGGGTCTCACTGCCATAAATGCATCCACCATCTGAAAAAAAAACAAATTACTGAACAAGGGAAAAGGACCAAGATATCAATACGGTTTCTAATAAATAGAATTTCGTGCCAGGGTAAGAAATTGAGGAAATTTACTTCATCAGTCACAGCAGCACGAGCCCTACGATGTCTTTCCACCAGTTTTATCAAAACTTCTATGAGCCGCTGCTTCACCTCACCTGTCAGCATGCGCCCCGCACCATACTCCTGCAAAAGGACAACACAAGTATTCTTCAGAAAGACCCTGAGCAGAAACATGCATGAGGTTGTATGACGTAGCCAAAAAAATCACCAGAAAAATTTATCAAATCAAATAGGGGGAGCAACCTGACCTTCTTTATGTGTTCAAGCTCGGCATCATCCTCTAGGAAAAAACCTAGGTATTTAATTGGTATATCAACCTGATAAAGACCAATTGACATAAATATTACCCAAAATTTTACATACTCAAAGGTACACACTCACAAAGAATTCCTAAAATCATAACTTAGATTCAGCATTGGACCCTTTAATATCATGCAATTACGGCAATGAATTAGCAGATTCGTCATATATTTTTGCCTAGGTAACCTTTGAGAAAGTTAGATTGCCAATTTCATTGGTAATAAAACAATTCAAAACTTTAATGATATAAATTGATAAACAAGTAAAATATACTTGACAGTCGCAGCATGTAATCATGTAAACCATTACGGAGAAATCTTTTGGAATCTACATGTGAAGAATAAGAAGTGGATGAGCAAGAAACTTTACCTCAAGATTTGCTCCAAGTTGACGGTGTTTCTCTATTGAATCTTGACCACCAGAGAACGCATATCTGTTTATCTGTAGATGTAAAAACATGTTAATGTAAATAAAAAGGACACAAAAAGAACTAATAACATATGTGTGGATCTCTCAACATATTTTTGTTTTATTTTTTTATTTTTATTTTTTTTTGGAAAATAGTAAGGAATTTCATTGGACACAGGAAGTTCCCCTAAAAAATACAACCTAACATATGATAGATCAAGAAAAGGTAGCCAAAAGCAGCCATCCAATCAGGTAAATAAGTAGAAAAGAGGGTTTTAGGTTAATTGTAGAGAGCTCAAAGCCATTAAATAACCAAACATTTCTCATTCTCAAAATAACCCAAATGAGACAGAAGCACGGCATTACATATAAACTGTTCATGTGTCACCAAAACATTCCTTTCCAACTAGAGAACACTTACCGGACCAATTGGCATTACCTATTGAACTCCAGATGAATGTAAGAACCATTGATCTAACTCTTGAAACTAAAAATTGTAGCAACAGATGACCGAATTACCACTCAATTTGCATGATTATAAATATCTATCGACCATGTTACCCATACTCCACGCTATAAAATAAATAAGGAATTCCAGAGGCAAACCTTGTTCTTAATGTCTTTCTCAGAATCAGTCACATATATTGCAGAGTTTGGATCACTAGCTGACATTTTTCCTGTCTCCCCCTGCAAGCATCCAGTTTCCATGATGTGAGTTATGACTGCTTTGTAAGAAATCAACCATAAGCAGCATAAATCAATTTTTTTCCTGTCTCCCGCTGCATGGTTATGGGAACTCAATTTTTTTTTCCTCCACTTCCAATGTATCATAAGTCAGCCTATAATCTTTACCACACCACTGATTCTATGCTAAATTATAGGATTACCTGCAGGGCAGGGAAAAATAATGATTCAATCAATGCAGGCTTGTGATGTCCGATTCGAGGAGCAACATCTCGTGTCATTCTAAAATAAGGATCCTGAATAGCTCAACAAAGAAACAGTATCATAAAAATTGAAGGACAAAACAATTATCACATATCTTATAAGATAACTAAATTGAGAACAACATTAAGAATTTTGTATTAACTTCACTAAAACAGCACAGATCAGATAAAAAGTATATCACCAAAGTTCTGGTAAATTATAGTCATTTGTTTGATCCATAGTTTGTAAGCTTTCCCAAAGAAGTTGTTTCCAGATCATTTCTTATTTGAGTATAAAGATGTTTCTGTACATTCTTGTCTGACTTTATAGGAGGATGGAAAGGCCATTCTTGGAAACTTGGGTTTATTCATGCATTTCATCGTTTTTTTTATCGGTAAATAAAATTTTATCGATCATAAGAATAGGCAAAGCCCAAGTACATGAGTCATATACAAGAGCAATGCCTAGGAGTGATATTCTAGTGATACAAGAAAATCATGAATGGTCATGCCATTAAAATCAATTACAATAGACCATTGGAACAAGGTGTTAAAAAAGAAAGTTCTAAGTTCATCCAATGGCCGCTCACAATCTTCGAAGTTTCACTCATTCCTCTCCCTCCAAGGACACCACCATAGACATATTGGAACCATATTCCAAATTGCGGCAATCTGAGAAGTAGAGGCCTTTTCTTGATTTGCTACATTATAATCTTTCAGCGAATGAAGAGGAGCTGGATTACAATGGGAATTGAAATGTAGTCATTTTCACATTCACACTTACTGCAAGTCATTACAAGGTCCTTATGACATGCAATTTCCTTGGAGGAATATTTGAAATGCTGAAGTCCCCAGAATAGTTACCTTTTTATCTGGACAACAGCATTCTTTTTTTACGAGTCCCTTATGAATTTCATTCCAATTCCACATAATAAAAAGATGATAAAAACTATATAGAATCAACCATGTTAATTATTAATACAAACAGGATTTGGTGTACTCTATCGAATACCTTATAAGACCAAATTCAATATTTGAAATATAAAAAGTATATATTCTCAATCAGACTTCTAGGTATAAATATCTCATATGTGAAGCACAATGTGTTTCATAAGAATTAATGAAATTCAAATGCATATATAAACTGAAGAATAACAATAAACTATGAGAGGAGTCAACCTGGTCAATTGCACAAGGAATTAAGCAACGGAGATTATCTTTGCCTGAAAATAAGTGTGGAAATGAACTGGGAAATGAAGGAGCTGCCTGCAATAACACAAAGGGGAGAACAGTATATGATTTCCACAGATATTCCTACAGTCTCTTGACCAACCATTATGATTTCCTAAACAGGAATCTCTTTTTTTAATAAGCGGTATCCCAAACAGGAATCTAACAGGGAAGGTACTTGTTGCAGAAATTTTTGCATCATCTATTGTAATCTTCATATATTTGCTTACATGGAAATAGAAACATGATAAATACAGCATAAGCAATCGACATTCGAGAACTCACAACAATGTAATGATGCAAAACACGATAGTCCAAAAACATTTGATAAGATACATGGCACAATGCACATACCGTTCACATGTTTTATGTATATAAAGCAGCAAAGGTTTATACCTGTACAGGCGGAAAACTATATTTTCCAATATGATCTTCACCAACGAAACCAAATATACCCACAATCTGATTACATGTCACACGCTTTGAAATTTCAATCATGTTCCTGTAGAATGCACTGCACAGAAAATTCTCAGAAATCAGTCTGAGGATTCTAGCCATGCATGAAAAAGGCTTTTCCCCCACTAGCTTCAAAATACATGCGTAAACTTTGAGGTGCATGTCATAGAAAACATAGCTAGTCTAAATTAATATGTAATTTGCGCTTGACTTTTGAAATATATCCTCATGGCATATTAGGAGCATCAATAATAATTTGCAGAAACCTTTGTAAACAGGTCAACAAAAAGAAATGCTCATTCTGTTATAAGATCCCTCGTGCCTGGCCTAATGATTCAATACCATTCCATCATGTATGATTGGATGCCAGTTTGTGGTTTCATTTTGATGTCAAGTTACAGTTCTACATTACTCACCCTCCAACATAATCAAAATCAGAGAAGATGAAGGTTCTTCTGATGTCAAAACCACAAGCAATTATGTCCTTGGCATTTTCCCTGGCGAGTCTCCTGCTCTCCTCCACCGTCAGATTTTTCCACAGGAACTTCTCGTCATCAGTAAGTTGTATAACAAGAGGAACCTTAAAGGCCTCTTGCAAATATCTACAAACAAAAGCCACACGCACACAACAATTATGATTGCAATGCAGTTGATTGTGTTTAAAAGATGTGACAAACTCATATTTTTACATTGCAACTAACAAACTAATCTTCATCCTAATAACATGGCAGCTGCCATGGATCCTCATCAACTAATTGGAATCATTAGAATCTTTTTTATCAGTAATGATTTGAATCATTTACATATTCTTTGACACCAAAATCAAACCAAACGTAAAGGAAATAAAAATAATTTATCGAGAAAAAAAAAAACTAAACATTCAAATACATATTTGACAACATATTTAAGCTCCATATAGGGACCAAAGCCAACAGAATTTAGTAATTTCTATTTACCTGTAGTTGAAAAAAAATATATGCACACAGTGTATCATTCTCATTTCTTTCCATAAAAAATACCGGAACCAAAACAACCAAACCAAAGCTTTAAAAAATTTGTTTCCTTCTCTCAAATTGACTGGTTGTTATGAGCAGAAAGCCAGAACCAAACAGAGCATAATAAACAACCTCCACTTGGAACATAATGGTACACACCTAAACCTAATTGGCCAAAAATTTAGCGGTCAATTCAATGACAATAAAGGGAAATTTTTCTCTATTCTTTCCATACAGCAACCAGAGCAGAAAGAAATACCTACACTAAGAAACAATATAATCTACATAAATACTTCTGTTGGTTTTGCTTCTTAATTTGCTCCCTTTCTTTCTTTTATCCAATTTCTCTGAGCAACGAAACAGTGCACAAGAAAAGAAAATGAACTACCGAATCAATTATCCTTTTTCATTTTGTTTGGATAAGGTTTTCCGTTTAATGCCAGCAAAAATAACTTCTTCTTATTTCCCTTTGTTTTAACCAATTGAGCGAACACGACGAAGGGAACCAAAAGCCATGATTTCTCAGCAAACGGAGCAGAAAAACTGACGTACTGAGTGAACATAAAGGGTATCAAATGCCCTAAGTGCAAAGCTTCAGACGAGGGTCCTCTACCCGTGTACAGATAGAACTTCTCGCCCCTCTCGTACGCATCCAGTATCTCATTGAAGTCCCTGTGTGCCATCCATCAAATTCCAATTATACTCAACACATATTTTTTTCAAAATAAGAAGAGGTGGGGATGGGGATGGGGTGGTACCGATGGGCGAAGAAGACGCTGCGGCGGAGGAAAACGTGGGCGCGGCGAGAGGTGAGGTGCTCGACACGGTCAATGAGCGATTGGTTGAGCCTTTGACAGCCGAACTTCTCGATGAGCTTGTCGTAGTCAATCTTGCCTCCTTCTTTGGCCGAAACTTCCCATGGATTCACAACCTGTTCTTCTTCTTGTTGTTGTTGTTTTTCCTTTTCATTTTGTAAAGCGCCCCTCTCCAGTTCTTCCTTATCCATATCTTCTTTTGATCTTCCAACACTGCTAGTATACTGTGCAGGAATAGAGTATTTACTATTTAGCTTTTAGAGAGTTGAACGTGATCCAATGACCGGATCTACGGAGAAGATGACGGGAGAGGTTTCAGGCGGCGGATAGTACGAAATAACCGACTGGTGAAGGGGAAGCGAGCATTTTTCTTGGAGCTTATTCTTCCGCAAAATAAATACAATACCAAACGACGTCGTCAAAATAAAGGCTTTAGGGGATCTTAAACCCCATCGAATCAGATCGCTTCGAATAAAGCAAGTGGTGTCTGATGTGTAAACAACCAAGAAGATCTACTGTGGGAGAGACAAATACACGAGGTTCATCTACATGTTAAATGTCTTTAAAAATAATCATTAATAAATAATATTTTATATTATTAAGATAAAATATAAATAATTAAATTTATCTATTTTTATTATAGGTAGTGATAGAATTACTACCTTATTACTATTTATTTACTACTTATAAAATATTAAGAATTTTTTTTATTATCTTCTTTTAAGTATTTTTTTAACATCTTTAATTATTAAAAAAAATTTAAAAATAATATAATTTTACTAATAGTCACTTCCTTAACTATTAAATAAAATAAAAATTTAAAACAAAATTAAATATAAAAAAGTAGTAAGTAAATAATAAAAGAGTAACAACTCTATCATTTTCCTTTTATTATATTAACAAATAATAAGTTTACATATATCAAACAGATATACGAATTTACTTTTAAGATAAGTTGAGTTTACACACATATATGCAGGTATCATTTCTGGTATATATCTTTCTACAGAACTGTTAGGTACACTCACAATATACAAGTGGCATGTAAACGACTGTACGAAAATAATAAAAACAGAATTGCTATGCCCACCGTTCGTTCATACCGCTTGACCATCCGCTTGACGTGCTCATCCCGATGAAATGCATAATAATAAACTCGAAGGTTCTGTTTTGGGTTCGATATCCCGTGCTCGTAGGCTTACTCAAATCTTTATCTTCGACAATAAGTTTGAGGGCGAAATCCAGGCAGAGATTTGTGAGATGCATGAACTCATCGCAATCGATGTGAGCAAAAATCGATTTTTCGACAATGTTCCGACTTGTATAACTGGATTGAAGAAACTACATAAGCTTAGAATGCAAGAGAACTAGTTCTTTGGAGAGATCCCGGGCTCAATGGGCTCTGGTCGGGTGTACAAGGTGAAGCTCAAGCCGGGTATTATTGTGGTGGTTAAGAGACTCTGGGCAAGTACCGCCCTAAACCCGGAGTCAGAAGCGGTATTTAGATAAGAGATTGAGACGTTGGGTCAGATCCGTCATGGCAATATTTTGAAGCTGCTATTTGGTTGCAGCGGTGAGTCGTTTAGGATATTGGTGTACGAGTACATGGAGAAACCCATTCCCGAGCTTCGTGTCCTCAACCTTCTTAAATAATACTGCAAAGGCACGCATGATTTTCAATACATCAAGCTTTAAATTCTCTGACGTTTTCTCAAAAGTTAAGCATCTGCACTGAACTGGTCGTATGAGTTTAATTTGTTCTATTTTACAAAAGAAAGGCTACATAAAAGTTGCTAAGCTGATGAGAGAGAGAGGAAAAGAGAGAGGAGAGAGAATTTAAAAAAATTATTAAATAGGCCGATTGTGTGCCGTTTGTATCCGACGCTTGCAAAAGGCATTTCCCATCTTTCTATCCAAATTTGGTGGTGTTCTATTCAATGCATGAGGTTGGTTTCGTTAGCTTGGGGCCTGAGCTTTTTTGTTTTTGTTTTTATTGCAATATTGTTGTAGATTTTAAGGTTTTTATTTTATTTTATATCTTTGGGTGTCCGGGTCAGTTTGCGCACGTCTCGACTAATCTCACGGGGTTCTGAAGTTAACGGCCAGGTAAATTTCCAATGGCCCTGAGGGGACTCGAACTAGTGACCATTGGGGAGCAAACCCAAGACTTGACCAATTGAGCTACCCCTCAAGGTTGTAGATTTTGAAGTTTTCAATGCTAGCAATCGCTTTGATGATAAATAAAATAATGAGATTTGGGCAGTTTGGATTATAAAGTATCTCTCGTTATTAGAATTTTTTTAAAATTTTTTATATAAAATATAATAAATAATTTATTTTTTAAATCTCTAAATAAAATAAAATTAAAAACTAATATTTTAACAATATTTTATTCAACTTTCATCTATCATTTAAAATTATGTCATCTCATTTCATATCTGAATCTAAACCAGCTCGTGTTACAGTGGCACTATGCATTTTAATAAATTAGCTTTAATAATGTTTGAGAGGGGGAGGATAATTATTATAGACATAAAAAAATTATATAAAAATAAATTTATAAATTGATGTGATTTCATGTAATGCATTAGATTTATTTTATATTAAAAGTAATTTTACAATATGACGTATTGCATCATCAATTTATAAATTTATTTTTGTATAATGTTTTTAGTTAAAGTATTTTGCATTCTTTTTAATACCAATAAGAACATTAGCATTGATTTCTATATCCAAATACAAAATCACATATTTTGAAGATTGTCTTTGTCATTCTTAAAAAATACCCACATTAAATTATGCATATTTGAATAAAGATAATAATCTTTGAGTCAAATTAATAATATTATTAATTTTTTTTCTTAAAATTAAATTTTTATATATTTTTTATAATTAGCACCCACTACATACATTTGGCATTAATAATACAAATATAATAATAAAAAAATATAAATTTTTATATATTATATTAAAACTATGATAAAATGATAAAAAAATGTAATATATTATAATAATAAAATGAAGGTGAAAGTAAATGTTCTCTTGTTAAGGGAAAAGATAAAAGGGTTGCTAGAGAGAAAGAGTAAGAGGGGAGAAAAAATTAATAAAATAATATTTGAGAAGTGAATAGTACATTTCTAAATATGTGTTGACACTTCTAATAACTATGAAAATATTTTCATATGCATAATTCACTAATTCAGTATAATCAATTTTATAGTCTACTTATACAAATATGTATTTGCATTTACATATAGATAAACAATGCTAATTTGCAAAGTTACAGAGAGAGAGAAGAGAGAGAGAGAGAGAGAGAGAGTCTGAGCAAATTAAAGGGCGAGCGATGTAGAGGGAGGAGGGACAGGGAAAAGAGAGACCTGACCGTTGGTGATTCTTCGGGAAGACTCTGCGGACCGGCGACAGATTTAGACGACAAAGCTTTATTCAGTACCCAAAACCCTTAAATTTATTCAAATTCTACAATTTGACACAAATCAATCAACTCAAAGCCTCTCATCCAATCTCTCTCTCTCTCTCTCTCTAAATATGCATACGAACGGTAGCATTTGAGCTCTTCGAGCTGCAGATCTTCCTCGAAATACTTCTTCTCTTTCAGGTCGGTTTTTGCTTCCCTTTTTTTCAAAGTAATCAGTTTACCTCCTCTATTTCTATGTTATCTTCGTTTCATTTCTTAATGTTCACGTGGGTTTCTTTAGCTTTTACATGTAGATTCGTTTATTTGTGTGGTTCTCCTGGTACATTTGGCATAGTTTTCTTCTCGGTATTTCTTTTGACGTCTCTCTAGTTGGTCATGCATTTCTCTTTTATGGATTTTGGCTGTGGCTTATTTGGTTTTCTGGGCGATGGTGAGTGACTATCGTCGTTGAATGTCACCTTCTTTAATCTCCCATTCTCATTGTAATGATTAATGTTGTTTCAGTGTTCGTTCTTTGTCTTTCTTGGAAAAACATACGATTTTAAGGTCCAGGTCGGTCTTGACTTCAGTTTGAATGATCATTATTCATTGGTCGGGTTCTTAGGGCCCTACTTTTTTTCGCTTCGTTCAATTTAGTCTTGAGAAAAATGCTCTTTTGTATTCGGAGCAAGACAGCTTATTGTCTAAGTGCTGTTTTGGAAGTTTTCTTTTATATACTAGCATCTTTGGTCTCTGAAAAGACAAGAAGAGTACCTTCTATGTTTGGCAAGCAATATTCTTCAATTGTACCTTGTATGTTTCCTCATGTTATACAGACGCGAGTCCAAATTGATATTATGCAGATTGCGGACTGTCATTTGAGGCTGTCATTTAAGGTCTTCACAAAATTGGGACCTTTAGGGATCAAGAACCGTAGGATCAAGTAGAAAGTTCATCGTGAAAGTTTACTTTGAACGTGATCAAGACTACCGTAGACTCTGTTCAGTTTGGTTTTAGAAATATCCCGGACGACATGCTTATTTAATTTGTTAAAATCTGAAGTTATAGCCTCAAAATGGAAGCTGCAAAGGAAAAATGCTCATCTGTGTCTTATACGCGACCTTCTCTTGTGACCAACTAAAAAGTGCACAGATTGTAATGAGTAAGACATTTCTGTACATCTGTCTCCTTGTATGTTCGAATATATTGTTTCTTTGTTATATGTTCTATGGGTTGTTTAGCTATTTCAGACTCTTGGGCAATAGTCTTAAATTCATGTGGAAGAGATTCTGCTCTCACTTTCAAGCTTCAATATCGTCAGAATTCAATGAGTCTGCTAGATGGAGCTGCAAATTGTGATATAAGTTCTCAATTTAGATGTTTGGACAATCATGCAGGAGAATTAATTTTAGAAATACCATCACGCACTTGAGTTTGTTGTCTGTATGAAGAGGCAGCTTATCCCACTAGATTTCTACATACAGGCAATTACTTTTGAGAACTTTGGGCAATGTTCATGATAGCTGCAATTGGAAATAGAAGAATAAACTTTGGAATCTCTACAGTAGTCTGGTATCCTTGAGCTTATTCTCTGTCCACTAACTATGTCTATATTAATGTATTGAAGTCCTCTAGATACATTATCATTTGGATGGGTGCTTTTGAAGTCATTTCTCATCCATCTAGGATTAATTTTTCAGTGCTTACACGTTGCAGATCGATATGCGTGGTACTGGAAAGAAATTGATCTACCAAGAATCTGGCAAATCTTGTTATTCAAAGGCAGAGTCTGGGTCTAAGCTGGTTGCATTGTTGAAGTTTAAAAAGGGCAGGAATATACCCCATTGCAAAAAACACAAACCAAAATCAAAATCTCATGTAAAGACAAGTGGTTCAACGCTTTCAAAGAGGTCAGTTACTGATTCTGCTAGCAGGGAACCCAAGAATGATTCTATAAGTAGAAGGTTTTTCAGTAGGAAAGTTCTGCATAAACCAACTGATTCAAAGTCTTCAAGAAAGAATTCTTCATTGGGGCTTCAAGGTGAAAAGGCCTCGCCTAATATCTCCAAGGGAAAGAGGAAAAATGTTGATGGAGAGGTCAAAATTACAAATCTTAAGAAGAGGAAGAAGAAGAGAAGGCAAAAGGATAGTGTGGAGCTCGATGAAGTTTCCCGTTTACAACGGAGAACAAGGTATCTGTTGATTAAAATGAAACTAGAGCAGAACCTTATCGATGCTTACTCTGGAGAAGGCTGGAAAGGTCAGAGGTATTAAAACCTTATCTCATATGTCTTTCCATAGTAAGAAAACTGCTTGCTCATTTAGACTAAAAATTTCTCAATGAGTGTTTTATAGTTTAAGCTAGTTGGGGAGGGAAAAGTTTATGAATGAAAACCCTGCTGAAAGAACAGAAAAATAGGGATGTACGAATAATTCGTTCTTTAATATTTATATATATAAAGAACAGAAAATAGTTTGTTTCTTTTGAAATTTTGATTTTCTGTGATAAACAGTTGTGGTTTATCATTTTCATTATTGTTTTGATTTCAGTCGAGAAAAGATTAAGCCGGAAAACGAACTCCAACGAGCCAAGAAGCAGATATTGAATTGTAAACTTGGAATACGTGATGCGATTCGCCAGCTGGATTCACTTAGTTCAGAAGGATGCATTGAAGACTCTGTCATTGCTCCAGATGGATCTGTATACCATGAACATGTAAAACACATAACACCATGATCTACTAAATATTAGGACTATAAAGTTTTCAAAGACAAAACATCAACTTGAAAAAAGAAACAGAAGCCTCAAGCCTTCTCATGTTCTTTTCATTTGGAGATGGGTGCTGAAAGGGGCTTTTTGGGATTTCCTAAATTCATCTGAATATGCTTCTGAATCATTACATTTTCTTGTACCGAGTAGCCAAGACTTGGCCAATAAACTATTGTATACATGCTAGGTGTGTGTTAACTCTATATCATTTCCAAACATAAGAAGTAACTTATCATTAAAAAAATTTATTTAGGTTCTGACTGCAATTTGGAAGTAACTGTTCCAGTGATTTTGAATTGTGAAAAATGTTATAAGTCTCAGCTGATAGTGTTCTTGCCCTTTTCTTTTGCTGAGTAGGTTAGATACTAGTGTAATTAACACAATATGAGTTTGAAACTCAGCCTTTAGTCTGGTCTCATAAGTTTTTACTTAGACAATTAGCATGGTTGTGCACAGCTAGAAAGACCCTGGCTACTACCTTTCGAATCACATCTAGCTGTGACGTGTATATTTATGTCTTTGTTGTTTGTTTATGTAGATATTCTGTGCAAAGTGCAAGTTACGTGAAGCTTTCCCAGATAATGATATTATACTATGTGACGGGACATGTAATTGTGCTTTCCACCAAAAATGCCTTGACCCTCCATTGGACAGTGACAATAGTATGTTCTACTCGCTTCTTTCTTGTGAATATTTAGTGATCTATGGATCAGAAGGCTTCTTTAAGAAACTGATTTGTAGTTTAATTGATAATCTACAGTTCCTCCAGGTGATCAGGGATGGTTTTGCAAATTTTGTGAGTGTAAGATGGACATTCTAGAAGTAGTGAATGCCCATCTTGGGACCCACTTCTCCATGAACAGTAATTGGCAGGTTAGTACTTGAAAATTTCATGGGATATCTTTTTGTCTTTTTGGGCTTCTTCAGCAAATTAATGAAGTTACTCCCACATGGAATAGGATGTTTTCAAAGAAGAAGCTGCTTTCCCTGATGGTGAGAATGCAATATTAGATCCAGAGGAAGAATGGCCTTCAGATGATTCTAATGATGATGATTATAATCCAGAGAGGAGGGAAAACAGTTCCATGATCAGTGGGGCAGAATCTGATGACAATGTGTCAGATGACATTAGCAGTTCTACTAGCCTGAGTTGGTCTTTAGATATTGAATTTTTTTCTGGAAAGGAAGGCATGGTGTGTGAAAACCATTTTGCTAATAACAGTTTAGATTCTGATGAATCCACCGATGGGGGAATTATATGCGGCCCTAGGCAGCGAAGAGCTGTTGACTATAAGAAGCTATATGATGTGAGTATCACAAAATTCTGAAGATTAAATTATTTACCACTTAATCAAGCTGTGTCTACGATATATATTATTTTAAGAAGTAATGACCTAAAGGTGCTATATTGTTCCTTATCCTCTGTAGTCATTCTCCGTCCCCCAAGAAGGGGGAATAAGATGGGAAAAAAATCAAGGTGTTCTATTTCCGAAGCCATAGTTATGTCCTTCAGTGTTAGCCTTGATACTATGTTACCTGATGGAATGCAAAGGAGGTATGTAGCTTACCTGGGAATGTGGTATTAGAGAATAGGCCTACACGAGTTGCTTGTGATTACATAAAACTAGATTACCAGATATTAGAATGTAACAAAGTATCATTGGGCTGTTCTAGCCTCTCTGAAAAATATAAGGCCGTTCTAGCCTCTCTGAAAACTGCATATGTTTGATTTAGTTACCAAAAAAACGTAAATGAAAGCTATATAAGAAGAACTCGTGGAGTCAACAAATTGGATGGGATGGATATTATATTTACTATATTTTTTATTGCCTGTAAAATGTATAAGTCACCATTAAAACTTAAATTTTTTCTGATAAAATAATCATTCAATTCAAGATAGTATGAATAAAATTGGTCGTCTTGAGTATATACTCAACAAGAAATTTTAGTCCCATGGAAAATTATGGTATACAGTTTTTCACACTGTTTATGAAGCAGAATTTTTCATGGAGTATTCAGATTGGCATTATGTGATTTGATGTGATTATCTTGTTCCCTAATAGGAAATGTTTGGAAAGGATGCTTCTGCTTTTGAACCAGTGAGTGAGGATGAAGACTGGGGTCCTGCTAAAAGAAAGCGGAGAGAAAAGGAGTCTGATGCAGCCAGCACCCTTATGACACTATATGAAAGTGAGCAGAAGTGTCAGAATTCTGAGACCAAAGAATTGAAAAAGAAACTCCCACTAGAAACTTCAACTAGAAGGCCATTTTTCAGAATACCCCACATTGCGGTTGAGGTAGTGAAAGTCCCACCTTTCCCTTTCACACAGCTTCTCAATCAAGCATTCTTTTTAAATTAAGAAATAAGAACTGTAATCCGGTATTTACCGCTTGAGAGGTGTTGTTTTTCTTATTATGTACTGTACCAGAAGCTTCGTCAAGTTTTCGCTGAGAATGAACTTCCCCCAAGAGCTGTCAAGGAGAATCTTTCAAAAGAGTTGGACCTTGATCCAGAGAAGGCAAGTGTCCAAGCTTTCAGATTGATTTTAATACTGGAAAGCAATCTCAAAAATGATAATGGAAAACCATCGCTATAGTAACAGTTGAAATAGGTTGGATCACAAACCCCATTCCACATGCAATGCAAGTGGCAAGTGCTTTGCATTTATACGGCCTGTTTTAACTTTTAAATAATGCACTATTAGCTAGGATCAGTGGCTTCGTAAAGACACATTTATTGCAATCAGATGCCTATGAATTGGCTATTTCTCCATCAAATACAACTATTAATATGCAATCTGTGAGGCTAGTGATGATTTGGGAATAGCAAACGTTTTTGGTGGAGTCTACTATTTCATACTTATAGGTATTTGTTCTTTCTAGTATTCAGTTATAACACTTGATACACAAACTTTTCAGGTTAGCAAATGGTTCAAAAATGCACGATACTTGGCACTTAAATACAGAAAGGTGAGGTGACACTCCATTTATTTTTCAAATGCCTATATTCAAGTCTCTTTTCTCCTTTTGTTCGTGTTCCTTTCTTGCATTTTGTCAGTCATACCTGCTTAGTACCCTGCACCTTGGACTGCCATCAAGTTTTATCTTCTTAAATCTCCCTCACCTGTTTATCATTGTGATGCTAAATTAGCATCTTTCTTGTACAAGCACTATCGTCAATCTTTGGAGTCGATGAAGTAAAAGATATATCCTTCTCGAGGTTTATCAACTAAATCCCGTGCTCTAAATTCAAAATGTGGCTTATAGAGTCGAAATGTTTTGTTTTTTTGTTGCTCTCATGAATCCTTGAGAGTTAAAGCTTTTACCCAACGTTGATTGATTGTTTTCTGCAACAGGAAGAGACGGGAAAGCAACTTCATAGTTTTAAGGAATCCAGATTAGAAAAATTGAAGAAAAAAGCTGACAATGTTATGGTCTCAAACGATACCTCTGCAGAAATTATGATACATAGCCCAAAGAATGTTAAAAAAGTTTTACATAGAAAGAGCCCCAAGTCATTAAGCCGCGTTTTAAAGAAAAAGCGGCAGAAAAGATCTTCATTCATGTCACCTGCTAACGGCAAAAAGGTACCTGTGGCTCAGAACCCTTTATTTCTTTGCCTTTTTGTTTCTCTCCTTGATTCTTCATCATATTTGAATATTAGGAGTAACTCTTTAAGGATTCTAGATTTTAAGCAACTCTCTTATCTGTTGCATTCAGGATACAGTGGAGTTCAGCGATGATGTGAGCTTGAAGAAGCTTTTGGAAGCAAGAACAAAGGAGAGGAAGAGGATCGGTGTCATGGCTGGGGGAGGATGTCCGGCAGCAGAGGTAGAAATGGAAAGACTTTGCAAAGTTATTGGTAGACTAGAGACCATAAAGCTGAAATTGCTGAGACTTCAAAATGACAACGCCAGAGATTCTGATAAAACCCATTTGTTTCAACAGTCTGTGATTTATGTTCCCATAGCAGAGCTAAGGGAAAAACTTTGATCCCATGCAATATTTCGATTTTGTTTTTTTCTTTTGCACAGCCTTTAGTTTTAGCTGTAGCTGGTCGAACTCTACAGAAATTCGTGTTTACATATCTTCTTTCGGTTCACCAGTAAATATTTCCTTTACATGAGAAAGTCGAAGTGAAAATCTTTACCAGAGTTGGCTCTCCTCGGAGTTTCTGACTTTCTAGGCCATATTAAGTTATTTTTGCAAATACATTATATATTTTACCGGGTCCTCATCTGAAGTGGGTCATTTTACATTTTTGCTGATTTTGGGGTTTATAACTTTAACTTTATAGCCCAATCAACTTGTCATATTCTTGGGGATCCTGCTACTATTTATTATCTGAACCATTAATTTGCTTGGCTTTGTTCACATAGGATGTTTTTCTAGAGCTGAAGCCTAACTTTTTTAACCTTTTCTTTTTGGTAATGTTAGATATAATTTTAGAATGCACAAGTACAGCATACTTATTTTGAAAAAAAAGAAAGTATAACTCACCATTAAAATGTGATTTTTTTCATGAGTTCCAAAATGTGTTCACTTTTTTTAAAGTGGGAGCTTATATACCTTAGAACTGTATCTTAACATTATTTTAAGTAATTATAACATGTCAATACTCCAGCATAGCCAAACCATTAGGAATTAAGCAACTGTTATACTGTGTTTATACAAGCGCAAAAGTGAGCTTTTTTCCTCTTTTATACCAAGCCTGTGAATGATAAATTCGTGGGTTAGATCCCACAGGATTGATGAACTCAAGAGTCCGTCAAGTTCTTACTTAAATTTGAGAATATATAGCAGGAGAGCAATAAATAAAGTCCTATATTTATGTAGTATTTAAGACTGCTAAAAAAAATTACAAATGCAGCCATAAATTATGTATAAGAGCACACCTTATGTGTTTATCTCTCACCAACTGAGGTTCTCACAAATTTGTGGGAATGGAAGCATTGCATAACTCATGGTCGGATACAATATATGTAATTTAACCATTAATTGATATGTCCCGCTCCCCTCTTGGAAGTTACGATTTCCAGAACATCAACCATGAAAAGTTTTCTTTTTAGAAGTCATCATCATCATCCATGAAACTTAAAAACCCTAGGCATGTGTCAAACCGTTAACGCTAAGAACCGCCAAAATATATTTCACTATTCTTTCGAACGATACGATTCATTTCAGTTCAAAACTCCAAAATGTAGTTCAGGGAAAAAAACAAAAAAACAACCATTTGGCAGGGAAATTCGCAAAGTCAACAATGAAAGTAAGAACTGATGAAGTTAGCAGCAGGAGGGAGAATAGACATGGAACGAGACATCTATGTTCTGTTTCATCTGTCTATAACGATTATAATGCTAGACAACAGTGATGTAGAATGCCTAATTCAATTTGGATTTCAATGTCCTTGAGTGTACAAGACACAGGAAAGCCAAGTTGTAAGGACGCTCTAGACAAAATTATCAAGCAGTTCTCACCATGTTATGGAGTCCGTATGTTTAACTGTAGGTTTTTGAGGATCACCATCACTCTTTGTATGATCTGACTTTCGCCGTTTGGCAGCTAGCTGGGGCCTCAGCTGCATGTAATATGAAACATTAAGAACCCAGCAACAAACAGGGGAACACAGAGAGAGAGAGAGAGAGACTAGGCTCCAATGAGCCACCTAGACATGTCCAATCAAACAGCTCAAAAATAGATCCCCTAAAGATTGACCCCACATGAAATATTTGGATCCAATACCAAATAGACATGCGTTAGTGATAACAATAAAAATCAATGCTTAAAAAATTACAATTAAAAACTTTCCAAAGCTACGGGTATATTTTCATTGATTTTGTCTCCCCATCCCTTCATCAACCAAAAATACTTGGTTGATTTAATAATGAGATTTGAGGTCTTATCTTAACTCTCTCACTAAACCCCTAGGGGTTGTCTGAACTCTGAAGCAACAAACGACCTACGTCTTGGAGGTATGCTCCCTCCAAGTCCAAAGTTCAAACCTTAGGTGCAAACCATTTCTAAGGACCACGCCCATAGGTGTAAAGCCAAATTACCAGTGAGTTCCTTATCTGTGTTATGGGTGCGTTACACAGGTCTGGGGTTTAACCAAGTAAAAGACATGCTGCTTTGCACGGTGTGAAGGGCTCCTCATTAAAAAATAAATAAATAAATCTCTCACTAATGAACTTCCCACGAGCACCACGAACAAATCAAATCTACATATACTGGCTCTAAATCTAAAACAATTGCCATATAATCTTTTTTTTTTATAAGTAAGAACAATTGCCATGTAATCTGATCCAACTATCTTCCTACTCATAAACTATAGGTCTTTCTTATCAGTTAAACTAAGGGCCCTGGGGTCTGTATGATGGCCAAGGTTGTCACTTTGCAGTCTGCATCATTTAACTGTTGGATTCTTAATCCCAATGTTACACATTCCAATAACAAAAACCAAAATCACCAATAAATAGAAGCACAGAAAATAAACATTTTAATAGCATCAGGTGTCAGGTTGTGCAATCCACACTATTGAAAGGGAGATATCATCAGGAAAGGGAAGGTTTGTGGAGAGTTGTTATAGATTCAAAATATGGGAGCTTGAGGGGAGGTTGGTGTTCTAATGAAGTTAAATAGGATATGGTGTGGGTTTGTGGAAATATATTCGTTCGGGATGGGAGGATTTCTCCAACTTTTTCAGGTTGGCGGTTGGAAATGGTCATGGTGTTTACTTTTGGCATGAAGTTTGGTGTGGTGCAAGGGCTCTTAAGTATTGTGTTTCCGTCTCTATACCAGATTTCTAGTGATAAAGAGGCTGTGGGGCTGATCTGTTGGTGTGTTCTAATGGTTCTTTTCATTGGAATATCAGTTTTTTTAGAGCGGTTCATGATTGGGAACTTGGAATGTTTGCTGACTTTTTTGATTCCTTCTATGCTATGTCATTCGGTAATGTGACAAAGGATAGGATGATAATAGGTTCTCCGTGCATTCCTATTACAAGGCTCTCTCGGGTTTCTCTAATAATCATTGTTTTCCTTGTAAGGCTATTTGGAAGTGTAAGGACCCTTCAAAGATTGCTTTCTTTGTATGGACTGCAGCTCTTGGGAGATTGCTCACTACTGATGATTTGAGAAAACGTGGTCTCATCATTATGAATTGGTATTTCTTGTGTAAGAAAAATAGAGAATTTGTGGATCATCTTTTGTTACATTGTGAGGTGGCTCAGTTCTTGTGGAATATCTTTAACCAGATTGGTGTGGCATGGGTTATGCCTAGAAGCATTAAGGATATTCTTAGGTGTTGGAAAGGTATTAGGGGAAATGCTCACATCGTCGCTGGGTGGAAAATGATTCCCCTTTGCATTATGTGGTGTTTGTGGATGGAGAGAAATAATAGGTGTTTCGAAGACCACGAATGTCCCTTGGATGAGCTGAAGAGATTCTTTTATAATACTTTATTTTCTTGGGCTCCGGTCATTAGTTGTAATAAGGACAATTTTCATGATTTGTTTGTATCCCTCACTAGTGCTTAATGGTACTTAAGCATTTTCTGTGTATACTTCTTGTGTACTTGGACTATGCCTATTCCTATCAATAGAGTTTTACTTTTACTTATCGAATTTTGGCAGTAGAGAGAGAGAGAGAGAACCCTATGGATTCCAAACCAGCTGCCACCCCTAGACCGGCAAGTGACACCTCACCTCCATCATAGACAAGGCCGACGGGCACCGGCGACCTCCTTGAGAGTCGTCCAGCACAAGTCCTCCCTCCGAAGACCTAGGCTTTCGCAAGATTCTCTTTGTTTTTCTAGGAGAAGACATCAATCGTCGATCATGTGCCTCTGCCACCGTCACAGACAAGTCTGACAAGCTTTGGCAATCACATTGAGGGCCCTCCAACGTCGGTCCCCCTTCGACGAACAGGATTTGGTTATGCACTTTAGTCTCGCCAAGATTTGCTAGGGCCATTCAAACCTGTGGCCACCACAGACAACACCGACGGGCTCCAGCGACCCCGCGGAGGACATCACGACGACGGCACTCCCTCCGGTGATCGGGATTCACCACAATACCTCTCAGTCCTTCAATCTTTAGTAATTCGCAGAGGATCTTTTTACGACTAGGTTTCAGAATTTAGTCGTGGGTGTTTTGGTAGTCTCCAACTTAGGTAAACTCAAACGTTGCCAACGCTGAATTCTATAGTAGATCTTCATCCAAAAGCCTTAGATCTGCACCCAAGGCTTATGCTCGTATTTTTTGCTTAAATATTTGAGAGAAATGAAGCTTGGGAAGCCCCTGCATCTGATATCGAAGGTTTTTAATTAATATGGGTCAGTTGTTGAGCTTTTGGGTGGAATCAAAGGCTTTTGAACTTTTACCAGAAGCATGGAGGTCCTCGTTAAAAATTATGGAAAGGAGCAAAAGGGCTTGGAGATTTGTTGCTATGGGCCGTAGTGATATAGAGTGGTTGATGGCTACGGTGGAAGCAGTGTTACAGGCAGAGAGAAATTTAGAATTCACAAAACCTTTATGCAAAGGAAATAGAGCCTTCGTGGCTCAATGATGCTCCAACGTGCACGGTAGGTTTCTGACTATCACCGATTATGGTGGAGGAGGCCAGCGAAGTGTTGTAGTCATTCCTTAAGGGTACAAAGGTCTGGGTTGGGAGAAGTTTGCTGTTGAATTACGCAGAGCCATTGATATGTTTTTTTCCAACCATGTTGATGGGTCAAGAAAGGAAAAAAGAACATCAACTTGGAGTTGAAACAAAAAGACCCAAGCACAATCACGGTGGCAAGGCGATCATATGCAGCAACTATAAAGGAGGGTCATGCTTTGGTGACTTAGAGTGAGGGAAACTGTGGAAGTGGTCTGCAGATCACACAAGCTTAGAACTAGCAGAAGGAGCATGACTTCTCTGAAAAATAGGAGTATGGCAGTATGGCTGAAAAAGAGATGCGCAATACATTAAAGGAGATGGAAACCCATCTTGTCAAGTTGAAGGCAGCGATCGCTTTCTTGTCTATGAAAATAAACTTGCTTTCAGCTGGAGGCAACAGGGCTATTAGAAGGAGATGCAAGGTCAGTCGAAGTTGCACATAAAGGGTTGCCGGAGGTGAAGGAACTTGATGTACTGCTGAGACTTGCTACTAACCCAGAACCTCCAATAGTGACCATGACCTCTCCACCTTTGGAGAGAACCAATGGAGTTGTTGAGGGAGGGTGGGGGGAAAAATATGGGTTTGTCGTTGGTGCCTTGCGAGAATGAATGTTTAGGGCCTGGTGTTCAGTTGGGAACTGTGTCTGGGGAAGATGTCGTCCCCTTGGTATCTCTTCCTCCGTTAAACAATTTAGCTGGATCATCATTGGATTGGATTTTGCAAAAGGTTAAGGAGATACAACAGTGTGTGGGGAGTGCATGTGAGGGGCTTGAAGACCAATTCATAGCTCTACTCAATGCAATTGAGGCAGGCCACTCACTTGAAACAAAATCAAGTTTTAAGCAGAGCATGGAGTTGAAGCGTCTTTCTTGGGCAATCAACTACGACGCACGGGGAGATAGTACAAGTCGAGGGAAGACTAGAGGGAAGGCATAAAGCCTTCCTCAGTCCACGTAGGATCATTCGGGTGGAGTATTAATTGTGTGGGAAACAAAGGGTCGGGGTAGGTATAGTGACTTGCTTTGCTCTAAGAAGGTGTGTTTTGTCCCAATAGGGCTTGGTGTATATCGGCTAGGGTTCTAATTTCTCCCTCTTGGGTGATTTTCATTAAGGACTATCTATTATAGGCTAGGTGTTGTCTCTTGTATACATCCAGTGTACTTGGTTACGCCTATTATTATTAATATATTTTCACTTATAAATAAATAAATTATTGCAATAGAAATATCCAACCCATTGCATTACTGCACTCCAAATTGAATTGCAGTTTCTTAAATTGATCAAAGTTTATGCAGTTGCTTCTATTTTTGCTTCTGACATCATTTTCTTCAAAAAATTCATAGTCTATACAGAAGTGTTTGCACATATAATTAAAAGTTCAAGATACATTGGAGAGAGAGAGAGAGAGAGAGAGAGAGAGAGAGAGAGAGAGAGACTTTGAGCATTCCTAATGCTTTCTTTAGGGTCAACAAAGTTAGCATGTATGTTGCTATTCTTTACACATTAAGTTCAATCAGTTGCTTCTCAACTAAGGTAAATGCCTGATGATTTATTATTTGGGAGGATCAGTTAACGTTAATCAATGGATAGACTGTGACAGATTTGATCATGGATTAGTAAAATCTAAAGTAGAGGCAAGGATCTGAAACAACTTAGCAGCAACAATAAGTAATATAATTTGCCTATAATCTTTGCTTGGATCAACAAAAAGAACATCTAGTAATCTAAAAAAATGCCAAGACATACCATCTGAATATATTTTAGTTGCTTTAGAACTTGATCTGTTTCTAGCTCCTGAAGCGAACAGATGAAATGATACTGAATTAAAATATATTAGGAGCAGAACAACAAAGGTAAAAGAAGAGTGCTTGATAAGAAAATGAAGGTGTTAGACTGATGAAAGCCAACAGCATTATTTACAACACATATACATTGTGATTAGTGTTTGGTACCAAGCCTGTCAAAGAAACACAACCCTCTCAATCAAAGCAGTTTGCCAACAACATCAAGTGATATAAATAATGTTTCACATGAGACACAATTTGATGTTTTTTTTAAATCTTATTATCATCGCCATAAAGAGCTTGACTAAACATGCACTTTAACATTTCTTTTCATTATTGACCATTGGGCATCATTTTTTTTTTTCTCAGAACCAGTATTTGGCATCAACTACATAGTATGAGTCAGTTTTTCAGTAGGCTGCACAGAAAAAGTCTATCCATCAATTCTAGCATCTATAAAAAGTCAATCCAGTGATCAACCCAAACTAAGATTTATTTCTATTATTTTCTTCTTACTTATAAAAGGAAAAAAAAAAGATTTCTTTCTAAGCAAAATTGCCAGAATAACATGATGTATTATAACCTGATCTGATGTTTGACAATTAATGTCAAATTTTTAACAGAAATATTTTAATGCTCTGAGGTAGAAAGTATGCCACATGCTATTCACAACTCTTTGGATATAACTAATTTGACAGTCATTCTTGCAATGTATTCTCCCTCCCAAGTGTCTCTAACATGCGGAAGAAATCCAAACAGATCAAAAGAACTGAAAAGTAAGGTTATTTCACCTGAGGGACAGCACAATCAGCATGGGTTGGATCCCAAAGGACAGAGCGAAAGCAGTCCCAGTCATCAGTTTGGACTTCACAAAGAGGAGCCCTGCCATTTTAAAAACTATAGTGTATTAAGCATCCCGAACTAATTGACAAGAAAATGACAGGTCATATAGGAAAGAGTACAGGGAAAAAATTGAAGAAGAGAGACAGAGAGAGGAGATAATGAGCCATGCAGGCTAAAGATTAACCTACATTGCATAACAAACAAAAAAATGCAATATAACTTGGGATTACATAGAAGTACAACCAACAAAAAAGTTATACACAAGAGCCAAAAGGCAAGAAGGACATAGACTTTTAGTGAGAAAAACTCTCCCTTCTCTCTAGGAAACAAGCCCAAGGAAACCGGTAGAGGGAGGTGGGGCTCCCACCTCCCCCCCTCTCTTTTCCAGTTAGATCTAGGGTTGTTTTTAGATTGGTAATAAGAGCTGTTGGCCGTGACTCTGATGGTATGTATGGCCATTACCAGGCCTAGCTCCCGAGTCCCTAACGACTATTAATCACGTAGGTGGGCGAGGAGAATTTACACGAGGGTGGTGGAGGATTTCGGTTTGGTATGGCCATGGTTTTGGATCTCGGTTTCGTATGGCCAGGATCTCCAGTGTTCCTGACCGGTTTGGAGTTAGCTCTCAGACGTGTAATATGAAGACATGCATGCTTGTTAGGTGCATGTGGGGATGAGCTGATGTTTGGAGTTAGTTGCCGAAAGAATGGTCTGCTAAGGGGACGGTTATGGAGGATTTACAATGGGAGCGGGGTCAGCGTGGCTTGCTCTCGGAGGCGAAGTTTGCATGCAGGTTTGGGTTGCATTCCGTCAAGGTTAAGGGACTCTGTTTCATCTATGGAAAACAGAGGTGTTTTTCGGTTTGCAAGTCAACGTGCATGGGGGGATAAGGCGCCTTTTCTAGGGCGGAGCCAGGCCGTAGCTCATGGTGTTTCTCTCCATGGATGGTGGTTGGAGAAGGGGATCGGCGACAGTGGGTTTCCGTTTTATTTTTTGTTTTATTATAGTCCGTTTTATGCTCTGTTTTCCTGTCTTGTTCGGTTTATAGTTTTGTTCCTTTGGTTCTTCTGCTAGTCTGTAATAAGGGATACGGAGGAGGTGAGGCCCTCTGATGGGTTTGTTTTGGTCGGTGAAGGTGAATGTGTTTTGTCTGAAAAAAGGGTTTACGGTGGAGGTGTCCGTTACTTACTTGCTTCTCCGTTTGCTGTCTGATGGCTCGTCTGTTTGTTTGCTGATTGATGGCTCGTCTGGAGGTGTCCGTTATCTGCTTGCTGATTGCAGGAAGTGGCAGGACGTAGGGCGGGTTGAGGCAGTTACGAGTAGCAGGGATAGTGGGGGACATAGTGGTGCAGACAGTGGATGGTTTTCGGAGTGGGCGTTTGGTTACTGTGGAGAGCACAGTGTTTTTTCTGTTAGGGTGTACCTAGTTTGTTTTACTTTTTGTTTTTATTTGTTAGTTTAAAAGAGAATAATTTGAAATAGGCAATTCCCTTTCCTCTTGTGGAGGAGAAGGGTAGTTTAGTCCCTATCATTTTTTGGAGGATGAGGGTGAAAAATCCCCCTCCTCCTTTGGAGGGTGTAGGTGTTATGAGTTGTTTTCTTGTAGACAAGTCGAGATGGATATCTCTGTTTCTACAGAGTCTCGCATCTCAGAAAGGGCTGTCTTTAAAGAGTTTTTTTGAAGTTTTTTAGACAATGTCCGGCACAATGAAAGTTGTGTGCGGGGGTGCGTATAACCAATGCGTAGTTGACTTGTAATCAGGACTTGTACCTGAACTTATTGGTCACAGCTGTAACTTCCTTCATTCATGAATTGAATTGAAGTCTATTTCAAAAAAACAAAAAACAAAAAAGTTCTTCAAGAAAGATTTACTCAACGAGGAATTTGCACAAGTAACTTCCTGAATAAACTTATGAATGGGCAAAAACACAGAAACTAACAATCATCCGTGTTCGTATTTAAGTTCTGCATAAAGCTAATATTAATATTAAATTTTAGGCAGATTTTCCTTGGAAAAGTTTCCAAATAAAGCTAAATGTCTAATCCTACCAAATTCCTGATAAATGTTCATCATAAACTACGAACACTAAAACAAAGACTGTCCCTCACTCATATAGAAGATTGTCATTTAGTTTACCTGCGCCACTTTCCACATATAGTTCCATTTACACCTTCTCCTATGCCATCTATAATGTCTCGACACTGAAGCCAATTACATATGGAGTTTAGTGTATAAGGCTTGTTGACGTTCCATTCCTACAGAAGGAAAAATGCCAAGTAAAAAGAAAGAAGAAAAAAAGATAAAGAAAAGATGTTTCACTTCTACCCAGACCAGATGAAATTTAAAGGTCAATTGTGAAATCAAACTTTACATGTGAAGTAACACACACTGAAGGATTCATTTCCACTGGTTCACCTACGGCATCAACATCACTGCATCACAGAGAAACAACAAGCATCAGGAATATATGGTTCAGTGAAAGAATATATACATAATGAAGTTACCCGTTCTTTTTTTTTTTCTTCTGATAAGTAAACGATTGTATCAATAAGAATAGGCAAAGCCCAAATACACAAGGGGGTATACAAGAGGTAACACCTATTTAGGAAGAAGAAAGTGTTGTTCTAGAAAGCTATAAACTTAAAAAAGTTGAGAATTTGAAGATTGGTGAAAGAACATACTTAATTATTGGACCTGACCAGTCGGGAACTTCTGCTTGAAAACCTTTACCAACCCGGACACCCATTTTATATGGTTCAGTGTCTCTCAACATCAATAGTATTTGATTTGAGTCACCTTTAACTGATGTGATTCTACATCTGCCCATTTCACTAGCAATGCTTGGTGATTTTATGGTGTCTGTTTCCTTTGGAATTTTACACTTCTTTTTCAAACAAGAATAACAAAACCATTCATCATCATCAGTTGGTATTTTCTTCATACGGGGATTGAGGCAAGAAACATGGAATGCCTCTTCACAATGATCACAAATAAGCATGTTCATTGTAGTATCTGAATGACCACAAATATTGCATAATCGGGAACAGCTACTTCCACTACTAGGACCAGCATCTTCAGTAGAATCATCATTCTTGGCAGGCAAAACTCCAACCAAACCCTGACATCTAAGTATAGAAATGCATAAATCATTTTCTGAAAGATCTTCCCCCTTGACCTCCATAGCCATCACACTAGAAGAGGAGCATTCACCAGTGTCATCCACTTCAGTCGCCAAGGAAGCTGAAACATGTTCCATATTTGATTGTGACGATGAGCAACTGTCATTTACACTATCAACCTCTAAAATCTTTTGCCTGCCACTTTTTAGCACATCATCAGAAGCATGCCCATCCCCAACTGAACATCCATTTATAGATTGTGACTTAAAAATGCAGGGATCTTTTATGCATAAAAGAGAATCCTTAATGGGCGCTCCAACAGTATGACTTTCATGCTCAACTTGAAAACCTTGAAAATCTACAAGCTTTTCTTTGGCTGCCACTGAAGGTGCATCAGAACTTATGACTGAATGACAATCAGCACTTTTCTTCATATTTACAGGGGCCTGTGGTGAAAAAATGGTGAGAGAGTTTTGCCGTAGCTTCCTTCGCCTATATACAAAATTTGGCACACAGCTTTCAGATATTGTACTAACATTTGATGGTTGGGCATAACTTCTAGGAAAATTTAAGGAGTTTGGAGTATTAGCATTATCCTTTTCCTCTATTATTGGTTCAGCATTTCCGCACTGACCATGTGGGTGTTTATCACAATTTGAACCCATCTGCCAAGTTTCAGTGCCCGGCCTCCAATCACGTAAGTCCTCTACTTTCCCATGATCAGATACAAAAAATAGAGTAGCTTCAGTTGAACTAGGAAGGGAACTCTGCATCACCATTTCACCTAATACAACTTCACTGATATATGGTATATGTTGATTTCCAACTCCCAAATGAAGACAGATAAAACCCCTACTATGTTTCAATAATCAAATGCATATCAAACATAGAGAGCAGCCTCAAAATATCCACCATCTAGGCCTCATTCTTCCTGGTCATCATCTCAAAATAAAAAATGCATATAAGGACAAATGATAGAACAAATGAGAGCATTAAATTTTTGCCTACCAAGTAAATTCTTTGTTTAAATCATATAAATGCATAATTGAACAAAAATGCCAATATATTCAGCATACTGCACACCAGCCTCTTTTAGTTGTCCTTCTTTACCTTGTGGGTATGTCGATAATAGATGTTCACTTTCAAAATCAATAAGCATATTTATGTGACTTCCTAAACTACCAGGCACTCATATCTCCGGCATCCTCTCCAAGACTGTATAGATTCCGAGCACCACATGCCATTACCAATCGGCCCTAATGACATTGGTAACGATCTAAGAAAAGCGTTAGACAAGTTTATGCTTATATTCCAAAAAAATTTGGTAGTCCTTGGAATTTCACCGAGTAAAAAACTAATGTGAAACTTAGCACTCATATAACTATATCATCAAACATGCACTTTTTTCCTTTTTGATAAATATCATTATTCTTTTTTTATTGGCACCGAGTGTTCAGGAACAGCGTCTCGAATAATCCCGGGGGTGCACAGACCCTCGGCAAGGAGTTTCGCGCAAGTGCACCTCAAGTAATTCAAGGAACCTTAGACTTGGGGGGAGCATACCCCCAAACCCAAGCCTTTACTACTTGAGCCAACCCCTAGGGGTTTATATCATCATTCACCCATTTAATGTGCAACTTAGCCATTTTGAGGCATTAAAGTTTGCCCAAAGTCCACTGCCAAACATGCTTAATAATTGTATCAGGAGCCCATTCAAGGTAACAAAATATAAACAAAAAGTAATATTAATACGTTGTTTAGAGTTTACCATATCTGGAACATATTGGGCCATGTCTAACATGCGTCCTAGGAAATTCATTTCAAATTTTGGATGCAAAAGATCTACATGTGTATACGGGCATCAGCAGCTAGCGCATATATAGGATAGAAAATAAGTCTCCTCCGTAAACATGCACGTGCTTTTTCAATATTAGGCCAATGACTCATTAGGACCTACCATAAAATATGTTCACAAATGATGACTAAATGATATGCTTCCAAATCTAGAAGTCCAACTTTTTTGCTCCCTTATCTATGATTTAATGTCACTCATGGATTTGTGGGGGACATTTGACTAGATATTATTAGTGAGATTTTGCATGGGCTATTAGTTCTTTTGAGAACTCTAGGGTGTTACTTGCTACAGCACCCTGAAGAGTTTTCTTCTTTGTTTTCTCAATAATCTTAGATTTCATTGTAAAAGCCAAGTCAATCTGCATCTCATTGAACTCCCAACTGCAAACTCCCGGAACTAATCTTTTCACCCCCATCTTAATGGACTCCTAAAAAGATCAAGGGAAACCAAAAGGAAAAGGATTAACCATTACTTTTGATTAAGATGTGTCAGACACTCCTTGACCACCTACAAATCTCTCGACACGTGTAGTTCCTTGTTGAACATGCACCGGGTAATTACTGGGATAAAATCCAAAATTGGTGGCAACAGAGGCCTAGAGGGATTTGAACACGGTCAAACATTTCCTTGGGCATCCTGAACCCAAACCGTAAGCCCACTCAGCCAAATGCATCTTTAATCATATTCCTTTTATTCATCTTCCTTGTTATCTAACACAGAGACCTAAAGGTACAAAATATTTGTATTTATATAGTTTTAATGGATTTCTTTTTATGGTTTGCCATGTTCAAAACTTAAACCCACATTCAATCGTTATTTAAAGTATGCCCATAAACGCCTGGTTACTTTGTTAGTTTAGGTTAATTGAAATGGGGTTTTCAATAATCAATACATAGTACTAAAACACCGTCCCATCTGAGTTATTATTATCTTGTTTCACAGCACTAGCCGATACACACAATCCCTGCTCAAATACCGTCCCATCTGTATGTTAATCAGGTATAATCGGAAACAATTAAAAGTTTCTTGCATATGAACCCTCAAAAGAGCAAGAAGAAAATCATAAAAATCGACAAGTTTCATATGGTAATGCTCAGACAAGAATGATAAATTGAACATTTTGATTATGCAATTGAAAAAGAAGCGCAACCTGAGTTTACCTGCTCGAAAGAACGCATAGTCTGAGAAGAAGAAACCAAACAAAACCCTAGAGGGAGGAATAAGCGACGGGCTTGCAATGGGACCTCCTCAAAAGCTCAAGGCTGTAGCAACGAAATATCCAAAACGGTAGTTTTAGGAAAAAGAACCCCTTCAGAACCAGAACGACTATATACATCCATTCATGCAGGTCTCTTTTTAATCAGCTAGTGACTAATGTTAATCGGTCTGTTACGTGTCTCATTTCAATATATGGTGTCCTTAATAAATGATATTAGTAAACTTTTTATTTTTATTTAAATTATTATATTAGTCAGTAAGTAGACTATATTATATATATTACTTAAATGATAAGATTTAATTGTAATATTTCTTAAATGTCAATCGATCTTTATACACCTTTGAAAATATAATTTTTTTATATTTTTATATTAACTGGCATAAAATGATTGACACTGAAAATTAATTACAAAATTTTTAATTATTTGATGCCATGTCCAATGATTAGTAACCAATATTCATACATTTTAAATGATAATTTTTACTGTAATGCTGAAAATTCATAAATATTTATTTATTTAATATGACATCAAACGATGAAATACAAACTATTCTTTAATATTATAATATGATTTTACAGTAGTCATTATGGTGTGACTGATTGAATAAAGCTTGTTCTTAACTTTTACTTTATATGAATAGTGGGTAACATTTTTATTGTCCACATTCTCATTGTCATGGATGTTGGAGATGGGCGTGTTGGAGGGACAGGTGGCAATTAGGATTTGATCACGGCCATGTTGTCCACATTCTCGTTGCCATGGATGTTGGAGATGGGAGTGTTGGAAGGGACAGGTGGCAATTAATGAATAGTGGGTAACATTTTTATTGTCCACATTCTCATTGTCATGGATGTTGGAGATGGGAGTGTTGGAAGGGACAGGTGGCAATTAGGATTTGATCATGGCCATGTTGGTTATTTAATGAATTATGACTCAAATGTTAGAAGACTTGGCTGGTGAAGATTCAGAGAATGGTAACAAAGGGAAAGGTTATGGACGAGGATAATTTCTATGAGAGCTCGGTAGTTTGTATGAGAGACAGACCCATCAAGCAAGAGGACACTATAAATGAGAACGAATTAGGAGTTTAGTCCATTTATATTGGTTTATATACAACATAATTAGGAATCGACACACACAAAAATTGAGGAGTTTGTTAGCTTAAATGTAAACCATCAGCACAGGCATATTGAATTCAATGAGCCAGCCATTCGTGTGATGAAATAAATAACCACGTGTAACTAAGGATGACAGGGTTAACGATGAAACGTAACATTTATAACATACCCGTAAAACAGACAAGTCTCTAAAATAATTCCAAAATATGGAACTTCCTTTCGGAAGTAAGACTCAACGAATAAACGTCTATGCAAGTAGGAAAATATATATGTCGTGTTTTCTAAGTGCCAACGCATTGTCACCAAACATGGCGGACATGTCCTCGCCATCATATTTCACTTCACGCTTTGATGCGAAACTTAGGCGGCCCGGCCCTGCTGCTGTAATAACTCAGCTTCAGATTACACCGAAATCATACTTTGCTGAGTATGTCGAACATCCTCAAATCAGCAGGCTCTAGCTTTTGCAATGAAGCACCAAAATGGGATTTCGACTCATAGCTTAAGTGCTTGGCCAAGGTCCAAAAATGGATAGGGAGAATCTGCCGGCAATTGTTGGTGAGCCAACTTACATGTGTGCATATTCAATGCGTTGCCTGATGAGTCACAGGCCTGTGAGGCTTTGGCACTGAAACAAGCATTATTTTTTATAGGCAGGTGAGCACTATAATCAAAGTACAAGAAGCTATTTTATATTCGTTTGGGTGCTGAACAAATTGAACTTGTTCTGCTAAAATATCAAGTGTCTTGAGCACATAAGGTTTGCCACATTAAACACGTGCAATAATTGGTTTAAGCTTTAGAATTAAGTGGTGTCTAACATGGTATAAGAGCCTTAGTTTGAATCTTGGGAACCCATTTGGTTTTCAGCAGGACCTCTACCTGCTTATCATTTGGCGGTCAGAGTGAGTTTGTTTGATTTGCATTGTTGGCTTACCAATAACTCTTTAACAGTAGTAAAAGATCCAATGTGTAATAATTTTCAGTTACCACGGTGAGGAATTGTGTGCAATGTCTAATGGTGTTGGGAAAGGCTGTGCCTGTCGAGAATAAGTAATTATCAAACAGCTCCATTTCTATTCTCTTCGCTATTGAATGCTTTCAAAACAAGAATTAAAGCTTCCACAATGCAGTCTATCAGAGCCTAATTATGATGAAGTTACATACCATTAGGGTTCCCTTGTTCATAGAAAGTTCGCAAAAGAGATACGGCTTCTGATGCCATGATTCCTCTAATACATTTGAAACCCTTTCCTTGTGGAATGCCACTGCTGTTGATGAAAGAGAACATAACAGAGTCCATTCACATGAATTGCAGTATACATTAACAAAAAGAAAATGTATCCAGAAAAAAAAAAAAAATGAAAATTTATCTAAAACATTCAGGGGCGGCTGGTATGACTTCAGCCCACCAGCTGATTCTAGATGTTGTTGCTCGGGGTCTTTTTTTTGGGGGGGTGGGGGTGGGGAGGGAGGGGGGGTGGGGTTAGTCATATGCCACCAAGATCTTTTTATTTGCTACAACAACCATTTTCCACGATCAAACGGAAGAAATAAAGATCTTGCTAAAATTTGTATTTTTAAAGGACAAGATTTGAGCTTCCAAGCTTTAGGAACAAAATAAGAGCACACATCATATGCGTGTCAAAAATTAAAAAATAAGAGTAAAGTTTGAAAAGGAAAACAAAAATAAATTAAATGAATCAGCAAACATAACCACGAGGCTGGGTTCAGAAATAGACCTTTTAAGCGGCTCAGAGCAACCAAGATGCAAAGACAATATTGATCCACAACCTCCAAACTTGTCGTTTGTGCAGCCATAATATACTTCTTTTACACCTAAAGTGAGTACAAGTTAATTCATTGATCAGATAATCTCATTTAAATAAATTATCTTGAAGACGGTGGTAAGAGCATACCAAGAATTGATAAAGCAGCTGCACACATTATGCACGGCTCACAGGTCACATAAAGGTGGCACTTAGAAAGTTTTTTAGCAACCTCCAACTTTGAAAGTCCCTTTTTCTGCCAGTCCTCAAGAAGAACATCAACAGCTTCCATCTCTGCATGTCTTGACGCCTGTACACACACCACAAGTAAATTTTACAGAAAGTGTAACACCCAGGCCTCAAGCCCAGGCCCAGGCCCACGAAAAACCCAGCAACTGAAGGGTAAAATGACGCCGTATGGAGTGCCCTTCTTTCCTCTCCTTCTCCCCCCACCCTGACGGTTTTCCCCTTCCCCAAAATTTTCTCCCCCCATTTTCTCTCCTCCCCGTTATCACCTTCCCCACATCTCTTCAGTTAATTCCTCACCACCACCGATTCTCCCTTTCTCTATCGTTCGCTCTCTCTCTTTCTTGCTTTCTACATCTCTGTCTCTCTCTCGTTCCTGTCTTTCTGTCGCTGATCACAATGCCAGCCACTTCGTACAGTTCTGTCACCTCCATCCCTCTCGCCCATGCATTGGTTAGTTGTGATACTGCTCACCGCCACCTCTGCGTCTAGGGTTGTACTACCGACAAATTCCATCATCTGGTGCGACACCAATAAGGTTCTGTTCGCCTTCCATCTCTCTGTCTCTTAGATTTTCTCTCTCGAGTTCTCACATTCCCTTTTCTCCATCGCTCTTCCACATTTGTGTTTCCTCCCAGTCACGTTACACATGGCCCAATGCAGGGAACAAGCCACCGTAGAGTTTCCTTCCGCAATAAAGCCACACCCTCGCCATTTTCACTCACATCAGTCAGTTCTGTGTTCTCAATATGTGCATCTCGCACGAATTAATTTGTTCTCTCTATTGTCACCAACCCCCAAACCACCCCCCCCCCCCGGCGGGTTTCCCTCTCACAGATCAATCTCTGATAGTTTCTCAGTTAAGTGGGTGGAAAATTTTATAAATTTGGTGCCGTAGCAAGTTCAACCACCGTAAATTGTCACGCACACACTCACGGTAAGCCTTTCTCCCATTCTCTCTTGTACCTTTGTGCATCCTCTATTTTCTATCCCCCAAATTGTTCTGGTATTTAATTTTTATTTGAGTTGTTGAATACTAATCGCAGGGTAGTAATCTGGTCCTAGGCCGTGTTATTTTACTCACAAAACCAGCCGATCACCTCTCCGATATAGTGAAAGGTACTCACAAACATTAGCCTCGTAGCCATTGTTTATATTGGTAACTCTTTTATATAAGTCTGTTGGAATATTTGTGTTGTCATTGTTTACATGATTGAATTAATAGATTATATAAAATTGTGGTGGTGATGTTGGGTTGTTTGGGATTGTTGTGGTTCTTGGCTGTTGTGGAATGACTTTGGCTATTGGTGGGCAGATATATATAGCTTTCCAGGGTTGGTTTTATAACTGTTTGTGGGAAGTTTCAGGTTTATGTGTGGGCAGTTTCAGGTTTATATGTGGGCAGTTTCATGTTTATATATGGGCTGTTGAGCGGCTGTGGGCTGTTCTGGGTATATATATGTTTGCTGGTTGTGTTAATGTTGGCTGTTTGGGTTGAGCTACATGACTGTTGTGGGCTGACTTCTTGTTGTTTGGTGATTGGACATGTCGGGGCGAATGTAAATTGGTTATTGGTTGGTAATGTGAGGGGTAAGTATTTTTAAACATGTAAATTGTGAGAGACGTACGCATTGGATTTGGCCACGGGGGTTAAACACGGCTTCTGTTATGATATAATACTCTGATATGATAAGATGATGATGATGGTCAGTTATGCTATGCCAAAGGACTTTTGAATATAAAAATTTTGAACTATCGCTTTGATATTTTGATAACAGGTTTTGATTCTGCATTCTGAAACTAAAATGTTTTGTTTTGTACTCTGAACTCTGTGAAAAGACTCATGTTTACATACTAGTATAGGTTCTCTGCTTAATGAATTGTTAATAACTCACCCCTTATCTCCACAATATTTTAAGATGTTTTGAATGTTTCAGCTGAGAATCGAGAATATGAAGCATGGGTAAGACTATGTGAGTATAGTGGATTAAGTGTAAAGAGGGTACTTTGATTACTAGAGAATTGTATTCAGTAGATTTGTTTTGTTCTGTTGACTTGGGTTATTCGGATGTTTTGAGACTTTGTGATGTCTTAGATTAATTATACTGGAGCAGTTGACATGAAACAATGAGTATATGTTTTGTAGAGAATTTTGGAGTATATATACTATGTGGTCAGAAGATGATTTTAGGTGATAGGAAATAACTCCCTAGTTGGTCAGTTCTGGCTAGTTGGTTATGCCAAAGACAGTGGAGGCAATTCTGGCTAGTTGGTCAAACATAAGAGACATGCAACCAATTAAAGAAATTTGGAAGATGATCCCTCTATGCATTATGTGGTGCTTGTGGCAGGAGCACAATGAGCGGACTTTTGAAGACCAAGAGAGATCAATGGAGGAGCTTAAACTTTTATTTTTTAGAACTCTTTGTAGTTGGGCTATTGCTGTAGATTTTAATGGCATGGCATTTCATGATTTTCTTGTCTCTAATGTGCCTACCTAGTTAGGGCATTAGAGTTGTGTACTGACCTTGCCATTCTTTGATCAATATAATTTATTTATTTATAAAAAAAAATAACTCCCTAGACCTCCGCGTACGAGGCCTTATAGAAAGAACATAAAACCCCACAATGTTAGTCATAAAACAGAAGTCACATCTGAATCTAAAATTGAAAAGTGGAAGGCAATTGACTTGTAATATGATTACTGTTATTCCATCTAGAAGTAACGGGCAATGTTTATTCTAGAACATTTGTTTAGGTAAAAAAAAAACAATGAAGTACTAGGTGAGGACCAAAGTAAATGGCTCAAAAGCTTTGTCAAGCTAAACGGACTTGCAGAAGTAGGCTGATTACATATAAAAGGGGAAATTCAGTTTCCACCCTCTAACTGATAATGTTACGCTTTACACACCAAACTGCCAACATTAACTCATTGCACCCTCCAACTACCAAAAACTAACAAATAGCACATCCGTCCAATTCTGGCCGTTAAGATACGGTACAGTGTTGACAGTTGGATCCTAACAAAGGGTGAACATTGCAACTTTTGGTTGTTTGACAGTGCAATGTGTTAAATGTTAGTAGTTTGGGGTATTGTATGTGCAAGGGAAGCAAGGAATCCATGGATAACCTATTACTCCATGGTGAGGTATTTAGCTCCTTATAAAAGTTGTGTTTAGTCTGTTTGGCTTTATATTGGTGATGCCTAGATGGGTGGTTGATCCGTTAGCATGTTGAAAATGGTGGTTCGATAGTCATCACAAGGAGCCAATGGGGCCTTGTTGAAAATGACTTCGATCTGTTTGATGCAATTCATCCAGAGAGAAAGAAATGACCAATGTTTTTTTTTTTTTTTAAAGTAGAAATGACCAACATTTTGAAGATGGTACAAGGACAGCGGAAGGCCTTAAAGCCTTTTTTTTCTGTGTTCTCTTTATCACTAGATGATAGCCCATTAAGTCTTAAGCTTCCAGGATTTTCTTTGGTAGACCACTTGAAGGAACAACTTGCTATAACCATGCGCAAGAAAAAGAAATCAAAAGAGTGGGAATTCAGAGATCATATACAAGAAAAGTTAGTTTATCTAACACGTGCAACCCTGCTACAACCATATGCAAGTAAAACCTACCAAAATTCTACAAAAAACATACAAGAGAATGAGGATATCAAACAGAAAAAACAAGATTGCAGGAGCTCCAAAAGATGAAATTAAAATTAAGCATATAGTACATAGGGAGAAATATGAAAGTAAAAAAGAAAGGATTTAATCTTACATTTCGTGTCTCAGTAGTTCGATTTCTTCCCGAGGCAATGACCTTTCCATCCTCAACAATCACACAGCTGGCCATCATATGAGAAAATGAGAAATAATCAGAAAATCATACCATATATATTAAGCAAATTCTTCAGATAAAAAAAAAAAAAAAAAGTGACTGCATTAAAAATATTACCTGTGTACTTGGGCTATGCTTAATTATGAGGATCAATAAATTTTCTTACTTATCAAAAAATATATATATAAACAACTTCAGTACACAAAAAAAAAATCAAAAGCTGATATTGGACATTTTTATGTGAGGATTGTATGTTGAACATTAATATGTTTATCTTCTCCTTGGTAGATACTTTGCTAACATCGTAAATTCTACTGCCTAAAAAAATAATTTCATGGCGTGAAGTTTATCATACAACCTGCCACAAAAACAAACAGCAAGGATATGCAAACTTGAACTGTTAAACACAAAAATTCTAACATGCCTATGAAAAATGCACAGCGTAGCATGATAAGAAATAACAAATGAGACTGAAAAACAGCTTACCCAACAGGCACTTCAAGGCTGTCCAAAGCAAGTTTTGCCTGCCACATGAGAAGGCATGAATGACCAGTAGACAAACAAGTATAATTTTAGAAAGCAAAATAGTAGTTAAAGCAACTAAAGACAATACTAGAAAATTAAAGCATACAAAGTAACAGAATAAATATGACGATTTGAGTTTCTTTAATCTAATACAGCCAATCCCCCAGCATAGCAGGAGAAACCAATAGCACCTACAGAGTGAAACCCCAACTAAGAATAACAGATAACCCCACGTAACAGACACACCCAACTCGGCCCTATACGTGCATTCTCACATTTACCACCACATCCCATTAGCTGATATGGCCTTCCAGTGACCATATACACTACAACTTAAAATGAGACGAACTTGATCTTCCTTGACTTCACAACTTATCATTTTATGCAAAGCGTTGGTATCTTATTTAGTTGTCTCCTCAGAGTTTGTACAAACTGATTCCATTTCCCAGCATCTTTACCTTAATGAAAGTCGACAACCACAAAACCAAGTAATTTCCCAATAAATCTCATCATAAAGAATCACACAATAAATCAGAAGATAATTGGGCTCATTATAACATAATGTTGTGAACTAGTTAGGTGCTCCTCTTGTATACCTTCTTGGGTACTTGGACTCTGTCTATTCTTATTAATACTACTGTTCACTTATCAAAAAAAAATGTTGCAAATGAGCCAAGCTGCACATGAATGACTTAGGCTTAGCTCAATAAATAAATCAACCCGACCTGTTTATCAAACTAATTGGCTGAGCTAGCCGACCTTGAGTGGTTTTAGGCTCAGTTTATAAACATAGCAACCCTGAAAATAAGATATTTTGCTTTTTCAAGCTCGCAAGAAATCAACTATGGAAGTAAAAATAAATTACACGATATGTAAGTCATTTGTTGGAGAATTAATATATCTTCTTCTCAGTGTATTCAATTAAATTCAAAGTCTTGAAAACAAATTCAATGAGTCCGAACATAATGAGAAAGCCTCAGCATTACCTGTTCCAACGCAAGTTCCATGAATGCAAGAGTATCAGGAGAGAAATCTGCCCCAGGAGATTCCATCTGACCCAAAAACTGAAAAGTAGTGAATACTAGAACATGGATGCAGTTGACTATAATAACGAAAAAAGTGCAATATGCACCTGAGACGAGTGTTAACATGTAAATCAGGTTTCTAATTTGAAATCTAATAAAAGAAATTACCAATTGTCAAATACAAAACTTCACATATGGCTATGATGGAAGATCCCAGGTGAAAACGGAAACTAAATCTACATCCACTAGAAATTTTTCTTGAGCGTGTACAAGGTACATCGAAATATTGGGAACCGTAAAAACATGATAGATCCATTTAATCCAAGAAAAAGATTTCCACAAATATTTCTTAGGGAAAGAATGCTAAAGGAATATTAAGATTTTTGAGGTACCCTTTCCTATTTACTGATAAAAAAAATTTTGAGGTATCGAAAATAAATATTTCCGAAAATGTGTTCTTAGCAAACAAGCACATCATACAATAGATCTATAAATTTTCTCCACTGTTTTCACGAATCAGGCGCCAAAAACGAAACAATAAAAAACCACATCAAGAAACTGCGGGGGAAGAGCTATGAAACAATTTCTAGGAAATACCTAAATCAGGCTGCAATGAACAACATAATTAAACGGAAAATCAACACGCACACATTGATCAAAAGAGAGAAGAGGAAGATGATCATAAGATAATCGGATATTCACAATGAAGATATTACCTACTGAAGAGAGGGGGAGTGGGGATCGAAGGAATTTGGTCAAGCTCTACAACTACAGAAATGGATCTGCAAAGGATCAAATTGGCCAAAGAGTAACGGAAAGAGTCAAAAAAATTAAACTAAATCTTAAGCCTAGGGTTTAGGCTATTGACAGTAGTACAGCTGGTCGTAGCTCTAGCAGATCACTTTTCCAGCAAATAAGAACACATAACAATCACGTGATGTATAACAGAGTAGGATAACTTGGATGACATGGGTGTCTGTGTGAATACTGTCACTCGCCGCCGCTCGTGCCATTTTACTTTTGAGTAAAACTCTTTTCTTAGAACTTTTTTCTAAAGAGTAACATTAGATGCAATCCTAGGGTGTGTAAGCCTACTTTTTTCATGTGGGTCCTAGATTTACTCACTTTTTTTAAAGAGAGTGCATGACTTCCACACTCTAGTACTGCAAATATCATTTATCTTTTCTAAAAAGTTTTGAATAATCATTTTATTATTCAACCTATTTTTGCTGATTGAATAAATATTTGTTTTGACATTTATAAATTGAAATATCAAGATTAAATATCATTTCATCAACTTTCTTTCTTTTTTTTAATGTCAGGGAACCTCTCCAAGGCATGGCCCTTTGGACCCACCCCTACAGAGTAAACCCCGGTCCCATGCACCGCACCCTCAGAAGTTTTCCTACATGAAACTAGTTAAATCGTTGGCTTTCACAAGGGGTTGTGGCCCCAAATGATTGTTTGCACCCATGAGGTGTTGAACCTTGGACCTTGAGGGGAGTGATACCCCAAGACCAAGGCCTTCACCACATAGGCCAACCCCATGGGGTTATTTCATCAACTATCAAATACAAATAAATAAAACACTCATCCAATTATAGTAGTCAAGAAAAATAGATGAAGTGACACATGTTAATAATAAGGTACTAACAAATGGTATATGATTCAATTTTTCAATATTTAAAAGATACAATATGTCAATTGTAATAATTTGGAATGCAAAATATAAATACTGAAGCGTGCAAAATATATTTCCCACAAAATGTATACACTTTACGTTGTTTTACAAGGTCTTTGCTTAAAGTTATTCTTTCATATAAAAGGCTTGATCATCTAGTTTATTGAATGATCACTCCAAGATTCTACACTTTAGCACATTGAAGGAGAGGGGTGATAATTGAAATGATAGATTTTGATAGCTTGAGATGAATATATATATATATATATATAATACCAATTAACTGGATAATGAAAAATATATTTTCACATTTAAAAACCCTACATTTTAGTTGAGAATTTTTCTTCCCGAACTTCTTTCTTATCAAGGAAAATGATAAAAACACATCAATTTTATACACTACTTTTACAATCCAATTTTAAATGGAAGGAATTGTTATAAAAATAGTTATAAGAGTATCATTGCTTTTTACTTATAAAAAAAAAAAAAAGTTGCAAGTATCATTGCTTTACAAAAATATCTCTTATTCAAAACATAATTGTAACAGAATTGTGACTCCGCTGACTACCATTACTCTCATAGTCAATCCTTCATTTTGCATGTATTAAGGCTAAATCATGCACTATTTGTCACTACTCTAATATCTATCACTGTAGCTGAAACGACTTGTACCAGGAAGGTCAGGAAGTGAGTTCCTATCACTTCAAATCAAATTTCCAACACTACAAGTATAGACTCCAAACGATAAAGGGAGAGGCCCTATAACATGTAAAACTCATTTATTCAAAAAATATATGTTGCTCCACAGAGATGTAAATGAACTCCTCCAACATATAAAATAGAAAGAAAACTTCACAAATTCTCAAATAGTGCATCATTATCTCAAAATACTATTCAAAAGTAAAGTAACTAATTTCCTAAATAAAATCCTCCAACAATCTCTTGTACCCTTTGGCACTTATTTCAATATGATAACCTACTTGTGCCTCTTAGACACTTTTTTATTTTATTTTATTTGCTCGTGCTTCCTATTCCTAATCCTAAGCTTAAGCCTCAAGCCATCTGAAAAATAATGGAGATAACTGGATGAGTTGTCAACAATTCAGTAAGCATCGAACCTATACCAGTGTGTAAACATGAGCCCATTACAGAATGCAAAAAAGGCAATTCTAAAAAATAGCAATGATATTTTCAGAAGCATTTCATTACAATGATAATCTATACAAAATACCTTAGGCACAAGCATAACTGAAACATCAGAAATAGAAACAAAGGTCATGTTTAACCCCATAGTAGGGTTGTGCATATTTACTGTTAGCCAAGTAGAACATAAATCACTGTCTTGTCACCAAAGTGATGCACCCAAAACAGAGACCATGTTTACCCCCATGGCAGAGTTGTGCATTCTGCAAATAGCCAAGCTAAACATATATCACTTTTTGTCACCAAAGTGATGCACTCAAAAAATAGTCCATGTTTACCCCCGTGGCAGGGTTGTGCATCCTACAGAGAACGAAGCAGAACATAAATCACCATGTCACCAAAGAGATTGCACTCAAAACTAAGGCCACTATTATATGTCGTGGCGAGGCCATTAATCAGAGACCACTATTATATCCCGTGGTAGAGGCCAAAAATCATAGACCATTATTATATCCCATGATGGGGCCAGAAATTAGAGACCGCTATTATAACCCATGGAAAGGCCAGAAATCAGATACCACTATTATATCCTGTGGTACGGCCATAAATCAGATACCATTATTATATCCCGTGTCTTATGTGGGGTATTTGGTGGGAAAGGAACGAGCGATGTTTTAATAATAAGGAGCACACTATGGAGGAAATCTCAAAATTCTTTGTGTGCTCTTTATTTCGATGGTTTTTGGCTATAGTGCTTAATGGAGCATGTTTTATTGTTCAGATACAGAGACTAGCGTAGAAAGGAAAAAAAAAAAAAAACAAAGGTTGTTTTCATCTCAAAATATGCAATTTTTTCACAAAATCAATCTTAGCCAATTTTAGACAAAGTCTAGCATAGGAGCATTGCTTAATTGAATCTTGCAATATATTATCTAAGCTTTGAACCCAGACTGTAGCAATATCACAACCTAATCCAGAAAGATATCGCTAACATATTAATAACTTGGCGGAGCTCCAAAATTTTTTTATGCGCACTTTAATGCTTTGGTTCTCAGCTATTGTACTTGATAGAAACAATGCCCATGACTTTCTTTCCTTAATCTAGAATGTATTTAGGTGTTCTTTTGTATACTTCCTGTATACACGGACTATGCCTATTTCATTCGTATGAATAAAATTTACTTCTTATTTATGAAAAAAAAACATATTAATAACTTATACCAGTAAAAAAAAAAAACCAACATAACTAGCAAAATTCTATAACCTGAAACTATAAATCAATATAAACCATAAAAATAGTCCATCATGGTGCCTTGGTTTTACAATGGCCCAAGAACACCGTCCGAAAACACTACACCAATAGATTAGCCCAAACTCCTTGGATTCACTCAAAACCCATTCCAACACGCATCATGTCTACATTCGTACTCCCGACACATCAAAACAGCAACTCACATCTTCCAACATCAACCAAGCCATGAAATTACTCAACCCAAAATTCCAACATCCAACATAGACAACCCAGATCTTCCAGTAGCACCAAACAATCAGTCACGAAAACTAAGGGTGATAGCGTACTTACTCAACTCGGAGTGGCGGTCAATCAGATTCGAGGGCGTGGCGGCGTTGTTTATTGACGTTCGGGATGCTCTTGGTGGCGTGGGGCGGCACGCTGGCACCCACCGCGGTCAGCCTAACACAAAGACACAGTGAGACGTCGGCAGAGAGTTAGAGAGAGAGAGCGCGAGAAAGAGAGAGAGATCGCCAGTGAGACACGGACAGAGAGAGAAAATGGGAGCACGAGAGAGATACGGATGGAGGACTTACCGGCGTGGCGTGGCGTTACAATCGGCGACGGGAAAGACAGATGTGGCGGCGCTGGACGTTCCACAGTGAGAGAAGGTGCGGATGAGAGAAAGAGGGGAAACTGTGGGCTGGGGAAACAAGGGCTTGGTGCGGCCGTGCTTCACGGTGCCGGAGGTCGGAACTGTGGAGAGCAGCGCTGCACCAATCGAGATGGACGGCGTGGACCTGGGCACGGCGGCGAGCGGGAATCACAGAGAATAGAGGGAACGCTTGAGAGAGACAGAGAGCGAGCGTCGGGGCCGGAGCCGGGGAAAAATAGGATTTTAGGGTGTAAGCCTGAAAAACGACGTCGGCTTGGGTCCTCCTCCTTTTTTGCCCTGGACGGGCTAAAATTTTGGGCTTGGGTCAGTCGGGTTATTACAGTAGCATTCATTATTTTTAATAAGCATTTATATTTATTTTAAAAAATTAATATTTTTTGGTAAGTTTCAAATTTATTATTTTTTAGAAAAAAATACGACATTTATATACTAAATATAATTTTTACTCTCCGTCAGTATAAATTGTAAATAGAGGCTGATGGGACTGGAAACTAGCAACGAGTACAGGGTACAGATTTATTGCATCTACACCATGGTTTCTCAATCACGTAGGCCGCCTGTACCAGTCGAGCTTTAACTTCAGTGGGGGCAAAATATAATAATAACCAAAGGAAAATGATAGGGTTATTATTACCCTTCTATTATTTTTTTATATTTTTTTAAAAATTTTAATAATTAAGAAAGTGATTATTAGTAAAATTGTATATTTTTTTAATTAATAAAGATGTTAAAAAAATACTTTAAAAAATGATTAAAAAAATAAAACTTTCAAATGCATTATAAGAAGTAAATGGGGGTAGTTACCCTACCACTACCCATAATCAAATATATTTTTTCCTTTAAAATTTGAATCCAATAATAGATTTTTTTTGCCTCTCGAATAAATCTACTCCTAGTCTCCTACATGCAGACAGTCGTGTTCAGATTGGATTCCGACAATTTTTATTTTTAGTAATTAAATAAGTATTTTTTTAATGATATTGTAATTTTTTAAAATAAATATTATTTAGGGGTATAAGAAAATGAAAAAACAATATATCAAAAAAAAAAATACTTTTTTTACTCTTGTCGGGGCACATCTCGCACGGCTCTTGCCTCTTACATTTGTGCTACTATTGAATCCAACAAAATCTGTATGCCTCTGGTACAAAAGCATCTTCCAGAGATTACAAAACAAAGAGAAAATGAAACCCTAAACTTGGGCTAAAAGTTGCCTGACTATTTCTCCGTGCTCCTCTTCTCAAACTAATCTCCATTTTCCAGAGGGAAAAACAAAAACAAGAAATATTAGTGGAACAACTCAGAGAGTGCTGGTGGCGACGGATGATCACAACCCAAAAGTCACGTCTCTTTTTCACTCTTCTTCATCTCTGACCATTTGTGCTAGAATTCGGCCTTCTAACAAAGCGCCCCTGCAAGGCCCAAACCCACCAAAGATCAGCAAAAGTGTGAGAGAAAAAGTTGATTCCATTTCGTAAAGAAAAATATCGTGAGTGTGGCCATTGCCAGAGTAGTCTGTTTCTGTCGGAATAAAAACCGACCACTTTCTTAGGAAAACTCCGAAAAAGAAAATACGCCAAACAATGAAGTATATGAATCAAATCCGTAAAGCTAATAATACAGTATCCATGTTTCCAAATAAATACGTAGGACAAACATTTTAAAAGCAGTTCTTATTTAGAATATTATAACATTTTTTTCTAATTACCTTCATTCTAGGCCGTTGATCAGCGTTGACTTTTCTGACCTGATATCTGATCTTCTTAGAGAAGAGTCGTGTACGCCGTTTTTCCTTGTACCGTAGCACGCTAGCTTCTCTCAGCCCTCCATCCAAAAACAAATCAATTTGAGCTAGCCTGGCCTGTCCCCACCACACACGCACCAAAAAAAAAATTTTCAGTAAATGACAATTCTCTCCTTTTCCCACACATTCCTAGTTAGTGCCAACCAATAACACCTTGACATGAAAAACGAATTTTGGCTCATAAATTTATGAAACAATTTGTAAGGGTTATATATTGGATGGTGCTACGAGCATTAAGCTTTGCGGAAATATATATTGCTCTAATAATTATATTTTTTTTATGAAAATTGGCTTGGCTCATTCATAAGAGAAAAAGACCTTATTTTTTAAAAAAATGAAAAATTCTGGCTTTTTTATTAAAAAAATAAATGAAAAATAGCGAGAGAGGAGGAGAGCCAAATTAAATTCATTTCACTTTTATTTGCCTTTGAAAAGAAGCTTGACAACCGACCATATACTAAAAACAGTACTACTGACTGCTCAAAGCCACAAACACAAAACTGAGTTTTAAAAAAGACAGAACAGTCAGGAAAAAATGTGACCACAGAGCATGTTTCAAGTGTGTTCTAAGTTTCTTGGAATTGTTTCGCGAGTGGGAGATGAGAGACATACGGAGACATCATCCCCCGGCATATCGGAGCCTAAATTTTCGTCGGAAAATGGAGACCCCCGGTTGGACCAAGCGTTCAAAACCTCTTCAAAATTCAGTTTCAGCAATAATCCTGAATTGGGTTTCGGGGATGCAGAATTCTCTTTGGGCAATTCCTTCTCCTTCAACTCCACGACCGACAACTTCTCGACCTTTTTCTTCTTCTTCTTCTTCTCGGTAGAAACTGAAGCCTTGTGAAATCTGGGAGAGATTTGATGCATATCCACGATGGGGAAACCCCACCAATTTCCCTCATCCACGTGCCTCAACGCTCTCACTCCTCCATTGATTCTCATTCCAAACCCCAAGTCGAATTTTCCACCAAAACCCAATCCCACTGGAATTGAATTCCCGTACCAAGAAATCTTTTGGCCACTGCCATAAGAGGAACCAGCGTTGAAGTCATCTACCATATCGGTATCCACACTCAAATTTCCCATGATACTATCGATTCCCTCTTCTATTTCTTCGTCAAGAATCGATTCTGCATCAAAATCCTCGTCATACCCATCACACAATTCCAACGAACTCGCATGGAAATCAACTTCCCCTGGACTTTGACAGGGTTTGTCGCAAAAATTCGTTACCTTGGATTGGATTTGAAAACTCGGCTTTTCTTGAATTGGTTGGTGAAGCAAGAAAGCAGAACTATCGATGACTCGAAAGGGCAGCAGCAACTCTGGAGAATCGTCTAAGAAAGAATCATGTTGCTTGGTAAATTTGCGAGGCTTTGTGAGGTTTTTAGTAGAGAAGATGTTGGGATAGGCTGTGGAGAGGAGGGCTGCCGCCTCGTTGTAGGTTTGATTCGGACGCTTTCGTGGGGTTCGGGATTTTCGGGTGCAAATTGTGAGCGGAGAATTGCTTGATTCTGAGAGAGTCGAAGAAGGCGAAGAAGTTTGCGAGGTTCGACTCGATGTGGATGGAGATTTTACGATTTCGAGGTCCAGTGCATAAGTTCTACCGCTGCCTCCGCTTAAACACGAAGACATTTGTGAAAGTTACTAGAAAAGAAGATGAAATTCAGTGTAAACTGGAGGTCTAAGACCCAAGCTCAGACCGGATACAGGCTTCTACAACCAAGAATTAACAAGGATTGAAGAAAGCCTCTAACTCAGATTTAACTCGGTATAAAGAAGAGCCCAGAAAGACAAGTGGGCAATAAAGGTATTACCGTATCTGACCCGAAATTTAGATTGAATTCAGGCTTTGATACTGGACTGGTTCAGCACACGACAATTAAAGAGCTAAAACAGACCAAACCTCAGCTTCGAAATCAGAAGGTAACTGGGAAACCTAATTCCAAGAAGAGAAAAAAGAGAAAGTACAAAACCCTAAACCCTGGAAGTACAGCTAATAAAAGTTATTGGCAAAATTGGGAAATAAGAAAAAACAAGAATTATAAGATGTATTAATTACAGGAACACACCAGCTCTACAAAAACCACTACGCTAAAAAAATCCATTTGTGAACAACGTAACAAGCTATCCGGGAAAATCTATGAACGAAAACTCTCAGAAACCCAAAGGTATCTCTATCTCTCTCTCTCTCCCTGTGAAGAAAAAAACAGAGGATGCAAAATCCTCTAATAAAAACACAGGCTATCTCAAAACCCTAGAGAATAGAATCAAAAACTGTGGGTCTTCAGCCGAAAGTAATGAGATATATCTGAGAGGAAAAAATGCCCAATAGAGTTACACAAATAAGACTCTGAATTATAGAAACAGAGACAGAAATAAAAGCTGAATAAGAGAGGAAGGTTTCTGCGCAGAGTGGGTCACGAGGAGGAGCGGATAAAAAGAAAAGAACCGTTGGGAGCTCTGTACTTATAAACATGCGGCGCAGTGGCGGAAACATATAAGCACGGAGACGCACAACACGGACTCACTCTCTCTCTGTATAGAATGGACCGAGCTATTGAAGAGCTTCAGTCGAGTGATAGAGATGAGAACGGAGGAAGAGACAATGCTCAGTGTCAGCAGTTCCGAATGTGGGACCGCTCTCTCTCTGTTTTATTCCTTTCTCGCCCTTTTCAAGTTTTACCCCCTCAATTATTTTATCTCCCATTTACTATATTAACCCTTTCTTTGTTCAATTTTTCTGCTAATTTCGGGTGGAGAAGGCATTGAGATAGTAGAATATCATATTATTTAAATAATAATATTAAATTTATAAATTTTCAATTTTAAAATTAAATTATAATATATAAATATTTTATTAAATACTCTACATAATAGATCGAGAATATAATTTTATTAACACACCTAAACACCGATTTAACTAACTACCTATCAATTTTTTAAAACAAAAATTTTATAAAAAATCAATTTTGGGTATTTTTTACTTATTCTATTAATATAATTAGCTGCATCACTTTTTTAATATAAAAGAATTATTTTAGTCAATCACATCAATACAGTATACAAATAATACGTAAAAATGATTGTATGTTGTAAAATTCTTTTAAAATCTCATTTTTTTTAATGTTTTTTAAATGTAGGAGAAAAAAATAATTTTTTCCAAAAAAATAATAATAATAATTCCCATTGCCCCTCAAGTTTGTTGAAAAACGGTTTTTCTCCTTAGTTTATTTCTATAAACTTACAAAAATTATTATTTTCCCACCAAAGAAATTTAAAATAGCACCTTAAAATTATTTTTATCAATAAATTAGGATTTTGATCCTAAGAAATTAAATATGTATAGTTTCTGTTTGTCTTTTACTGAGTGTCCTTTAATATTTTTCTTGCTAATCCAAATATATTTAATTTTATTTTTAAAGTAAAAAACTTTTATCTCTAATTTCAATGTCTTTCTACTATAAACATGCTCCATATATTCCTAAATTCAAATATTGACACCTTTTCAAATTTTGTGCTATATTTACAACACATAATTGACTCGAATATTTGTAGTAAAAAAGTTTGTATTTTTACAACAAATGATGTTTATAAATAACTAAAATCATATTTTTCAATTGTAAACTTTCTAATAAAAACAAACAAGATATTTTATTGATATTTGCTTATATATATATATTTAAATATATATATATATTTATTTAATGAATATATTGAAAAACAATTAAAAAATTGGCGAACGATTGTGCCTCATGATTGCCGGCAAAGGAATGTAGTATGCAAATAATTTATAATTTAACCTCGTGTATTTTAGCGGGGATGGGTATTTTGGTAATCCCGAGATTCTAATCCTAATCATGGGCACTGGGCAGGCATGGATGAATTGGATTTTTCTAAAAATATGCCACCCATACCTCCTGCAAAGTTCATTTTAGATCTAAAATGGAAACGGTTTCTTATCTGGCTGACATGGCGAGTGGGGATTGGAGAATTGAGATTTTTAGGGCTTACGTGGGGCGAGGGATTTTCACGGGTATCAAGGACCGTAGGTGGGCTTTTGGATGTCTCCTAAGAGCAATGATTTCAACCTTTTCGGTTGTCTTTTTGCCGTCTCATGTGTGGCTGTTGGCAATCATACGTTGTGCTTATTACGTTCGTTGGCTTCTGATTATATTATCATTGAGCTTTTCTAGAGCATTGTGTTCTTAAAAAAATTATAGCGCTATGGTAATTAATCATGAGAAATACTATTGTCACCAAGAGTTGGTACTTACAATGTCTTGTATTTAATGATGAAAAAAATATTTTTTAATAATATTGTGAGTTTTTTTAAAACAAATTTATTTAACAATATAAAAAAAATTAAAAAACCTGTTTGTACTTCTCGGGAGCCGTCTCGTGCTACATCCCATTTTCGGTAGATGTAGCACTGCTCGTTAAACATATATAGCTCATAATTATTTTTTACGTATTTTATATTAATAATATTTTAGATATTTTATTTGATAATTGACGAGTAAAAATTAATGATTGGATGTAAAATTATAGTTTATTTGAGGTGGAGAGCTGAAGATGGTAGCAACCTACGGGGCCTTTGGAGCATCGCCCATGAATTTGTGTAGTCACGGGCCTCACGCATCGCGGTTTCTAGTCTTACGTTCTTCAAAGATATTTTTCCCCAGAATATCTAAATATATCATCGCGAAAATCTTGTGAGATATTTGTTTACTTCCATATAATTATTTTACGAATATCTTAAATAGTCTTATAAATTGCGATTTTATTTGATTAGTTAAATCTATTTTATAATAAAAATAATTTTACAATTTAACGAATTACATCAAATCACGCTAATTTATATGATTATTTTTATGTAATTTTTTTTTATGATTAGAATATTTCTCATCCGTTTTCCTTTCCTTGATCTCTGTGAACCTAAACGTTAATGGTGGTCAAAGCAATTATATTATATATAAGGCTATATATGGTGGTCCTGACTCCTTCCATGGTATATCGCTTAAGGTAAAAATGTTTGAATTTTGAAAGAGAGTTGAGAGAAAGTTATACGCAGTTCTTATGACCACAGACAGAGGCATGTCGATCCCTGACACCATCACCACATCTTATCTTTTACAAAGGTGAGTTGGAAATCCTACAGCCTCTGGAATCGGATAAGCGTCCAGGAATTGGAAATTTTCAAATTCTCTCGTTCGTACACCAATTAATACCTACTACGTATACTTGTGTTATCGCATTCATCTTTAACATCAGATTACATATAAAGCAGCAGAATGAATGGATTCTTGGCTCTTAACGTGTCGGTTTCGTCGCCGTCGTCGTCATAAAACATCTAATTAGAAGGTAGAGTCTAGTCAAAATATATAAAAACTATTAGGTGATATTTTGATAAGCAATTAGCAAAGAAACTCGGCTTAAGGAGAGGCTCAAATGACTCAATACTGTAGAGTTCTGGAGACTGCAGATTTCACCAAGATTGTGATTGTGACATCCATATGCTCAACTAAAAATGCTTAAGTAGTCAGTCATGCAAAATTCCAAACATAATCGGCGCATTACTTTTTCGAAGATGGATAGCGTGCATAGCTAAACTGGGCCATTCTGCATTGCTTTTGAAAAGAACCACCAACCCCCCATGATCCCATCCATTCACACACGACGATTACTTAGGGGCAAAAACCAGATCCCGAACTAGGTACCAAATATCGAGTCATTATCTAGGTGTGGGGGACCATATGGATTAGCATTTTGAAGTAGGGCAATCCTGGTCTGATAATACCGCGCCCTGACAAATTCGACATTAATAGTATTGAACTACCTCGATAAGGCATATCAGCGAAAATTCGACGGGAAAATGTGAATATTTATCAGTTCGGCAAATAAAGGTTGGCATTTCTTATTTGGGCTAGAAAATGGAGCAATATTTTAGACAATTTATTGATAAAAACTGAATATATCTTTTGAAGCCTACAAGTCGAACTTAAATAACTACTGAAAAAATGTAAAGTCTTCTGATGTCGTGCTAATAAATTCGACATTAATAACACTGGATTACCTCAAGATAATCTTATAATTTTCTTCATGTTTGCATATTCCATTCCTTAATCTTAATTCCTAGCTTCCATTGATTAGCTAGCCCTTAGAACATGTAATTTTTTCAAATTTTCAGCCTTGACGTCATATTTCCTATAATATTTTCAAATTCTTTTATGTTATTTTAAGTGATACATACACAACATGAAAACTCTCGCGCAATTAATACTGGAGTTTATATTGTTTATAAACAATATTTAATGCGGTACTCGGACTTAATAATATAATTTTTATATTTAATGACGTAAGATCCACAGACGATATCTATTTCTTGCCTAATTTATAAATCAAATGCGTCAAAAGCCCACATCCATTGTGACTATTTATGAGCATGCTGGACACGGATCTCGGATATGCGTAAAAAGAAGAAGCTTGTGTGGATCGGATCCGACTTTAAGTAATTGATGTGAACAAATATTTATCACAAGCTTGTATCCAAACCCCAGACATGGACTGACCCAATACCATCTCTGGTTAAGTTTTGGATAATTCACATCCCAACAATCTACCCATGTCTTTAACTCAGACACTCCCGCTTTATACAGAGTTTGTGAATAGCGTTTACCGGCCCAGTTCAGACTATTACTCGTACGATTTGTGCTCGGAGAAAATTTTGAAATCCAATGAAAATTCACATCCCAACCTCCAATCTCCCCACTGAAAAAGTTGAAACATGTTATGAAACTAATGAAAAGAGATAGTAAAAGAGAGAGAGAATATTACAAGAGAAAGAGTTATTCTTCAATGCAAAACTTGATACCTATACAAGGGAATGATACCCATATTTATAGGAGTATAAAGGAGACTATGCGTTTGACGGCTAGCACTATGCATTTGACGGCTAGCACTATGCATTTGACGGTTAACTAAAGGTGGTCATACAATACAATTTAAATTTGGTTTCTGACACTCCCCCTTTGGATGACCACATATAAAAAATATGCCTCGTTAAAACCTTGTCAAGGAAAAACCCAATGGGAAAAAACCAATGACGAAGGAAAAAGAGTACAATATTCTGTATATCGCCAAGTGCTTTAAGATTGCCTCATTAAAACCTTGCAAAGGAAAACCCAGTGGGATAAAACCTTAGCGAAGGAAAAAGAGTACAATCAGCACAAGTCTTCAAGACATTTACTCCCTCTGAAAAGTGTATAATAATAGGTCTTCAAGTCTTCGCATTCCAATATTCTGCACAAGCTTCTTAAATGTTGCAGTTGGTAATGCTTTAGTGAATAAATCTGCCAGATTATCACTTGATCGTATCTGCTTGACATTAATTTCTCCTTTCTCCTGAAGTTCATGGGTATAAAAGAATTTAGGTGAAATATGTTTGGTTCTATCACCTTTGATATATCCTCCTCTAATTTGAGTAATACAAGCAGTATTATCTTCGTATAAAATTGTTGGACTATCATTAATCACTGGAAGACCACACTTTTCTTGAATATGTTGAATCACTGATCTTAGCCAAATACATTCTCGACTTGCCTCATGAATTGCAATGATCTCTGAGTGATTTGAAGAGGTAGCAGATAGTGTTTGCTTGACAGATCTCCATGATATAGCAGAATTTCCATAAGTAAATACATATCCAGTTTGAGATCTACCTCTGTGTGGATCTGAAAGATAACCTGCATCCGCATATCCAACTAATTGTGGACTTGATCCATGTTGATAAAATAATCCCATATCAACTGTACCTCGGAGATATCGAAGGACATGTTTAATGCCATTCCAATGTCTTCGAGTTGGTGCGGAACTATATCTTGCAAGTAAATTAACTGAAAATGCAATATCAGGCCGAGTGCAATTTGCAAGATACATCAGGGCTCCAATTGCACTGAGATAAGGTACTTCAGGACCAAGAATTTCTTCATCATCTTCACAAGGACGAAATGGATCTTTTTGCACATCAAGTGATCGAACAACCATTGGAGTACTCAGAGGATGAGCATTGTCCATGTAAAAGTGCTTCAAGACTTTCTCTGTATAAGTTGACTGATGAATGAGAATTCCATTTTGTAAATGCTCGAGCTGCAGGCCGAGACAAAATTTCGTTTTGCCAAGGTCTTTCATTTCAAATTCATTCTTTAAATATGTAGCGGTTCTTCTTATCTCTTCAGGAGTTCCAACAAGATTTAGATCATCAACATAAACCGCAATAATAACAAATCCAGAGTCTGATTTTTTAATGAAAACACATGGGCATATTGGATTATTCTCAAATCCTTCTTTCAATAAATATTCGCTAAGGCGTTTATACCACATGCGTCCGGATTGTTTTAATCCATATAAGGATCTTTGAAGTTTAATAGAGTACATACTTTTAGATGTACTCAAATTAGAAGCTTCAGGCATTCTATATCCTTCAGGGATTTTCATATATATGTCATGATCCAATGATCCATATAAGTATGCAGTAACCACATCCATTAACTGCATATCTAATCCTTTTGTAACTACCAAACCAATCAAAAATCTGAATGTGATTGCATCCATAACAGGAGAGTATGTTTCCTCATAATTAATCCCTGGTTTCTGCAGGAAACCTTGTGCAACAAGTCGTGCTTTATATCGCACAATTTCATTTTTCTCATTACGCTTACGCATAAATACCCATTTATATCCAACAGGCATTACACCCTTTGGTGTTTGTACAATTGGTCCAAAGACCTCTCGCTTTGCTAGCGAGTTTAATTCAGCTTCAATAGCTGATTTCCATTTTGGCCAGTCATTTCTACGTCGACATTCTTCGACAGTTCTTGGCTCAATTTCTTCATTACTTCTGGTAATGTCAAGGGCCATTTTATATGAAAATATGTTGTCCACAACGGTTTTATTTCTATCCAGAATTTCTCCAGTATTCATGAAATGTATCGAGATCTCGTTATTTTCAGGTACCTGTCCCTCTTCAAGGGAAGACATTTCATTAAATACCTCTTCAGGAGGTTCTTTTTCAGGAGATTTATTCTCTTCAGGAGTATCAATTACTCTTATGGCCTGTGTTGTGGGTATGGACTCTTCAGGAGTACCAAATTCATTTTGTATTTTTCTCTTCCGAGGAATTTTATCCTTTGCACCAATAGGCCGTCCACGCTTCAGGCGTATCTTGGACTCACCTGTTGCTGTTTTGGCAATTTGTCCTTCAGGGACTGCAATCCTTGCTGGAATATTAACAGCAGGAATATATGATTTTACCACACCTTTAGTGTCAGTAAATGCATCCGGTAATTGATTTGCAACACTTTGCAAATGAATAATCTTTTGAACCTCTAGTTGACATTCATTTGTACGAGGATCAAATTGGGAAAGAGCTTTATTTTTCCAAGTAATTTCCTGTCGTGCTTCAGGCACCGACTTCTCATTACCCAATGTTGGGAAAATGGATTCGTCAAAATGACAATCCTCAAAACGTGCCTTAAACATATCCCCTGTAAGAGGCTCAAGGTATCTAATAATAGATGGAGAATCAAACCCAATATATATTCCAAGTCTACGTTGAGGACCCATCTTTGTACGTTGTGGAGGTGCAATTGGAACATATACCGCACATCCAAAAATACGAAGATGAGTAATATTTGGTTGTTGACCAAATGCAAGCTGTAATGGAGAATATTTGTGATATGCTGATGGCCTAACACGAATCAATGATGCTGCATGAAGTATAGCATGTCCCCAGGCAGAAATAGGAAGTTTTGATTTCATAAGTAAAGGTCTAGCGATTAACTGAAGCCTTTTAATTAATGATTCAGCTAAACCATTTTGAGTGTGTGTGTGGGCAACTGGATGTTCAACATCTATGCCTATTGACATGCAATAGTTATCAAAAGCTTGAGATGTAAATTCACCTGCATTATCCAATCGAATAGTTTTAATTGGATAATCAGGAAATTGTGCTCTAAGTTTAATTATTTGGGCAAGAAGTTTAGCAAATGCAATATTTCTAGTGGAAAGAAGACAAACATGTGACCATCGACTTGATGCATCAATTAAAACCATAAAGTATCTGAACGGTCCACTTGATGGTTGAATAGGCCCACATATATCCCCATGAATTCTTTGTAAAAAAGACGGAGATTCAAAAACAATTTTTGAGATAGATGGTTTGATAATCAATTTACCCTGAGAACATGCAGAGCATGGATATTCATTGGGTAAGATAATCCTCTGATTCTTTAGGGGATGCCCATACGAATTATCAAGTATTCGTCTCATCATTATTGCTCCCGGATGTCCAAGGCGATCATGCCAAGTCATAAAGACTTTGGGGTCAATGCACTTCTGGTGCATTACCACATGTGATTCGATTGTTTTCATTTCTGTATAATACAATCCAGATGAGAGGGCAGGCAGTTTTTCTAACACAAGCTTCTGGCTCGAAATTATTTTAGTAATGAGAAGATGCTCTTTATTGTCTTCGTTGGTGGTTTCAATATGACAACCATTACGACGTATATCTTTGAAACTCAATAAATTTCTTCTGGATCGTGAAGAAAATAGAGCATCATCAATACAAAATTTGGTGCCATTCGGCAACACAATATAAGCTCTTCCGGAGCCTTCAATTAGATTCGATGAACCAGATATAGTATGAACGTAGGCTTTACTCAATGTTAGATCTTGAAAATATTTTTTATCCTTAAGAATTGTGTGAGTTGTAGCACTATCAGCCAGACATACATCTCTATTATTCATCTCAGAGATAAAAAGTTCATCAGTAAGACTCATGATTCTACAAAATATATAAAACTTTCATCACTACAAAACATTGCAAAATAAAAATTACAATAAGATAAAGAAAATACATTAATTAAAAGGAACACTTCCATCACCAATCAAATGATCAATTCTACCACTAGAATTTTCAAAAAAATCAGAAACATCAAGGCTTGTAGTATCTTCTCCTTTTATAGAAGCTAAAGTATTTGATGGTTCAGCAAAATTTGTTTCAATCCTTTTTGTTTTTTCTTTTATAGAAGTTTGGTATAGGTCAACCAAGTGCTTAGCTGTACGACAGGTACGAGCCCAATGTCCAGTCATACCACATCTATGGCATCCATCTTCATCTTTCTTTAAAAATTTGTTTTGATTACCTTTACCCTTCTCTGAGTTGAACCACTTCTGGTGGTACGGTGTAGATCTATTATTATCCCTTTTAGTGTGGTCTCTTCTAGGACCTCCACTTCTGTAATCTTTTCTACCACGTCCACGCCCTCGGTTTCTTTGAAAAAATGCACCATTTGCTTCTGAGAATGGTGTAAATCTAGTAACATTCACTTCAGGGAATGATATAGAACCAATAGGACGTGACTGATGATTTCTTAACAAAAGCTCATTATTTTGCTCAGCTACCAGAAGACAAGATATAAATTCAGAATATTTTTTGAACTTCCGCTCTCGATACTGCTGCTGCAGGAGCACATTCGAGGCATGAAAAGTGGTATATGTCTTCTCTAACAAGTCATCATCAGTGACTTTTTCACCACATAATTTTAATACTGAGCTAATTTTAAAGAGTGCAGAGTTATACTCACTAACACTCTTGAAATCTTGCAACCTCAGGTGCATCCAATCATGACGAGCTTTTGGGAGGATCACAGTTTTCTGGTGCTCATATCTCTCCCTTAAATCATTCCACAAAATAAGGGGATTTTTCACCGTAAGATATTCAGTTTTTAATTCTTCATGAAGATGGTGCCGAAGGAAAATCATTGCCTTAGCACGGTCCTGCCGGGACCCTTGATTTCCTTCTTTAATTGTATCTCCCAGGTTCATCGCTTCCAGATGGATCTCAGCATCAAGTATCCAAGATAGATAATTTTTTCCAGAAATGTCAAGAGCAACGAATTCCAATTTGGTAAGATTTGACATTTTTTGAAGTATAAACCTACTAGCTTCAAGATCGTCAGAACCTTCGTGCTGATAACGTGTTATGAAACTAATGAAAAGAGAGAGCAAAAGAGAGAGAGAATATTGCAAGAGAAAGAGTTATTCTTCAATGCAAAACTTGATACCTATACAAGGGAATGATACCCATATTTATAGGAGTACAAAGGAGACTATGCGTTTGACGGCTAGCACTATACACTTGACGGCTAGAGGAGACTATGCATTTGACGGCTAGCACTATGCATTTGACGGCTAGTACTATGCCTTTGACGGTTAACTAAAGGTGGTCATACAATACAATTTGAATTTAGTTTCTAACAAAACAATGATTTTATGTTTTTTTCTTAAAAATTAAAATAAAATAAAGACATTGCATTTTGTTTTCAAGGGTCTTGCATAGAGTGAGTCGTACCTTAGGGATGGCCTAACCGCGAATACTTTCGTTGATTAGTTATTTCAAATTTTCTATTGAATTAGTAATCACATTTTTTATAATAATAAAATATTATTATTTTCTTAATATAATTTTTTATTTTTTTAATACATTTTTATTTTCATGATTTACAACTCTCTCCAACAAATCAAATCAAATCAAATCACGACTATCTGAAAGATTATATATTTATAATTTCCAACTCTTCGCTTTTTTATTTTTATTTTCATAATCTCCAACCCTCCCTGACAAATAAAATCAAATAAAATCACAACTATCTAAAAGACTACTTATATATAATTTCCAACTCTTCATTTTTTTTTTGTTCATAATCTCCAACTCTCCACATTTTCATACTTTTGTTTTTAATTTGTATTTTTCTAATCAAATAAAATCACAATTACGTGGTAGACTATACTCAAGTGAGAAAATAAACTGAAAGGGAAAGAAAGAGGAGAAATGCATGAAAACAAAACGAAGTGGAGGAAAAAAAAAACTAGAGTTGCAAATATTCATTAAAAATCAGATGACCCCGCTACAATTTACTTCATCTTTAAAGAATGATTGTAGATAAAAATTCGGATGACTTTTGCATGGCTAATCCAATGCTAGTCACAAAATCATCATGTTTAACTGAGTACTGACATTTAGTTAAGTTAATATTAGGGGTGATAATATGTTACACGACCCGTCAATCTAACACGAACACGACACGATAATAGCGAGTTAGGATTTAGTCTTAACGAGTTTGGGTCTAAATGGGTTGACCCGTTAAGACACGATTGCTTAACGGGTTAATAACAGGTCAACATGCTTTGACCATTTATAACCCATTATGACATGTTAAGAAAGTTAAAATTATAATTATACTATTATACCTAAAAGTAAAATTGTTAAAATTTTAATTTCAATATTTTTATTATTTAGACCTGTAGTTAGTTTTATAATTTTTATAGATATTGAGATTTTAACATTTATAGAAAATTCTACTAAATTTAATCAAGTTAAATGAGTTAATTTCAGGCATATTCAACCCATTCATATAAAACAGTTTAAAACAGATCGTATTGTGTCATGTTAACTTATTTTATAATATTTGCTAATGGGTCAATTAACCCATTTTGACCCGATAAGTTTAACGAATCGAGTTAGGGTTGATCTATATAGTATAATATACATACTTTGACACGACACGAATACGACCCGTTAATACAATTTGACATCCTTAGTTAATACCATTATTCTAAATAGCCTTAATCTTGATCCGTTCTTGTTGTTAAATAAATGAATTCATTCATAAATAAATAACTAATCTTCATGCGTTAACTTTCTCAGTTGTAATATGAACATGGTGGTGGGGTTACAACTTACAAGAACGGTGATCTGATTTGAATTTAAAGAAATTGTTTCAATACAATGTTAAATCGATACAAAAAATTAGAGTAACTTATTTTAATTCTCTCTCGCACCAAAAGATATTCCTACAACTCTACGTTACTCTTACCAAAACTGAAAATCCATCAAGTGATAAAAATCTCTTCGATCGACCAAAAGCCCAACAGCCCAAAAAAATAAAAAATAAAAAAAATATCGCCTGTGTAATTAAAAAAAGAAGTCATCCTCTCTCGCGAAACCTAAAACCAAGTATTACAGCTCTATCCCTCTACGTCTCTCTTCCTCTCCCGCTCTCCTATGGCGACTACCGAACCCACTGAGAACGGTACCACCAACGCCCTGGAGTCCGACACTCAAACACTTCCATCCGAAGGCACTACCATCTCTTCCACGCCAACCGAACCCCCTCCCACTACAACCGCTGCTACCACAGAGACACCAGCCACGGCGCCAACTGAGTCCGAACCTTCCACTCAGAACCCAGAATCCGAGTCAGCTCCTGCTTCCGACCCTCCGGCTATAGTCACTACCACTGCCACCCCACCCGACAAGAGGTGGCCGGGATGGCCAGGGCACTGCGTGTTCCGGATCATCGTGCCGGTCCTCAAGGTCGGTAGCATCATCGGCCGCAGAGGAGATCTCATCAAGAAGATGTGCGAGGAGACCCGTGCCCGCATTCGCGTCCTCGACGGCGCCGTAGGCACCCCCGATCGAGTTGTGAGCTCCAATTCATCCTCTCTCTCTGTCTAGGGTTTTTGCTAATGCCTTGTTTGCTTGCTGATAGTAAAAGCAGAAAATATTAAATTTTTAGGTGTTTAAGCTGCGGAGTAGAGATAGTAGAGAGCTCTTTTGCTCGAGTCTAATAACTAACTGGTATTTGATCATCGTCTTCAATTGAGCTCTGTTTTGTCGCCAAGAAAATGCTTGAAGCTTATTGCTTATGATAATTGGCTCTCAAATATCTCAAGTCGTGGGAAGCTACAAAATTGAAGTGTCAATTTCATTGCGCACAGTCTCGTTAGCTGGGCCACAACCAATATTTATTGGATGCATTCCCATACCGATCATCCCATCTCACATCTTCATCCAGCATCTTTATTTTAAACACCGACTTTGTAATTTCTTGTATCATATTTTTATTACCTTGATCATTGGCGGAAAAAAGTTTATAAGGATTAAGTTTTTGATTGAAGATGTGTGCTTCAAGTGCAACCTAGACCATGACTATTGTAACTCGATGGAGCTGGACTTAGATTCTCTAGTTTCTAGTCTCTAAGCATGAATTTGTTAAATACAATAAATTCTTAGCAATTTTGTATGTATTATTTGAAAACGTGTATGCAAGGTGAACAAAGCTTATCGATGTCTTGCTCCTCCAAATGATGTTTCTAAGCGCATGCACACAAAAATTTACATTTCTACAATTAGATATGGCATGCAGATATCCAATTGTACCTTTATTTTTTACATCGATCTTGCTTTGATCGTACTTAGGTGCTGATATCTGGAAAGGAAGAACCAGAGGCACCTTTTTCCCCTGCCATGGATGCTGTGATACGAGTTTTCAAACGTGTCTCTGGATTATCTGAGACTGACAGTGATGCCAAAGCATCTGGAGCTGCTGGTGTTGCATTTTCTTCAATCCGGTTATTGGTTGCATCGACACAAGCCATTAATTTAATTGGAAAACAAGGCTCGTTAATCAAAGCTATACAGGAGAGTACTGGTGCTTCTGTCAGAGTATTGTCAGGAGGTATGCATTTGATGCTCCTTGCGTATTTCCATGACAATTTTTTTTTTTTTAGTGGATTACTGGTTCTTTATTGAAGTAGTGAATTGCTGGATGTTGGTTATAATTGGTACAAAATAGAGGTCTGGTGATCAGGAAAACCATTTGATTTAGATTTAGGAGCTTAATATGATCCATATGGGGTTGGGTAAGGGTTTAGATTTGCTGGTTTCTAATTAAAGACGTTAAATAAAAATAATCGATGGCTGGGTTGGTAATAAAGCTAGATATTTTTTATTGGTAATAACTATCATTAATAGCTTAGAAGATAATAAAGCTAGAAAAATTTGGATCAAGGGTGCTTTTCTTGTCTGTTAACAATAGCCATGAGCAATACTTAAGACATTTTTAGTCTGGGGAAGTAAATTTCATATACTTAGTACCAGAATGTTCTAGATGTAGAATTACCGGATTGTTTTTTCTCTCAATGGGCTTTCTGAAGGTTTGGGTTATGTCTTGATTTTTTTTCTCAAATATAGTCGTCTACGAAATCTGAGTAAGAGATACGTATAGAACATGATACAGACCGACCAACATGTGAATTTTGAACATTTGAGATATAGTACAGGAAGAATACGATGCTTAGTTAATGGATATTTAAGAAATACTTTGAACATATATTATGCTAGTTTTAGGTTAAAAGATAAACAAGCAGCACCAGACATCCAAAGGAAGAGATTTTTGGAATGAAGTGTTAGATGGAGGAAATGACCCTCAATGGAGTCACTACAGACTATGCTTCTCACTCGAGTCTTAGATCATCATGAGATGCGATGCTAAATCCCCCCGTTCAGTTTATATTCTCTCTCCCTTGGGTGCAAAAAATGTTGCATCTTTAGATTTTTAAATCTCCTTGTTACCTCTGAAATTTGACACCCGTACAGAATGGGTGGATAGAGACCTGTCTCCAGAGTAGAGGAAAGTAGCCTTTTTGTAGTTCAAAAGGGATCAAACTATTCTGTGCAATTATGAGTGGTGACCTATAAGAAGTGTCTGTCTGTGTTATGTCGGAAACAAACATTAACCATACTTGAATGATCTTTCTTTTTTCCCTGACATTCCAAGAATCCAGGAGTTCTACATCTTCCATTGACCGGCCTAGAGTTTATGATTGGATTCTATTAATGTCTGTAAACTATTTTCCTTTTTTTTTTTTAATATTTTAATTCTTCATATCTGTAATTATTGTTTCATCTCTAAACAAGGAACATTATACCGAATTTATTTGTGCTGGCAGATGAGGTGCCGCTCTATGTTGCTGCAGATGAGAGGATTGTGGAATTGCAGGGAGAAACTTTAAAGGTTCTCAAAGCTCTAGAAGCAGTAGTGGGTCACCTGAGGAAGTTTTTGGTTGATCAAAGTGTTCTTCCTCTTTTTGAAAAGAGTGTAAGCTTGGTTCCCATTGTGATTTATGGTTCTTTGCACTTTATGTTGTAATTAAATTGCAATGTTCATTTTCAGTATGCTGTGCCTGTCTCACAAGATCGCATGGTAGATGCCTGGTCTGACAAGTCATCACTGCATGCTGCTTCTCAAACTGCAATTGCCACTGAATATCCTCTCTCAGTCTCCGCAAAGAGGGATTCTTTATTCCTTGACCGTGAAACTCATTTAGAGTCTCAACTTCTGCCCTCGGGAATGTCACACTATGGACAAGATCCTGTACTTTCTGGAATACGTTCTTCAGGACTTGCTCGTGCCGGTGCTCCTATTGTTACTCAGGTTGATATTTTGATTACCCTTAATATCATTGAGTTCAAATTTCCTTCATGATAAGACATCCTCTTTATGTCCAAACAGCAGTTTTTTTGTGGGGCTTTAGGTCAAATGAAGCCAACTGTTTCTGTGTAATCTATGCTTCCCTTAAATCTCCCCTGTATCTCACCTGGGAGATTTCACAGTCGGTTTGGCTAGCCTTTGACTTCATTTTCAGTTGACACCTGTAAGCATTGAATCTATGGACTTGCACCTTAAGGCTCAAGCCTCACAGACTGGGTCGTAAGCCTGAAAGATTTGCTGATTCATGTGGTAGCAAAATTTTGCTGTTACTTGAAAAAGGACAAAACTCTCAAACCAATAAGATTGCATCGGGGCCTTATGTAATGCGCATTACATTTTGTCATTTTCTTTCTTAGATATTTCATTTGCTTTATACATGCGCTGAACGCTGAGAATAAAATGTGGATAAATATGGCCATTCTTTCCATAGTTTGTCGATTGCTTTGGTCGTGCACTCGTTCTACTTTGTGGTTACTAATTTTGATGACATAATTTTGTTTATTGCTTCCTCTAATCAGATTACACAAACAATGCAAATTCCACTGTCGTATGCTGAGGCTATCCTTGGACCTAAAGGGTCTAATATTGCTCTCATTCGTCGTAGTAGTGGTGCCATCTTGACTGTACAAGAGAGCAGGGGTCGACCTGATGAGATCACTGTGGAAATTAAAGGCACCTCATCACAGGTTCAGACAGCTCAACATATGATTCAGGTGGGAACCTCTAGACTTTATTTATTTATTTATTTTTATAAGTAACCTCAATTTATTTTGAAGTTCAAAAAACAATTCATTGTTGCTTTGTCACAGAATGATTAAAGATACTTTAACTTGATGTAGTAAAAGACTTGGTTTAAGATTGGTTCTCACTTTTAAGATTGATAAGAGTGATGGCATTGAGAGGACATGGTTCTTCTGTATACACAAATGAATGTAGAGAGAGGCAGTTACTTGATGCTATTTTAATATTTGCAGGAAGCAATAAATACTCATAATGAACCAGTTACAAGCAGCTATGGTGGGATAGATGCTGTTTCGAGGTATTCCTCTTACTCGGGCGCTACATCTTATCCCTTGTCTACGTCAACTTATCCCTCGTCTACGTTCTCTTCGCAATCGTATGGTGGGTATGGATCTTCCAGTTTGGGAGGGGGCTACAGTACTTTCAGGCTTTGAGGAGGAAAGACAAGGTGGCTAATTTTTACGGGTGGGACCAATATCTTTCCTATTATGTTTAGAGAAGGCTGGCTGGCTTCATTCCGAATGAAGCATGTGTAATTGTCACTAAAAAAAAAAAGAATGGTTTATGCGTTGATTCTGTAATCCAGTGAGCTGTGATTTGCTAGTAATTTTCTGGTGGCAAAACTTGGAAAGAGGAACGGTAAATGTCATGAGATGGTGGTAATTTTCTTTTAAGGTCTAACTTAATTTTCACACTCTTTTTACTCTCTTTGTTTTGTTTTCAAGAGTGACCCCAACCAGCCCCATCGTATCATTTTCCTTAAGTGTAGTAATCAAAGTTATTGTGTATGAGTGGACGCGATCAAGTAATGATAATGGTAATGTGCATTATAAATATAAAAAAAAGAGTCATGAGATGGTGGTAATTTTCTTTTAAGGTCTAACTTAATTTTCACACACTCTTTTTACTCTCTTTGTTTTGTTTTCAAGAGTGACCCCAACCAGCCCCATCGTATCATTTTCCTTAAGTGTAGTAATCAAAGTTATTGTGTATAAGTGGACGCGATCAAGTAATGATAATGGTAATGTGCATTATAAATATAATAAAAAGAGTCATGAGATGGTGGTAATTTTCTTTTAAGGTCTAACTTAATTTTCACACACTCTTTTTACTCTCTTTGTTTTGTTTTCAAGAGTGACCCCAACCAGCCCCATCGTATCATTTTCCTTAAGTGTAGTAATCAAAGTTATTGTGTATGAGTGGACGCGATCAAGTAATGATAATGGTAATGTGCATTATAAATATAATAAAAAAGCGTATGATTTATAGACTATATTTTTTGTTACATCATTATCCTTTTATTATAAATCTTTTGCTCTCAAATTTAAACAACTAACCGCTTACAACAAAACCACGTCGTATAGACTAAAAACTTCTTTAAGGTTAAAAAATAAACATTTCCTTCCTATATTTTTCGTAGAAATAGAAAACAGAAAGAAACAGCTCAATCTTAGAGAGAGAGAGAGAGAGAGAGAGAGGGGCGTGCGAGCCGTTATCTACAAGTCTGTCGTTCGAAACCACCCATACAAATAACGCAGCTAAGTTGAACGAGAAAGAGAGATGCCGACCTTGAATCTGTTCACGAACCTGCCAGTGGATGCAGTGGTGGCCTCTGACATCCTCAAGGACGCCACCAAAGCTGTCGCCAAGATCATTGGCAAACCCGAGTCTGTTAAGTCTCATCTCTATCTATGTTTATAAGCTTTCTGCTTGCCTATTCATGGTTGTATTATGTTCGTTTTTCTTTAGTTTTATAGCATTGGCCACAAGCTGTTCGACAAAATTACTTCTTGAACGCCAAGGTTTTTGTACTAGTTATATTGTTGTGCTATACTTGAGAACTTTTGACAAAATTTGTTGGTTAGAACTGGTATCTGTCTGTTTAGTTTTCTTTCTTTCTTTTGTAGCATGTATACGTGCTTTTTTTGATTTCCCCCTCTATTTTTCAGTATGTGATGATTTTGCTGAATGGGGGAGTGCCTATCGCATTTGCGGGCACTGAAGAGCCAGCCGCATATGGAGAACTGATATCCATTGGTGGTCTTGGACCAAGTGTGAATGGAAAATTGAGTTCAACAATTGCAGAGATTCTTCAGACTAAGCTATCTATAGACAGCTCCCGCTTCTATATCAAATTTTATGATGTTCAGGTAGCTTTTCGCTTTTGACTCATTCCATTTTAGTTGTTGTGTGGACTTTATTTGTTTCTACTCTGTCGTAGAATTGCAGCTAGCATTATACCTGTATTGCTGTTTGCATAGGAGAATATGCTTTCACCGGGCATAATTGGCAGGACATTAATGGCATTTTTGTTTGAATGGAGTAGAGAGAGAGAGAGAGCAAAGGGAACCGTGGGAAATTAAAATTTTAAATGTCAGCAGAGATGCACATTCTCCCGAGGATCTGGCTAGTTTTCTGCTGAATGCAATGAAGGGTACTAGGAAACCCACTGTTTGACCGAAGTATAGGTCAGAGTCTTAAAAGTATGTTCTTTAGTTAGTTTATCTTTGAATCCCCCTCCTCAAAGTTATGAATGAGGGTACTTAGAGAAAACATGTGAGTCGAGAAATTTTCAAGTTGAAGCTAGAGTAGATCCCGGTTCCGGCAAGGGGTTTAGGTCCAAATACTTTGATTAATTTATTGTCCCTATCCCCCTCTAGTGTTACATTTTACCCATGGAGAGTTGCATCTTATAGCCTGGCACACAGCTGTATGTAGTAATAAATGGGTTCATTTGCCAATGCAATGAGTTTGTATTGGAAACTATATGCTGTTGAAAAACTAGCATGGCACCAGTCATTGTATGCCGAAGTAGAACACCTCTTTCAGTTATATTGTAACAAACCAAGGAAGGCCTAAATCATATTTGTACTTATACTCCGAAGGAATTATTCAAGATTGTGAGAAAACTCAAGCACTACATTTCTAAGTGAGATTAGCTCCGATACCATATGTAATGGTCCAAGTAAAAGGATAAATCTCACCCAGATATCACAATTGAAGTTTTGTACAATTATTAGAAATGGCATAAAATTCTCTCTCCTAGGGAACTTGGGTTCTTGTTCACTACCATTCTATGGGTTGGAGTATTACATATATTCTTTATGGTATAATTATAAAAAGTTAATGAATTTGTAGTACTATATCGATTGTTTACCAATTAGTTTGTTTTTTCTTTCTTTTGGTGGTCCAGCGATCCTTCTTTGGGTTCAACGGCTCAACTTTTTGAGCAGCATTCCAGTTCGGTAATGGATCCATGGAAATAAATCACAAGACGGGCAGAAGCTTGTGCTGGACCATTCTTGTCAGTTGTAACTTTCTTTAGAGCAGAGAGAACCAATGTATTTGATTATAATGAAATAAATAGAAATAGCTTTTTTATTTAAGTTTGAAAATGATTTCCTAACTTCCTTCCCCTTTGTGGTTCTTTTGAAATCTAGCCTTCTTACCTCCACTAGCTAGCACCCATCCAGCGATCCTTCTAAGCCTAGCAGGAGCTCCCAGCGGTGGCTCTAGAACAGTCCCAAATAAAATGACTTTATTTTGTGCATAAGATCGTGCCGTTGCAAGTCATCTATCATTTTACGAGTCGCACGCCATCCCATTTCTCATTGGGTACGCTCTATTGAAAAATTAAAAAAGAGATAAAAACCATGGATCCCAATGGATGGCCTACAAAGAATAGGAAAGTCAGCTACAAGGACCATGCTAGTGAACAAGAACCTTATGGGAGATGTAGAATGACAATTTTTTCCCCCATAAACGTAAAAATAACATGACGTTTCTACCAAATCGATCTAAACCCAGGTCCCATGCAAAGTGTCAAAAACCCACGGTCCCCCTCTTTAAACTACAGGGTCCCACTAGAAAAATCTTCTCAAACTAGCGCGGAAAGAAACTAGATACAGTTCTCAATGATTATAAAACAAGGTATGGTAGATACATATAATGGGAGAATTCTTCTGTCTTGCAGTGTCTGCTATTAGAGGTACAGTGATAAATTGCAGGGGCCAAAAATCATCCCCGAGTCACCATCCATACTTGGCTTGTGTTTCAGCTTTCGTGAGAAAGCCTTTTGCGCGCCGCTCCGAAAGTTCCATCTCTTTTTGCCTCATATCAAAGTATAAAGAACCGATCTGATGCTTCCTCTTATGCAGCTTTGTAGGTTTTCCCTTTGTTGAGACAGGCTACACAGGAAATACGTGCAGTGAATTAAAGAATATCACTTGAGAGAACGAAACACAAACACAGGAAGTTGGGCATTTTTTTTTTCTAAGCAATTTCAGACACTCAATAAATAAAATGATCCTATAAGGTGAAAAAAGTTTTAACAATATGATATGAATCATGTCATACTTCATGATAAAATTATAGCTCCGCAATCAGATTTTTTTTTTTTAGATGACTAATATGGTTTTGATCTCAACTTTACGTTAATGAAACACAAGTAAGAGTCTTGCTGTATACGGTCCCAACGATGTACTGCTAATATTGTCAACACAATACCAAAACACAGGAAATATAAGAAAACTCAGAAAACTAGGAACAAATTCCCAAATACGAGCAGCCACCCAAAGCTAAAAGGGTTTCTATTTTTTCTTTCTTTCTTTTTTCTTTTGTTGTTGGGGGGGGGGGGGTTGGGCGCGAACTTCACAATGATGGCTACCAAACTGTCTTTCCAAGACCCAAGGAGATCCACCACTCTTAAAAGGCAATACTGAGTCAACTCCCAATAGATTGAATGCATTATGATTCCACAAAGTAAAAGCTATTTCTTGGAAACGCAATAAATGGCCAACAAATTCTCCACTATATGCCTCTTCCTTGAATTATCCAAAGCAAAGATAAGTTGTCCAAACAAAAAGACACTCTCTGCGGGGTGTTCGTCATCCAGGCACATGTTCCAACTGTTATCTAGTATATAATACTCTAGTCCCAAGCTCATTTGTTCATGGCTAAATAAAAGAGATCTGGAAATTAAACCATCAAGCATCTTCCAATTATCTGATTACTTCATTGCACAGACCACTGAAATACCACTCATGACGGAAGAACCGAGTTTAACATTTGCCATTGAGTTCCATGGTTCATTAGCACACGACTAGCCCCAAGCAAAGGCAAAAACTATTCCCAAATACAGCTTATTTCATATCCCATCTAGTATACTCTGGAAACATATGCCTACCGACTCAAATACATACCAGGAAACCTTTCCAATAACTTATTTTTCTTCTGGGTGAGATTCCAGAGTGTTGATTTTCAATGTTAGTGTTTTTAAAACCAACCCTGAGGGCTAGCTCAGTTGGTCAGGCCTTGGGTTTGCTCCCTAATGGTCACTAGTTCGAGTCCCTTCAAAGCCACTGGAGGTTTACCTGGCCGTTAACTTTAGGGCCCCATGGGATTAGTTGAGCTGCGTGCAAGCTGGCCCAGACACCCACAGATATTAAAAAAAAAAAAAAAAACCCGCCGATTTGTAACATACGGTCCTAAAATTAGGATTTAAAATTTGGTTATTATTATTGTTTTAGTAAATATTTTAACAAATCAGTTTTAAAATAGTGATTTTATTTGATTGGATTTCTTCCCCTCTCAACATCTTGTGTATTCTTTACTGCTTTGGTTTTCCGCTATTGTACTAAACAAGAACAATGTTCACGATTTCTTGTCTTTAATTCATCACTCTTAGAAAGTATTTAGGTGTTCTTATGTATCCTTCATGTGTCCACAGGCTATGCCTATTTCATTCAAATCAATAATATTTATCTCTTATAAAAAAAAATATCCAATGTATTCTTCTGTTGGTTTCCTAGTTTGAATAGTTTCCTAATTGGAAACCAACTCTCACCTCAAAAACCCTCCCATAAATCCTCTCTTTCCCTCGCCGGAATCTACCACAAAGCTCGCCGACAGTAAGCCCTCCTTCTTCCATGACGTGCATCGTCGCCTCTAAAGCCCTTTTCCGTCGTTCCCTCTCCATTGTTATTAACCAACAGTTGTGTGTGTATTTCGGGCTGCCACCGCCATTTGACTCTGTGTGTGTGTGTGTGTGTGTGTGTGTGTGTGTGTGTCTGTGTCTATGTCGCACCATCATATTCAGAGAGATCCTCCTGTCGCCGCCGTCAAACTCGACTCACCTCCACCACCGCACCTCTCCTTCTCTCTCAGTGAGTTCCCAATCCTTTTGTGTCGCATGATGGTATTTTTCTCGTGTGTGCGCGTCTCAACCTTTTGTCTCTTTTAGGGATGTTTATCCCCCTTAAATAGAAAGTGGGCCCTTGCGCCTTAAGCCCATTCGGCAAGGTGCCTTGATTTCTAAGAGGGCCGCTTTAAGAAACTAGTATATTATTTTAAATGGGCTGATATCTCGTGTGGACTTAATGTTATTGTCACAGAAACTGTTTTAATGATTTTTAAACTAGGCCAAATTTTTATTTGAATCTATAGGTAACCCTGAACTCCTTTTTCAGAAAATGTTAAGGAATTGAAACTTACATCGCTGGGTATTAAATTATAGTTGGCCTATAGTATTATTAAACCTATTTTATGACATCATTATTTACACTATTATTTTATAAAATAGATAATATATATTCCCTACTAGATTATATTTAAAGGACTAGATATCATATTATTGTTTTAATAACTATATGATATTAGTATTTATTGAATTCAATATATCGTTGAATAGATTAAAGTTCATGATATGCGTTCAAGTGGATAGAAGGCTATGACACGTTTTCTAGATAGTTAGTAACGGCTAGTATCTCGTATAGGTAACGAGCTACAAAGCAGGAACCAAGAAGAAGTTCTAAGAGGTAAGTAGCATGATCATAATTATATGTGTGCTGTAATCATTCTCATTGTGCATGAAAAATATGATATTTGCCTACGCTACGCTACGAGCCAAGTCAAGGTTAGGCCCATTTTCACAAATCTTGATGAATTACGATGATATGTTTGTGATGCTATGCTGGTATGGATTGTTAGATGGATGAGATGCTATGAAATCACATGTATGCCGTGTAATATTTAGATCATGTATGACATGTAATGTTCATGTAATCTTATCAAAAAATGTAATGTTCATGTAATGTTTAGATCATGTTATGCCATGCCTATGTTATACTATGCAGTGTAAGACTCATATTAATATGCCATGCACAAGAGTATGTCATGCCAGGTAAATTCATGAAGCCAAACATTTTCTCATGCATTATGAAACTTAGTAAGAAAACACATGAATGACGAGTATACTTTAAAATTGGTCTTATGCTATGGGTGGATGTGCACGCCACAGACTCAAGTGTGGTCCACCACATGAAAGATATGATGTTTTGAGGTGACACAAACTCAAGCGTGTTTCACCACAGGTTATGATGTGCAGTGCCACGAACTCAAGCGTAGTTTACCATATGCCATGTGATAACACGAATTCAAGCGTATTTCACTACATGTTATGACATGTTAGACGGTGCCACGGACTCAAGCGTGGTTCACCATATGTTAAAGATAACACGGAACCAAGCATGTATCACTACATGATATGATACGTTACACGATGCCACGGATTCAAGTGTGGTTCACCTCATGTCACGATAAGTATATGCGGTCAACGACAATTAGACCGATTCACACATGTAATGATGGCCACTAATAAGTTAAAGACAAGATGAACAAGTCATGTATAATTGTTAGGAAATGCATTGAGTCAGTCACTCATGCATCTTGTTACATGAAATTCCACAATGTTGTTAATTCCGCATGTGTTATGATACATTAAAATTTTATAAATCAAGCCTAATATTAAGCTAAGTTAACTTTATGTTATGATGTGCTATTTCTGAGTCTTCAACTCATTTGTTTCTGTCTTTATGTTTTAATATCTTAGATGTTGATTGCGAGGATGCAAAGCTGGAGAGCCATGAGCAGATTAGTTCAGAGACCTAGATTGGAATAAGTGTTACTTCCACAAGGATTTAGTTTATGATTACAATATTTGAATAAGTGATCACCACATAGAACTAGTTTATGCATTTTCATTATGTTTTAAGCTTTATGTTATCAAAGACTGTCATGTTAAGTTAGTTTGATGATTCAATAAATGAGGTATTTTCATGACTTTGAATCTCTTTACCGGGTATTATGCTATGAATGTTCGTAATATTCCTAACCTACAGGAAGGGGAGTTACAATGTTCACCTTTGGTGGTACAATATTCCTCGATGCAAGTGTAGGTTTCAAGACTTCCTTACTCCACCTTTCTTTCCTATTCCCTCTCTCTCCCTCTTCCACCATTGCCTCACTCTCTCTACTAGTTGCTTATAAAAAAGAGAGAAGTATAGGGTAGCACTCAGCATGGACAAGTTAGTAATAATAATATTATGGGAAAGAGCACATTAAATATGCTACCCAATACTAGCAAATACAATTAAGGGAATAACCAATTTTAGCGCTACGTTGCTCCCTTTTGATTTTTTTGATAACTCTTGCACGACCACTGAGATTTGATTCATAGAAACCTTTTTTTTTTTTTTTATAAGTATTTTATTCATAGAAACTAGCATAAACTATAACACAACACTGCAGCAGCTAAACTATACAATTCTATCACCCTATATGTGATGAATTTAGCTAAAAACACTCGAGCTCGTTTTACTGTGACCAACCATAAGATAGCAGGAACTCCTTGCCACATCTACTTAGTTCAGCTCAAATTCAAGATAAACTAGGCCAATAAATCACTAACACAAATCTTCACCATTTAGACTGTAAATTGACGCTTGTTCAGACTAAATTCGTAGAGAAATTACACCTGCAGAACTTTCTTACTCCTAAAAGGAGCAAAAAGCATAAAATTTAGCTAAAAAAACTAAATTAGTATCCCGCCATCTTCGTTAGCCCAAAAAATATGTCGATTGAAGAAAATGGCCACTAAAAGTTGCAAAAGTGAAATAATCTCATGCCGATGATATTGGACGAGGAACATATATCATTTTTAGTATTTACGAAACCAATGCAATACAATGCTTTGATATTATCAATGAAAAGGCAAATGTGAAAAATAAAAACACACTAGGTAATTCTACAGAAGAGAAAAGCTCAATGACCACACTCAAAAATCAAGAAGCTACTAATAAAATTTACCTGGTAAGAAGGCCCAAAAGCTATTCCGGTTAACTTGACCTGGTCCTCCCTCGGTCGATTCTTCATCAACTCATCCTGCTTCACTTCAACTATTTCCGCAGGAACCTCAATTCTCCCTCTCTTCCCAGGCACTCTAACCCCAGTTTCACCCATCCCCGGCTTCTCCAGCCCCGGTTCGGTCCAATTGCTTTCATGCTGCCCATAATCACCATAATTAGCATAACTTTGATCATCCCCATAGTTGAAATTATCTACGCCCCTCGTAACATATTGTGATTGAGGATCTACAATTGCATTTTGATCAATGCCCGATTGATAATTAGGGTATGTATCATAGTTCACATTATAATTCCATACAGTCTGATCGATCCCGGAGTCAAAACTCGCATAGCTATCCGAGTCGACACTGTTATTCCCCAAATTTGGATCAGCACCCGAGTCGTCCTCCGGTCGAGAACCGCCCCAATTTGATGCGGGTGCATCCGTCTCGACAATTGCTCTTCGCCCAGTACCGGAGCTCGGAATAACACCCAATGTGGCCGAGTTCCTGGGCGCCGGAATGCTCGACAGGAACGACTTAACCGATGGGGTTTGCGCCGCCGTGGACTCTAACTCCTTCCGCCTCCTTCGTTCTTTTTCTTCTTCTTCGTCATCGTCTTCGTCGTAGATATCGGTCGATTTGATCGAAGAAGGAGCTATAGGAGGCTTGAATAGGACAACCCTTTTGGCCTTGGGCTCCGAGGATGAGGTATTTGAAATGGGTTGGTGGGGGTCTTGATGGAGAATAAGAGGTTTGGGGGGCAGCGATGAGAGTTGCTTGGGTTTTGGTTGGGGTAGGGTTAATGAGAGAGAGAAAGATTTGGGTTGGGGAAGAGAGGAGAAAAAGGACGAGGTCTTAGGATTTATGGATTTTGTTTGCGGCTGTGGTTGATGATCTTCTACTTCTTCCTCGTCTGAAGAGGCGTAGTTGGCTAGCAAAGAGTCCATTAGAGAGACCCAAAGGAGCTTGAAACCTAAACAAGACTACGGTGAAAAGTTGCAGTTGGTATGATTCGGGAGAGAATTTCTGGGTTTGGCGATGAACCTACGTTTATCCGTTTTTCTTTTTTCTAGGGATATGATAATTTTTTCCCCCTTTTTATTCATCCTTTGGCAGGCATATAAGGTGGGGGTGGAGTGGAGTAAATACTAGCAATGGATAAATAATCGAACCAAAAACATATAATATTTTTAATTTAGAGAATCGATCCGATTACATAAATTAATCTCATATTTTTATAAAAGAAAATTTTAGTTACAAATATAATTAGGTATTAATATATAAATTAATTTAATATAATTAATTAAAAAATAAATTTTATTAAAAATAATATTAATTTAAATTTTAAACTTAAAAAAATCAGTATTATGTAGATTAGTATACGATTTTATTTGTAAATAACAAAACTCTTTTATAAATCTTTTAATTCGCCGCCGCAAATAAACCGAATGAAGTTTACACGTGCCGGTAATAACTCATGTAGACCACATAATTCTAAACAAAACCACGCGTGACGAGTCATTACAAGATTAAATCATTTTCATCTTCTTCTTTTTCCTTCCTTTTTATTTTTTTGCATTTCAAAGGAATTTGAAGTAGAGACGTGCAAGAGTTGTTGGAGTATGTCTTCGTCTTCTAATAAATTATTTAATTAATATCATGTAAATGAAATACAGTGTAAATATCTTCAAATAACGTTATTCATAAATAAATATCGAAACATTTATTTATAAGGATCAGAAGCAACTTTTATTGGACGATCGACTATGAGGTGAAAACATACAAATACTACCACACATGTTACTAAAAAAAGACTATGCAACCTTGCCTCCCCAAAATACAGCACCAGATTAAGACTCTTCGTCGACATGGATTAAAACCCCAGCAAAGAGCCATAATAGTGACCAAACATGGAAGACACCCCTACCAGAATAAATACAGGACTCAGATTTCTTGGGCCTCAATGTCCCTAACTAGATGCTCATTGGGCTTTGTGGATCGTTTAGAGCCGCAATGGCTGTTTCGATCTTAAACTTCAACTGTTCTTTCTCCCCTTCATCTGCCTGCAAACACAAATACAAAACAAAAAAGGAAATCTATATAATAACAAGAGTAATGCTATACCACACCACAATCTCATTTACATCTTATTATATATGATGTGGTACATTACATTTATTATAATTTAATGATAAATAAATATGTAATAAATGATCATTTAATTATAATAAATATGTCATATCTTCTTATTGAAATGTATAGAATTTTCTCAAAAATAATAATGATCTATTTTTGGGAGATGGGTTTTCATGGATCAAGCTTTAATGATTACAATGCTTGATGGTTGTGGATGGTGGTAAAAGTCACTTCCAAGCCCATTAATGAATGGAGATTTGGATTTAAGTGCTTGGAAGATGCCCTTTGTCTCATTTGTTTTTCAAAATATTATGTTTTATTTCCTGTTCCAATTAACCATTGAATAGAAATAAAATAGGTTTAAGCAAAGGGACTTGTAAATATCGGCAACCGTATCCGTGTGGGCCCCCAGAAATATCAAACCTTAACAAGTTGCACGTGGTTCTGTTCCTAATACGCCTATAAAATCCAAAGACTTTTTGTATCTGAAAGCCAAGTCAACTAATTTATTGTTCTTCATCATTATCTGTAACCAAATGCAAAACTCTCAACTCTATTCTATTCTATTATTTTCTTTTCTTTTTTTCTGGAGAATACATACCACATTAAAATCACGTGGGTATTGAATATCAGAGAACTCAAATCACGTTTCCAATGCTACGTTGGTTTCTCAGCGAGTTTTCCATGTTCGGTGTTCCTCTGATTGGATGAAACAAAATCTCAAAATTGCATTGATGGAGTTCTCTTGGAAACTTTGAGACATAAGGGAAACGTTTTTTCCCGACTAAATTCAAGATAGAATCACGGTACTGGAATTCAGTAATACATGTGCATAGTGGGGTCAAATGTTACAATCACCAGACAAATATATGTGGCTGCTTTCAAGAAGGGGACCGATTTCTGTATAAATTAGTCATGCTTCATCCACCCTATAAGCAACAATAACAATACATAGAACCACAAAAACCTTTGTTTCTTCCAAACAATAAGCTCAGCTTTTCTTTCATCAATCACATGGTTTTAACCTTGACTCTTTACACTACCTTTTTTTTTTACTAATCCCCGGATACATGGGCGCTCGGTAAGAAGTTTTCTGCAAGTACATATAGGGTAATTCAATGAAAAAATCTTTTAGTCAAATGGTCCTTAAGATTGTATGCATCTAAAGGGATTTGAACCTTAGACTTGGGGAAGCATACGCCCAGACTTTACTACTTGAGACAACCCCTAGGGTCCTCTACCCTAATTATTGTTAAGATGCCTCATAAGGCTAAATCCAAAGCCTAATAATAGTTTAGACTTCAAGGCAATTAGGACCACAGTTTAGTCTACATGTAATGTGAGTAGATGTGTCATGAACTTTTTGTTCTTAACTTTTTATAAAAGATTTAAACTTCAGACTGCCAACCTATCCACACACATGTACTATGTCTCAAAATAGAAAACAATGTCTAATGATTTTGATGGCTGTCAAAATCCTACTACTTCAGGAATTAAAAGAAATCTAGCTTCTAATGATTACTACCATATATAGTTTACAAATCTTATATGCATGAAAAACCCCCTTTTAAGAATGGAGATTTTGATCTCGTTTTTTGCTTTCATTTTATGAACTATATATCTGAATCTAGATTCCATTGTCCCAATTGGAAGCTGATATGAAAGGAGTGGCTGAGAATCAGAACCAAGAATGAAGAGGATCCAAATACTCGAACAAACTATAAGAACCTGTAAAAAGAGGAGAGAAGAGGGGGAGGTTTGTTCAAAGTGGACATGTGATGGAATACTCTTCCTTTCCTTACTTTTGATCATCCACTGGTTTTATTCGAACACTCTGGATTACACCACTCATCATTCCCATAAAATATTATATCACACTCCCATAATTGATGATCCTCTTTATTAAAGTAATAGTCCAGCAAATTTCAATCCTAATAGGTCCACAAATATTCCAGCCTTTTCTTTCTTTTCTCTCTTTCTCTCAGCTTAATCAGTAATAGTATTTTATAGCAAAAAATACTATCATATATAAGTTCATAAGAAGAACTAAAACCCAATTTAACATGGAAATCAAACTAAATAAAAAAAATTCAAGTTTGCTGGTGCTTAGCAACTCGGTATTCCATTTGTGGTTAATTAATTGTGAAAGAAGAGGAATCTTATGAAACAGATCGGAATAAAGCAAGAAAAGGGACTAACCTCAACGAAGACTGTTTTCACAAGCCTCCCAGAAAAAGCGGTGATGTTTGCCGTAATGATTTTGAGCTTCAAAGATTCGAAGACCTCACAAAGTTTCACCATTGTATCTGTTCTTTTACTGCATGTTAGACTCACCACCACAGTTTTCTCCCCCATGTAACTCGCCCTGAGCTGCACACCCACCAAATAATTGACCAAAATATCAATCCCCAAAAACAAATCAATGTCATTTTCCATAGTTTAATAAAACATTTTTGTCTTTATACGTGTGTTTGTGTGTGTGTGTTGGGGGAAGAGAGAGAGAGAGAGAAGAGAGAGGGCTTACTTCAAGGACTTCAATAGGGGAAGTTCTTGATCCCCCGGAGTCATAGAATCGGTCAGTTTTCTTTTTCTTCGATCTCAACAAGACGGGTAGCTCTTCTTCAAAGTCATAACCTGGATTTTGCTTCAGATTCCCTGACTCGAGCTCCGTTATCTCGGCTTGGATTCTTCTTTCTTGTTCCTGGAGCTCTTGGATATATTCAATGGCGTCTTTGATTATTGAAGCCTTATCCATCTGAATGTCAACCAAAGGATATTTGTACCAGTTAACATACCAAAAACGGGAATTTTTCCTTTAGAAAAAGAAAAGAAGCCTGTAATTCGATCAACAAACAAAGTGATGAACAGTAGCAAGATGGTTACCATTAATTACGGTTGAGCAATAATTAGTGTAGAGTAGGGCATCACCTTACTGATATTCGGGACCACTGCTCTAAGTGCAAAGAGCCTATCATTCAGCTTCTTCCTCCTATTCCTCTCCGAAACAATGTTCTTCGATGCCAGCGACGATGCCGCTCCGTCAGGCGAGCTCGAATCATAGTACCCAGAAAAAGCCTCGTCCAATCCCCAACTGCCATGCCAAAACAAAAAGGAAAAAAAAATAATCATTGTTAGTATAGATGAATCTCTCTAGTGAAAAGCTTCAGAGAATCGGTGAGAAAAATACATACCTATCAAGCTCTTCACTATGGAGGAACATATTGGTTTCCCAGTAATGTCTGTACTGTGTGTATTCCTCACCAATGTTGTCCATGACGGTTCTCAGTTGATCTACTATTTGGGGGCGAGGAAAGCGAAGGAGGAAGATAGGAATCCTATATGATTGTTTAATGAAATTTTGTCTGTTGGCGATGAGGATCTTATAAAGCTGTGGGGGTGGAGAGTTTAACTCACGTGGTAAGCTCATGGTCTGTGTTGTGCTTCCTAGAAGGGACATATTCGTTGTACATGTGGTCTACCAGGCCGCGTAACGACATTCCACCACCTATATTCACATCCTGGTACAGCGCGTGTTTATAACGATCCTACCAAATTCTCTCGGACTTGGATCTGGTTGATGCTGGAACTTGGGGTACCGCGTGGGTCGCTGTTGCACGCGCTATCGTACGAGAGTTTGGTGTGGCCCTTTCTGTGTGTTGCTAACACGTCGATCGTGGTCATGTGGCTTGTTGACCTTAAACTCACCGAGATGAATACAAAATATAAGCTGTTCACGTGATATTTTATCTAGAACAATCTTACGGTTATTATTAAATGTGTATATTAATATAAATAAGTTTTTTATTTTTATTTTATTTTATTAATATTTTTAAAAATTCTTAATTATTAAAAATAAATAAATAAATATATATAAATTCATTAATAATCACTTTCTGAATTATTATGAAAATATTAAAAATATATATATATACACCTAAGCATATTTTATAAACATATTTAATAGTCATACTGTCATTTCTCTTTATCTAAAGCCAAATTAAAAATATGACCAATTAAAAACATTAGAGTAAATTTTAAAAGATTGGTTTTTATGTAGTTTCATGATAAATATGACTGGTTAAAAATAATATTTGTCTACAAATTCTTTCAAGTTTTTTATTATTAAAAGTATCTATAGACAAAATTTATTTTTGTGAAAGTGTTTATTTGTTACGAAAATTAAAGCAAAAAATATTCTTAAAATTACTTGACAAATTGTTTGTACGTCATGCTTACCGATTTTATCATATTATTGTTATACGGGTAAATCTTTTCAAATTGAATATTAATTTCCTACATAATTAGTAATTACTATAAAGTACAATATATGAACAATGATATATCTTTGTGTCAAGGTTTGATCAATACATCATGACCCAAATTCAAACACTAAAATCTCTTGAATTTTTTAATTATAATTATGATTATTATTAACATGTTTAGCTTGTGGTTGCTCCTTTACGTTATCATTGCAAGGAGGACAGTACTAATCGGTAGTGCTCAACTTAATTACCAGACCACCGATAATACACGTAAGACAGCATTAATTCCGAGGCCTTCCATTCGAAAAGCCAAAATGGTTAAAATGGAGCATAAAAAATATATATATAATTATATATAATTACTTTTATGTATTTTTTATATATTCTATTAATATGATTAGTTAAATTCTTTTTTTAATACACAACTAATCATATTACTAGAGTACACAAACGAATATGCAAAAGTAACTGTACATATAATTTTTGATATATATATACATATATAATAGAGAAAATCAAAATAAGAATTGAAGGTTATGTTTGATTGTTGAGAAGAGTTGTAAATAGTAATAAAAAATAATAAATAATAATAAAAGTATGTGAAAAGTAATAATAAAATAATAAATAATAGTATAAAGGGTTGAAAAGTATTCAACATCTAGACACACTTTTTTCGGACACCGATATGTGTTTTTTATTTATTTAATAATTAAGAAAATATAATATAATTATATTATAATTTAAAAATATTAAAAATATACATTTAAAAAATTAATTAACTATATATAACCAAAAAAATGCATCGGCTGGATCCTCTTTCGGATCCCATGTATGATGTAGGTTTGGATTAGTTAATCAAAATTAAAAATTTTATTTCATTTTATTTATTCATTATAATTTTTTGAAATTATTATATAAAATATAATAAATAATTTAATTTTTTTAAATTTTAATATAAAATTATATTATATTAATATTTTATTTATTACTATTTAAATCAACTTATCTTATACGAGGTCTAAAATCAAACCGGATCGCAGCGGATCCCTTTTTTAATTCTGTTGGATTCGTCAGCTTTATGGGACGAGGGGGTGACGTCAAAGTTTGCTCTTTATGCTGACGTCTTAAAAATAAAAAAGTGTCAGTCCTGTAATAACTTACGTAAGCACTTCAGAGAAAAATAAAAAAACTTACGGAAGCAACGCATCAAGCCGTTGATCTGAACATAATGTTTTCAATAAATTATAAATAAACTGCGTCTACGTGATTGATTGCTTTGCGGTATTTATGATTTCGGCGCGACTTTTAGGTCCCTTCGTCCACACCAACGCAGAAGATCGCCACGTGGGAAACGCTGCCACTGCCTCCATGACTCCTTTGAACTTCCAATGGGAGTAATATTGGATCGAGTGCAGTGAGTTACCGTCCTATTTTTATTCACTTACTGTTTATAAACAATTTGAAATTATTTATTTTATTATTATTATTTTTAAATATTTTTCTAACACCTTTAATTCTAAAAAATATATATAATTTATTAAAAATCACTTACTTAAATATTAAGTAAAATAAAAAATTAAATATAAAAAAATAATAAATAAATAGTAGAAGAGCTACAATCCTATCATTTTTGTTAGAGGAATTCCCGCCCGTCGAGTTGACTCGGAGTCACCTGAACATATGTGCAGGTCTCCTCTTTTGGGTGGAAGACCCAACACTGCTCGATTTGATTAAATACTACAAAAATGCTAAACCTTCCGAATTAGGGAGTAAAAAAATGTATCGAATCCCTTTTTTTATTTTCTTTTTTACTTAGTGATTAAGTAAATTTTTTTTAATGATGTTATAAATTTTTTTATTTTTTAAAAATATATTTAATAATATTAAAAAAAATGAATGAAAAAAAAAGTAACTTGATTCGGTGAGAATTTGGACTACATCCTTCGGTGGATGTAGAACCGCTCTTAAGTACTATGACAATATATATTATTTGAACAGTATTTTCAGTCAAAATTAAGTTCTACTTGTTTTGGTATAATTTTCTTAAATTTGTTCGTGTTTACGGTATATTAATTCATTTCAAATTATCAAAAATCTATATTTATGATGAGTTATTTATAATAAGAATACACATTTTCGTTAGAAAGTATGCTTTTCATTATAAATAATTGATAACAAATAAACACTTTTATATAGTGTAGAAATAATCAAATTTTATGTTGTTAAAATGTATTTTCTGTAATTAAGGCTTTTATCTCCTTGAAGACTCAATTAACTAAACTCTTAGTCTCTTTTTTTGTCATGTGAATATTAAGTAGAATTATCTTGCCAATAAATAAAAAAGTTGCATGAATTTAACTTGGGGATTTTGTAAAATTTATACATTTTTTTAAAGTCCGAGTATTTTTTTTTTAGTAAGTTACTAACTTATGTATTTTTTATGATCTTTGTGCACTTCTTTTTAGCACGTAATTTGCTATCAAAGCCATAAAAAAACTCCCAACCTAACACCTTTGTTAAGGCTTAAAAATAGTGCAATAGGTTGTAATGAGAGAAAAATTTATTCTCGGCCCATTGAGACTATTCAAGTCTCAATCGGTGTTATATAGAGCTCCCGGTGGTAGTCATGTGTGGTTGTACAGTGCCTGTGCGTTTATCCATAGCAGTGAGCAGGAAATAAATGCATAGAAGATAAAGGGAGGGAGACACAAATTTATACAATTCGGCACTAGGCCTATGTCCACGGTATTCAGGAATAAATTTTACATTACGAGTGAACAAGGTCTTGGGTATGTTTATAAGTAACGAACAACCTTTTATTGTTGAACCGGTTTTATGAGATAAATTAAGCCCATTAAGTTATCCACTATATCAGAGTCTGCCACAAGACGAATGAGGGTTCACACTACTTAAAATGTGACAATGATTAGGAAAAATACTGACATGCATGTGAGGGAGGGTGTTAAGAAATAAACCTCACATTACATTTGGATAAGGTATTGGGCATTTTTATAAACAATGAACAACTCTCTCTTATTAAATCGGTTTTATGATATAAGTTAGACACATGAATTTATTCACATAGGTTGTTTGGGAAGGTGAGTTCATTATAATATGAATATTTTACAGTATTTCATAGTCTCTCATCCTCGCTATACAATGAATATTAGAACTCTATTTTATGGGGAGATCTCATTGCTGGGGTCCCTATCGTGAGGTTGAAGAAGTTGGAAAAGTTAAAGTCCCTCCTCTTGAAAGTCATTTGACAACTCCATTTATTCTCTGCTCTTCTATTGCTTTATGTCCCATATATATTCTCGTTTTTACGTTACATCCTCACTTCTCCTCCTAACACTATTTTTCTTCCTCATCTCTGTATCCTCCTCATTCATTTTCTCTTTCTTCCCTTTTGATCATGAGACCTCTCATCTTGGACTACGCATAGAAAATCACTTCGAGCATAGTATATTTTATCCCTTCCAAACCAATTAGTACTCTAGCTAGCCCTAAAATGTATGTATTCCTTATCATTAATACCATATATATATAATATCACGACTAATTCGCCCATGCTACGTGACCATCATGTCATATAAATTCTTTATCGTGTTGATCTGACCTATTCATTCATAGAACTACATATAGCCTTATGTTATATTATGAGCTCATGCGCATTGATCATGTTTTAAAAAAAAAGTACGAACAAATATTGATATCGACGTATAGTTTAATTCAACATTAAACTGCTTAATTAAGAAATTAACCTTCTGATCTGTCTCGTATGTGCGGAAAAATAATTTGCATGTCATCATCAATTACGCACCTTATCGCATATTCAAACGTGCAAAAGTGGAGAGTCATGTTTATCACGATAAACGAAGTTCAACTCCACTGTAGCACTGTTTACTTTTTGTTGCTTCTTTTTGACTTTAAATTATGAATAAAACGGGCCCAATATAAGCGTTGATGATTCATTGAAATTTCCCCGAAGACGAGGCCATGAAAGTCGCCGAACCATCTGACTGCGTCAATGCATTCACATATGCAATATGTTTCACGAGAAAAAAAAAAAAAAAAATATATATATATATATATATATCGATATCGATCGTTTGGGTTGGATAGTAAATAGTAATAAGCAGTTTTAGTGACGTACCATGCCTGCATGCAGTACGTGCATGCATGCAAGCAAAAGTATGTACATGCATTGACGATCGATCGAGCACGTACTGTACGTGTATGGAGCGGCGATAATAATATATATTATTATGATCGCTGCAACATACACGTGCTATATAATAGAGCTTGGTCACGGCAGCAATAACTACATGGGAACGTTTGAATGAAACAATATGCGAGACAAAGTTGATGTTTGATACACGTTTGAACGCACGCGCACATTCAAACAAAACTATATATATAGACGAATCGAAAGAAGTCAAAATGCTTTGTTTGACAGAAATGGTACTAGATCGAATAACTATCAAATATGTTTCCGACCTAGCTAGCCTTGGCCTGGTCCCCTCCTCTATAATGCGGCGATTGATCAAATTCTTGGCTTTAAGAGCTGATGTTGGCGACGATAAGGGAGATGACTCGATGACAGATTTGATGCGCGCGATTGCAGTAATAAATAAAACGTTTATCCCTAGCCCTGGAGATCATGTGATAAGGATCATCAGGACACAAAGACTTTTGACACGTGATTCAGTAGTACTGGAAATACTGCGGCCAGCTGTACGTATTTACGTAGATACGGCGCGGTATGTAAATATATAAATAGCTTACATGCATGCTTACGTACGTGTATTAAGAAATTGGGATCATCCCGATCGAATATCTGCGGCAGCCTAAGTGGACAAAATAACCCGAGAGCATGCATGATGGCCAATCACATGTGGCACAATAACTCCCTGCAACCAAAGTCCGGCCTTCAAATGCATGTCGCCCTCCTCGACAACTTCCAACATCTCATAGATTATTTAGAGGAAAATGAAATTCTGATGTTTCCATTAGAAAGGAATAATGGTCCATTATAACAACGAACACTATCTTGCAGTCATGATCAATATTTCAAAAAAACGTCTATATATTCACATATATATCAATCCGTACATGAATTAGCATTACTAGCCCTCGTACGTATCAAGTATCAACCTTCAAAGTGGAAAAAACTCAATTCGGAAAACACAATTATTGAAAATGGCTGGAGAATCGTCTATGCAGCTCTCACTTTCGAGTAATGGCCAGTAGTATATAAGCTGGCAAATAACACCAATCATCATCAATGCAATTACAGTCATCGTATATAAATGAATACTTTGACTAGAACTTTGCCTTATAATCGGCCTGCATGCATGCGTAATATATGTAAACTTTAATTAGTGGGGCTAAATTCTCACCAGCCTGATATATATTATAGATTCTTGTTAATTTACCCCGTACATATATATGCTTCCCCCAAATTCTCATCAATATGTTATATATAATCACTGATCTTACGTACTATTTACGTACTTTTGATCTAATGTGATTAGATAAAACGGTTATTATATATTAAAAAAAGTAACACAACCAATTACATTAGTAAAATGTACAAAAAATATATAAAAATAACTATACATAAAATTTTTATATTATATAATACTATGAGAGTGATTGAAAGGATCGAGACTTGTGGGGTCAACCATCTTGAATAGGTGGCATTATATATACTTCAAGCTAGTCAAAATAAGTGAACCCCACGATCTCCCTCTCTTGAACTTTTCAACTACTCTCATTGAGATAGCTGTACAACAAAAAATTTCTTAAGTTGAAGCTATCAATCGAATACGTGGAGAGATGAGATTGGCAACGAGTTGGGAATGAAAAAGATTGTTAACAAAAAAAAATGTAATGTCAGTTTTAAATACTACAAATTTTTTTATAAAAAATTAGATTCTATGAAAAAGTAGTATTTTTTAAAAATTTTCTTAATATAAAATTCAATTTTATAAAGAGATTTAAGACGATTATAAATCACTCCTAGTAGAAGGGGAGGAGAAATGGTCCTTGAACGGGGGGATATTTTCGTAGCAACATTCCATGCTAAGTGGTGGTGGGCCAAGGGGGCCCCAATTACTACCGTATGAAAGTAATTAAATAATCAACTTCAAGCAAGCAAGACCGCGGGCAGCAGTACAGAGGCTGGGTCCCTCCTTGGGTGGGGCACTACTAGGTGACGCGTGTTTACTTCGGCCTCACCAGACCCATTGACTCGTGATCCAACACCACGTGTTTTTTATTTTCCCACCTTTAAAAGAAGTCACCCGGAAACACCGTTCGTTTCAGCGGCACGCCCCTCATTTTAAACGTGCTTCGCATGCCCTAGCAGCCCTACATTCTCCCACCTGGCCGGCTGGCCACCTGAAGAGACAGCAACATGACTGATGGCAGCATGATAAAGGGCAAAATTTAACTGCAATATAATTATATATTAATATGTATATTAATTTAATATAATTAATTAAAAATTAAATTTTATTAAAAATAATACTAATCTAAATTTTAAATAAGAAATTATTAATATTTATACATAAATTAATACGCCACTTTACCAATACGTAGCAAAACTCTAAAACAAGGTCCATCATGACCGCTCCATCTTCGACCATATTTCGATACAAAGAGTCTTAATTAGTGTATTATTATTTATTATTTTATTCTTCTTCTTTTTATATATTTTTTATATTTTTATTATTTTTTTACTTATTTTTTTAGTACTATTCATAATATATATCAACACTCAAACCTAACCTAATCTAGATAAATTCATTCTACCATTTTTTTTAAAAAAAAAAATTATTCATATTTTTTATCATTCTAAAATATTTTTTAAAAATAAAAAAATATTAATATAATTATAATATTTTTTAACTATTAAGTTAAAAAAATAAAAATATATGAGTTGTCAGAATAAATGGATAAAATAACATTTCTCATAAAATAAAAGTGTTACAATAAATAAGTGACGTGTTGACTCTTAATTCCATCAAAGGGAAACGTAACATATATATATATATATTTATATATAATTTTTTTCATAACTTTATTTTAAATAACAGGTATTTTTATAAAATAAAAAGTGTAACTAAAAAAATAAAATATTAGTATATGAAAATAAAATATAGATGATATACTGACACGGATGGTTAAGATGACTCGTATTTCTTTACGTTATCTAGTATAATATAACGAGATTTATTATGACAATATCTAAGCTTATTTATTTTATACCATTTTACGATTAATTATTTATATATATATTTATATTATATATAGGTGATATTTACGGCTAAGAACCAATGGTTTAATGCCGTTATTATCTTGAAATAACTCATTCATCACCTATGTTGTTCATTTAGGACATGCTTAAATAATGAAATGAGATGAGAACTCTATTAATAATTATGAGATGATGTCAAGAATCTAATGACTTAATAGCATACTATCCAATTATTTAAATGGAAAACTTAAGTTTGAAACCCTCAATTCCTTATACATATATATATATATATATGAATGGAGGAATAGTTAAATGTTTTGAATTAATATATCTTACTGAGCTTTTAAAAAGAAGAAATAAAACATTGAATACAAATATTATAAAATTAAAATTTTCTTTGAATATAATTTTTGTTTTGAAATTTTAAAAAAGTTGTATAGTTTTTTGTGTTTTATTTGAAAATTTTAAAAAATTGTAATAATTAAATAAAAAATTAAATTTAAATTTAAAAAGTATTTTACGTTGGAGTGATTTTGTGAAATAAATTATGAGAAATTTTAAAATAAAATAATATAAAATATAGATCTCATTTCCTAAACATGGCCTTAAATTGGTCGAGATGAACGTTTTAATACTATTTGTAAACATCTAAATAAAATCTAACCCATCTATGAGATTTTTTATCAAAAGAATTCATCAATATTAAAATATAAATTTCTTAATATTGATGTATATATATATATATAATTTTTTTTTCCCTGTTTAATTTGGTGGGAGGCACATTGGTCCACACTGCATGCACCATCTTATCCGGAATGGATAATTATCTCTCACAAGTAGGACCAATTAGTGACACTTGACCTACCGTAAACCATAATTAATTAGCTCTTCATATTTACATCATTATCCAAAACTTTAATATATAATTTAAACCAAATAGCTTTGTTATGAAGTGGAGTTAATCATGAAATGATGCGCTAATCAGAGAGATATTGCAAAAATCAGCTTAATAATTATAACTATTTATAAGTGCTATTTATAAGGAGTCAGTACTGCACCCTTGTTGACGTGTTTTTACTTTCTTTTTTGTAATCTTTAGGTTCGGTTTTTGGCATTTCAAAATTTTTATCTTGAATTTAAAATTATTATCTTATTATTACAATTTTTTTAAATCTTTATATAAAATATAATAAAATTTTTTAATTTTTTTAAAATTTAAAAAAATAATAATAAATTTTAATATTTTATCTTAAAATTTAAAATTACGATCTTAATCACCTCCCCCTTCACTGAGAATCATCTCTCCCACTGTGCACTGTTCCTACACTGTGCAAATCTGGCCTCTTTCCCTACCATGCGTCACTCCCACTGCGCGCGAGAATCCTCTCCCCATCGTGCGCCCTCCCCACTCCTTTTTAATCTGTAGTGAGTGGTGCTACAAGAAGCCCCTTGTAGCAAGGGCACGAAAAGCACGAATAGTGCCGAATCGGATCAGTAAATAAAAAAATAATCAAAAAAACTAAAACCACAAAAATTAAAGAGTTGTGCTATGTATAAGTAGAGTTATGTATTAATCTATATATCAATACTGATTTTTCTATATTCAAAATTTAAATTAGCATAATTTTCAATAAAATCTACTTTTTAACCAATCATATTATATTGATACACATGTTAGTGCATAATTATGCTTGCAACTAGATTTTTCAAAAATTAAAACTACAGCTTCTTTAAGATTTCTTTTCTCCCTTCCTTGTACAGCTCTTTCATCCTCCCGCCCAGCTTCCTGCATTTGGGTACTAAAGTATTTCAGGTACTCTCAACACTTCTCACTTCTACATATTACTTTATTAATACTTTTAATATACTTTTACTATCATTCATTACTTTTTACCTACTTTTTATTAATATTCATTACTTTATTATTAATTTTTATCTACTTTTTACTACTATTCATAACTCTCATCAACACTTCTCAACTCCCAAACCGAAAAATAAAAATAAAAACTCATCCTCGAGTAACATATGGAAATGATTTGTAAATATATATTTTTTATAATCCAATATTAGATAGTGAAATATCGGATATTAAATTTAAAAATATATTCTAATAATTTGATATTACCTTCTTTGCATTTTGACATTGTTTAGATAGTAAAATAAAATGAGGTGGTTTTAAATGAAAGTTAAAAAAGTTTTTAATATTAAAAAAAAAATGCAGGGTAGGAGTTGGCCAAGATTTGCAGTATTTTTGTAGGTCTAAAAACAAAACAGATGTAAAGATGGTCTGAAAACACATGAGATAAGAGGGTAAATTAGAAATTTTATAAGGTGTGCCATTTCGTGCTTTAAAAATGTCGTGCGTCCTAGTATTTTTCATCTGCATTTTTATTGAATGATTTTTTTTCTAGATCTGAACCCTTGTATTAGTGTGTATGTATAGATATGTAATAAAGTGGCCTTTCTATATGATATTGCTGATTGCTCGCTGGGAGTTATGGAAAACTAAAGCAAATAAGTATCTGAAGCAGGAAAGTGAGTTGTCGCATTTATCCACAATTGTAGCCAAAACATAAGGCGTGAATGGCAAGCCTGAGTGCAGTTTCTTTTTTCTGGCAAATTTAATAAAAAAGGTATATATAAAAAATGAAATTGGGGGTTGTGGAAACGCAGGGAAAACTGTTTTGAGTTGGGGAAGTATCCCATCAGTTTTTTATTTTTAATATTTATATTTTTAAAATAAAACATGTCAGCAGGCGCGCGGTATAGAAAATGAGGAAGCTGTGCAGCTCCACTCCTAATATATCTGTGGATGTGGTTCGAGTTCGTGATGGGCTAGTTTGGTTAACAAAATTTAAATTATTTCATCTTATTTTATATAATTATTATAATTTTTTAAAATTTTTACATAAAATATCATAAATAATTTAATTTTTTTAATTTTAAAATAAAATTAATATTAAAAAATTATATTATAATAATTATATTTTATTTAAGTTTTAATAAAATATTGCATCTTCCTTCATTCATACTACATAACCAAACGAACTTTAAGAAATATCAAAAGTGTTTAATCAAACAATTATGCTGGATACAATCGGGGTGGTGCAACCGCTGGTAACTAGGTGACGTGTCAATGGTCACATCGTTAAAATAAAATTAATAAAAAAATGAAGAAAATGTTGGAGACGAATGAAAACGCAAAAGAGAGGTTTGAGTCGGAGAAGAGAGATTTGAGAATATAGAAACGGCCAAACCCATTTCAAAACCCATCTAAAAAACCATTTCGAAACCCATTTGACCAGTATTTCGACTAGACATACGAACAAAGTGTGGTAGCTTGTGAGACACTGCAGTTGAGAATGCATGATCAAAGACCGTAAATATCTACCTCTTGAAAATAAATGTAGAAATATCTGCCACACTAACTAATTAATACCATAAATATCTTATATATAGGTAGCTAGGGCTTATCTTGCCTAGCTTGATGATTCCGAGGGTCAAAATCAAAATGGAAAAATCAAAATCAAAATGGGAGCAAAGGAAGGCGCTCATTTTGAACTGCATGCAAGCAGGCTTCCGCTGACAAATTTCAGTAGTCCATCAACCTGCATATTCTCTTCCTCTCACTCTTACTGCTCTCAAGGTGTTCCTTATGCAAATAGTATTTCAGATCTTGAAGGCAGAGTGAGAGCGAGGGAAATGGTGGGGAAGATGAAGAGGAAATGATGGATAAGACAAAGGGAAAAAGGGGATTCTAGGGAAGACAAAGGGATTTGGTAGAGTGAATGCACTGATTCGACCAGTTGAATGAAACGGTGGCATTTTAATTTGTCCACATCAGCAACGGTTTCCCAACGTTTTCCCCTCTCGGTTACCTCCAGCATTTTTCTTAATCAAATCACCCAGGTAAGCTCTAAAATCAGATTACCAGCAATATCTGATTGGACAACCCCGTTGAAAGATTTGGGGCCACAACTTTTGGTTTTTTTATTTTTGTGTTGTCTTAGAGAATCCACATCGGGTGATTAGCCTCCGTTTGTTTACTAAATTTGCTTCAATTGATTTTATCTAATTATTATAATTTTTAATATAAAATATAATAAATAGTTAAATTTTTTTAAAATTTAAAATAACAATAATAAATAAATAATATTATAGTAATATTTTATTTAATTTTTAACTTTCATTTCAACTCAACTCATTATTCAAACTGGTGAATTTTCCTCGAGTCACAAATTTTATTTTTATTTTAACTAGTTATCTTTTCAAAACGTTCTACATTTCACCTCTTAATTTAATTTTATTTCATTAAAATAATTTATTTTTTATTTTTTATTTTACTTTTCTTTACACTCAAATACTTACTAATAAAATATTAATATAAATAGGTTTGAGGAGCTTCAGTTATTGAACAAATTTAGTGAATAACTGTTAAAATTTGGATAATGAAATACGCTTATTTCATTTTATAAAATTATTATAATTTTTAAAATTTTTCTTTAAAAACATTAAAAATAATTAAACTTTTTAAAATTTTAAAATAAAAATAATATTATAATAATATTTTATTCAACTTTAAACTCTCATCTTATTTCAATTTAGCTCACTATCCAATCCTCACCTAAACTTATTTCTTATTTTAAGTTGCCGAATGTGGGACCATTTTTTACAAAAGTTACTCACTTTTTCTCATATTTTGGCAACTTGATGCTTATATAGAGTTGCATATCACTGCTCTTATTAAGCATATTATTGTCTTGAGAATTGATCTGTACAAGTTTTAAATATATATGTTTATAGCAAGTATTTATAAACAAAAAGTAGATTATATATTGAAAAAGTGAAAAAAAACAATATTCTTTAGTAGCGGGACTCATATTTTTACAAGATTAATCCTATATACCACACTTTTAATTTATTAAGTAAGTTGTGACACATTCATTACCATTGAATGATAAAGAAACATCAAATAAATGACTATTCAATAGAAATAAATGTACCATATTTTACTTAGTGAGATAAAAATTATGGGATGGTAGTGCAGTGTATAAAATTTTATTTTTTACAAAAAAAATTATATGAGATCTATCTATTTAAAACTTGTACACAATTCTTATTACTATTATTAAATTGTTATTTTTTTGAATCAGTTTTTGTGCGGTCTAGATTGCACGATCGAACATTGCGAGGAGATGTGGACTAATCGGTCTGCAAGGGTCAGTGAACTCTATGAAACTTGGCCCAAAACTCCCCCAAAGGCCGAAGCCCATTATGGGCCTCATGTACTAGAATGACTAGTTGACCAAGCTTGGGCGAATTGGGCTCGTCTTCTTTCCGTCATCGCTCAGCTACAAACTTTCCAATATCGAATTGGGATTATTATATTTTACTATTTTCTGTTCCGATTAACTTATAATAAAATTTACTTTTTCACGTATTAGATATATATTAAAAATCATGATGTTGCCCAGATGACTAACTAGAAACCTATTACACCTTTGAACAACACCGCTACAAAGGATCCGTGTAGAACACCCTCTACACTTGCAATCACCTTACACGTGGTGATTCAACGATTCTCTGTGTAGAACACTTTATACACGCACAAGGGTTGTACACACCCTTTTACTGATACAAAAATTGATAGTGGGTAGGATATCAGAAAACACTCCTCAATGAGTGAAATAAGAACAATACAGCATAACCTATATCTCTCAAAATGAACAAGAGTTAAGGCTCAATGCTTAGAGAATAGAGAATGAAAGCTTTGAATGAGAGTTGTATGCTCTTGGTGTTGTGAATGTGAAGCTCTCAAATGATCTATTTATAGGCATATGAGATTTCATATTCAAATTTAAAAAGATTCACATGTCAAAAACATCATCATTCATTTTTCAAAAATTTCAAACCTAATCTTTTTACTTTTTGCATATGACAAAAGGAGCACACTTTACTTTTCAAAATATTCAAACAAAGGCATCTTCCTTTTGCATAAGTCAAGAAAAGCATCAATCACTTTTGAAAATATTCAAATAAAACATGCACATGTGAAAGATGACAATCAATCATCTTTAATATTTTCAAAGTTCAAACCTTTAATCATGGCATGCACATGTGAAAGATGACAATCAATTATCTTTCAAAATTTTCAAATTTAATTTTCAAAATATTCATGCACATGTGGAAAATGTATTTTAATGTTTTATGATAAAATATTAATTTTTGAGCCTTAATCCTAATTTCGAATTTTGAAGAGATTTACAACATTACTCTATGACTTTAATGTGAACTTGTTCCCTTCTTGCTCATGCTTGGTTCCTTGATGTGCTTGACTCCATTGTGTGGACAACTTGAGCTTGAGACTCATTTATTATTTGAATTCATTTGTTATCATCAAGATCCATGTGTAAATATATAATTATACAAAACTTGAAACCTTAGGTTCAACACATGAGATTTAAAATTTAAAAATAAAACTTAAAAAATAAGTACTGTAAATGAAATTATTATAAATAAAAATATAAGTACACATAGTACTATTCAATAATATTTAATATTTAATTTTATAAAATAATGTCATGTACAAGTCATGAGTGTGTCTCGTGCAAATTTTTTATAAAAAAAATTAACTTTCACTAAAAAATATAATTTCTTTTAATATTTTTTTCATATTGAGAGCTATTTGTTTTTTTATAAAGAACTTGTATGAAAATTTTATACCTCATATTTATATAAATTATTAAATATTTATTTGTCACAAACAATCTGTCTTAAATATTGTTTTTACAGGGTGCAGGAGATCTACTTGAGTATCTTCAAGGCTTCAACTCCTGATAAATAAAACAAGTACACAAAATACATGAATTGATGAGTTACTATAGGAGGGAACTCCATCAAACTGGATGAATTAATTAGAAAATAGGTATGAGAATTATAAAAGATCATATAAAAATAATTTTATAAATTGATATGACTTTATGTGATTTTTTAAATCTATTTTATAATCTGATGAATCTCATAAATAACGTCAATTTATGATAGATGACTGTTATAGTTACAAAGATATTACATATAAAAAATATTACAAACTGACGTGATTTTATGTAGTCTGTTATATTTATTTTATAATAAAAATAATTTTATAATTTGATAAATCATATCAAAACCGGATTAATTTTATCTAATGTATTTGTAATTAAAATATTTCTCTATATGATATTATTTTAGTATAATTATTTGATTAAATTATTTCTCAAGTAAGAAAGCAAAATAAATGAAACGTGGCAAATTTGAAAGTCAAAGTTAGATGAACTCGATGCGTTGCCGTTTAGGCCTTTACGGCACCTCCTAGTTGCTATACTGTACACATTCTTCCTGCGAATCCAATCCAACAAAAAAGAAAGATGATGGAATCTTCAAAAACAGGAAAATGGAAGCACTCTTTCCTCTACTTGGTTTGCATCTCTTCAGTCCTGCACCTTCTTCACAACCTCATTCCGCACAGATTACTATTGGGCAACGACATCGTTCGAGTCAAGAAAAACCCAGATCTTCCCCTCCGGTTCCGCTACGACGGTACCTTCAAAATCCTCCAGGTCCGTCACATCTTCATTTTCCATCTTTTACAGTTCTTACAACGAGAGCTTGATATTTTCTCTCCCTCTCTGATTTTTTTTTTTAAAAAAAAATATTAATTTGGTTTTGGATTTTAATTTGAGGCGGAATTAAGGTGGCAGATATGCATTATGGCAATGGAATGATAACTCGATGCCGAGACGTGTTGGAGTCTGAGTTCCAGTATTGCTCCGATCTCAACACGACTAGATTTCTCAAAAGAATGCTCGAAGTCGAAAAGCCTGATTTCATTGCCTTTACAGGTAATTCTCTCTTTTTATTTTTCCCTATAAATTTTGGTACTTTGACCCAACATGCTATCTTGCTATTGATTTTTGTCGATCTTTGCACCGTACATATTTGTACGCGTTCACGTGAGGATAAGGATGTTACCATTAGTGATGTGGTGCTTACTGAAGTAAGTAGTCAGATTCAAGCTTTTATTAGATCGCGGTTGTGACATGGGAGAAAACAAGTTCACACACACACACCCACATACGGGAATAAAACCATTGAAGGTGGTCTCATTAAATTTTTGGTAGTAAGTGGCTTAGAGCTACTTTTTTTAATCTTTTGTAATGATCATATGAAAATGATTTTTTTTTTTTTTTACATTTGGGGGAGGGGGACTTAGAGCTACTTAGATTGGCTTTGGAGTAAACTTTGATTACTTCCAGAGTCAAAGGGATGGTAATAACAAAAGCACTGCCAATAAACCTAAAATATGGGAAGGAAGGAGAAAAATGGATATTTCTTTTGATAAATTGGAGAAATATGATTAAGCCCAAAAATTTCTTCGCGTATCTACCAATATACCCACGTATTTCTTTTGAGAAAAAATCTATTCATCATCTCAATTTTCATAATCCTCTTATCATCCCATAATATGGTATTAGATGATAGGTTCACAAGTGAAATTTCAAATTATAGCAAAAAACCGTTTTGAAGTTGGATCTTGATAAGATTGATGACTCAGTATTTTCACACCTTCGTTTTAGCAATCAGCTCATGTTAATGATATCTCATTTTGTCACCTTAATTAATTTATGACCTGGCATTGCCGCAACATATTCCATTCCAGTTTCATCGATGCCTGTCTTAGCCACATCTTTTAGCTGCACAGAATTCCATTTTACTCCTTTCTTCCTTTTTCTTTTCTTTTAAGATAATTTTTTTTTAGGGGGGGTTGGGGGTTCTCCCTAAATCTTTTTTTTTTTGGCTGGCAATTTTCACCCATGTTAGTAAGGTAGTTAACATACTTGGCAATGTTCACTCATGTTTAATAAGGTAGTTAACATACTTCCATTCTTGGAGATAAACATTTGTGGTGGAGATTGATGAGTTATTCTCTCTCTCTCTCTCTCTAAAGCATTTAGTTTTTGTAATTAGGAGACAACATATTTGGTCCAAGCACTACCGATGCCGCCGAATCCCTATTTGAAGCCTTTGGTCCTGCCATGGAATCCGGACTTCCATGGGCAGCAATTTTAGGAAACCATGACCAGGAATCTACAATGAATCGTGAGGAATTGATGTCTTTCATTTCTCTCATGGATTATTCTGTTTCACAAGTCAATCCATCAGCTGAAGATCTCTCTAGTCCTGTTAAAGGTGGCATGGTGACAAACATTGATGGGTTTGGAAATTATAATCTGAGAGTATATGGTGCCCCAGGTTCGCTTCTGGCAAACAGCAGCATCCTTGATCTTTTCTTTCTTGATAGTGGAGACAGGGAAGTTATTCAAGGAGTTCGAACTTATGGATGGATTAAGGAATCCCAACTTAGTTGGCTTCGTAGCATTTATCACGAATCCCAGGTATAAATAACTAAACAATGCCAATGCAATTAAGGCATACCAGGTCTACAATCTCACACTTCACCAATTCATTTCACTCTAATTGTGTTGGATATAAAATTGAGGAAACAACTAAGACTTGGTTTCTGAAGAGTTAAAGACTACTCTGGAAAAGTGGTGGTTTTTTTAGATTTTCTAATGGACCCAAAAAGTGATATTGTGATGCTATGTTCTTTCAATCCCATTCTTTCTCAGAAACACATTCAAACACATCTGAATGTCCTTGTTTTAATCCCACATGGGGGATTTTTTAGATTTAGATTTTATTAACATGTCACAGGTCACACACTAACAGGGCCAAAAGCAGAATAGTGATCAATCTGCAGATGCTTTTCCCACAGCTACATCTCCAGCACTGGCATTTTTCCATATCCCAATTCCAGAAATCTGGCAGCTGTACCACAACAAGATTGTAGGCGAATTTCAAGAGGCTGTGGCTTGCTCATCAGTGAATTCGGGAGTCTTACAGACCTTTATCTCCATTGGAGATGTGCAGGCTGTCTTCATGGGCCATGATCACAAGAATGATTTTTGTGGGAATCTAGATGGTATATGGTTTTGTTATGGTGGAGGATTTGGGTACCATGGTTATGGGAAGGCTGGGTGGCCAAGGAGAGCAAGGGTCATATTAGCTGAGCTTGGGAAGGGAGACAAGTCCTGGATGGGAGTGAAAAGGATTAAGACATGGAAGCGTCTTGATGATGAGAAGCTGAGCAAGATTGACGAGCAAGTCCTGTGGGTCCACCAGCCATCGTGATGACTCCAACAGGTACTGGAATGTTGTAATGGCATCCCAAAATGTTGTATATCCTGTGTTGTTAAAATTATTTTGACCAGAAAACTCCTTGTGCCACTATACCATATTCTTTAAGCAAATTTAAGATAAAAAATAAATCAGCTGGATGTGAGAAGGTTTAAGTGTGGCATCCTTGTTTTAGTTTGTTTCAATTTTACTTTACCAAAAAAAAAAAAAAAAAAAGAAGAAAAGAAAAAGCTTGCTTGATTGTTCTTGTTGACATCAGAATACTTTTGGTTGCTAGTTTGGTTGGTAGCTACCAGGTTCACATAACTCAGACGATTGTCCATATCAGGTATCCTCATTAGCTGGCGTCGCCCTGCAGCGAATAACATTTCCAATTTTTACATTTGTTACCATTCTGAATTTATAATGCTGCTTTCCTACAGTCCATTTTTCATCTGTCACCAACCTGGTTGGTAGCCTCCAAGGCACCAGGTTTGACACTGTTCTTATTATCGAACGAGGTTCAAATATGACCTGTGAATGTTATGCTTAATTGTTTGCGTCTAATTTTGTTGTAAAGAATATAAATCAACGGAGAAACTGAAAAATACAGAAGAAAACATAGTTTTGAGTTGTCTAATATGCAAATTGGCTCCTGTTACTCTCTCAAAACGGACACTTTTTTGTACTGTTCTGGAATAAACAGTTCGATATCAAGCATGAGTTTGTCTAATACACAGGTAAATTTTGCTCGCGTTCAGCTAATGGAATAACTGTAACCATTTGAATCCATGAACTTCACATTCCCACAATTGGAAATACATGACAATACTTTCTTTTTTGTTTGAGCGGCCCAAAGACTAAAGGCAACATGAGCAAGTTCTCCTGGTCCTATTGCTATTGCTACCGAGCTCAGAGAATATGCCTGAAATTGCAATGGCATACGATTTATAGATTTGTTGGGTATGTTAATAATCATCTTGTTCCCTTAATGCTGACCTTCTATGGAATGGAAAAAAATCTTTATATAAAAATATGAGATGAGATGAGGAGAAATGGTTTTGTTATCCAAACTCAATCTTAGAAGTTTAAAAACTCACTTCAAAAAGTTTTATTTTATTCTCAATTCGGATGATAAAATTTACATTTTAATATTTTATATTATTTAAATATTAAAATTAAATGTATAAAATTAAATCAATTTTTAAATTATATTGTATTATATAAACATTTTATTAAATATGTTATCCACTACTTATAAATAAAAATTTTCAGCTTTAGAATATTTGAAAAGTAAAATAAAATGGCGGCAACCAGTGACGAAGAAATGGATTCCCTACTTTCCAATTTCGGTAAGATCTTCGAGGTAACATCATCCATCATTCGCTTCCTTAGTTCAAGTTTTCTTCTCTTTCCCCGTTTGGTCTCAGAGAAAACAAGGGAAAACGGAAGAAAGGCAGATCTTAGTACATGTATTCTGCAACCAAAAGTAGCCTTGCATAATATGTTTTTTGACCGATTTTGATCCTAAATGACACAGAAATCGGCTTGAATAAGCGAGATAGCGTTTTTAACCTCAAAAGCCGGTGGGATTAATTCTCTTTTTCCCCTTTTCTGGGGACGAAACGGCTCATAAAATCGTAGCTTCCAGTAAATTTTCCTGGGCAAACAATCACTAAATGACTTGCGACTCCAATTCACACGAGCTTTCTTTCAGGATTTCAAGAGCAGCATTGCAGAAATACAGTCGTTGAAATCGAACTGTATCGCTGAGGTGAAGAGGCGTGAAGCCCTAGAAATCACTTGTAATAATATCAAGCAAGGTCAGCTTTCCTTTAGAATCGCGATTCCAAAAGCCCTCTATCGTGATTTGCTGGCGATTGCCTTATGGGTCTCATTCATGTACATTTCGTTGAACTGTTGTCGAAGTCTTTATGGAAAGCTGCATTGGTTTCATTCCGTTGCTTTGTATATGTTTGATTGTCCAAAATATAAATAAAGGAAGGAAAATTTCATCAAGATTTTCCTCATGCATGTTTTATTTTTGTTCGCGAATTATAAAAATCTAAATCTAAAGTAAGCAAAAAGAATTGTGTAGTTTCTGGCTCAGTAGATTGGAGGATTTTACTTTCGTATGTCCAAAACTCAGTTTCTAATGGTTTTCAAATGGATGGAAATTACATGGGAGCTAATCAAGAGTGAAAATAGCAACAAAGTCACTAACCGAATATAGAATCTTTCTCATGTTTCTTTTTTTAGCCTTTCCCCCCGATCTTCATATTTCTGAATGTACCATTGTGTTGCCAATAATGATGGAATTAAGATTGCAAAATGAAGAGCGGAATCGACTATCTTTTAAAGTCAATCGAATTACTTTGTTATATTGCAGAGAATGAGCGACTGAGCAAATTGTACACAGAATCTCTAAATAATCTTGCTGAGCAGGTGTGCATTTTTGGATATTTCTGTTAGTATTCGTCCCTGAACTTGAACAATGCAATGTGAAAATAAGTTGATTAACTTAGTTATGGAGTGCTTATCAATTATGGCCTAAACTTGGAGTTCTGCTTTGTTTTTTTCCGATAAATAAATTCTTGTTATGAAATACAGCTTGAACGCCTTACCAAATGTCAGAGCCTCAGGGAAGAACTTAAAAGAGTGAAAGATGAACATCTCCTTCAAGACGATGTAAGTTACTTCCATTCGTCCACTCTTTTATGTTCTACGTGTTAGTGCTTGGCCTGGTTAGTTGACAATATTTTAGTTAGGGGAAAATACGCTTTTCACCCAAAATTAAGGAAAATGCTTGGATGCCCTTCCAAATGTGCTCCAAAAAGTATTCCTAGTGTTTTTTTTTTTTTAATAATAAAATTTTTAAAAAAGCTACCACTAGTGAATTTGTGTGAATGCTTGTTTTAACATTAAAAAAAAAAAAAAATCAAAATACACTAGAAACGTTTTTGGGGACATATTTGGAGGGCATCCTAGCATCACCCAATTATAAAAACTGACACATTATTTTTTTGATTAGTAATGTGAAAGACCGACACATTGTACCTTCCAACAATAAAAAAAACTGATAAACAGTACCTTCGTCTATTTGTAGCCTTTAACATAGAAGAAAAATAGGTGATGTGATACACTCTTAACGGTTGGATCTTAACAAAAGGTATATATTGAAACCTTTTAAGTAGTCTGAGAGTGCAAGTTAAATAGTTTGAGTGTCAATTGTAAAACACACGTTAGTTGGAGGATGAACATTATATTTTTCCCCAATCAGTTTAAGATAAATTTTCCTAAGAATCCATGTGTAAACCAAAGAGAACAAAGGAAGATATCAAATTATAATTTCTATCTAGTGTTCTCAAATATCTGTTGGGGCTAAAACCTTAAACCAGTACTGAAAACGATACACATACTTAGAATCTGTATGATTAAATAATAAGCATCATTATAAGACTTGAGATATGTAAGCAGGAACATAGGAAATCCATAGATTTGCTTAAGCAAGATTATGACGCAAAGGTTGGACTCTTGGAGGGTCAAATCAGGTGAGTTTTCAGTGAGTTCAAATATTTAGCTCATGTGTTTATCTTTCACATTTGAATGATTATCGTGTATATCAACCAGGGGCCTTCTGCTTGAAAAAGCAACAAATGAAGCAACCATAAATATCCTCCGCGAAGATTTAGCAGTGCATAAAACTCATATTCAGACTCTTGCCAAGAGATTCGACCGCATCCAATTTGATGTGGAATATAAATGTGAGGTCCTAAGGAAGCTTATTTAAATTTGGGGGTTCAATTGGCAAATTTCATTTAAAGGGATGTGAATAACAGTGGTAACTATGTTGTTGACAGATAACCTTGAGATTCAGGATCTGAAGGACTGTCTTATGATTGAACAGGAAGAGAAAAATGAATTAAGCAAGAAACTCCAGGAATTGGAGAAGGAATGTGAGTGTGTGTTTGCTTTCATTTCCTCTTGTTCAGAAAGTTTTATTTCCATGCTATAAATTAAGGCTTGGCCTAAAGGATGATTTGAACCCTGAGGGGTAACTTAGTTGGTCAGGCCTTGGGTTTGCTTCTCAATGGTCACCAGTTCGAGTTCCTTCAGGGTCACTGGAGGTTTACGTGGCCGTTAACTTGAGGATCCCGTGGAATTAGTCGAAGTGTACGCAAGCTAGTTCGGACATCTATGGATATTAAAAAAAACGAAAAAAGGTTTTCTTTAAGGAGTCCTGATTACATGGACAAAACCAAATTACCAATTATGCTGCATCTCTACCACAGAGCGATTAACAATGCAACAATGACACTTTTTTTTGGTGCCTAATGCAAATAATATATCTGGTGCATTGCAGTGCTGATCAGCAGAACAAACCTGGTTGAACATCAAAGAGATACGATTTCAAGTCGGCTTGTAGAAATGCTTCAACTGAAAATCATGAAACTAAGGAAGGAGAAGGAGATCCTTAAAAGGAAGTTCCCAGGTTCAGAGGAGGATGGGTAGAGAAATGATATCTAGAGTAAGTTGTTTGGGGGCGATTCAATCGGACCTGTCTATCAAGAATCTTAACCAAGCAAGTTATGTGTGGAAAGCTGACCATTTTGTAGCCTGGCTTTTCAATCAGATGCTGTAGACATTCTACTATTTCTTCAATATCATCAACTGATAATAAAATGAAGAATCTCTCATTCTTGTAAGTTGGAAAATGCCTCCAGCACTTGGTCCACATCTTGTCCTTGGTCTTGGACCGACCCTATCAATGACATCACTTGGATTTCAGAAATAGACTTTTAAGTTTTGTAGATTTTATGGTATTTATTAAATACATTTTCATAATAGATATATTATATTATAATTCTCTTTCCAAAATCGAATCTTTAAAAATCGCGTAATAATTCAATCAATGCAGCTAAAACAGGGGCAGGCAACGTGTCACCACCTAGATTTTTCTAGAGAATTCCACAACCTTCTAGAGCCACCTAGTCCTTTGTAATGATGTACAATTGTGTGTAGTGTTCTAGAAAGGGCCTTATAGACAATTCTAGGGTAGTGTTCTAGAAATGGCCTTATAGTCAATTGTAGAGTAGAAATCTAGAATGTTCTTTACCATTGGATTGGTGACAAGTGTCACAATCCTAGCCATTCTTTGTACCAAGAGGTCTCTATAAATAGAGGCCTCCTCACTTGTGTAAATCATCAAGCAATAGAGCTAACAAGTTCTCTAGAGCTCCTCTCTCTTCTTTCTCTCTCTAGAGTTGTTCTCTCTTGTCTTGAGTCGCTTAGAAGGCTTACTTAGGAGTTTTGCGAGGGCAAAACCTCCTAAGGCCGCACGGGACGTGTGAAGAAATTCTAAGTCCGTGACAGTCGGTATCAGAGCCGTCCAGGCTAGGAATGGCGGATCCAAGTGAGATCACCATGGAGCCCATGGAGCCACGAAAGAGCAAGAGGACGAAGGATTCAACCTCTTCTATGGAGTCTCGTCTCGATGGGATCGAGAGGGCCATGACCAAGTTATTGGCCAAAATGGAGGAATGGGATCAGTCTCACAGGGAGGTGAGCACCCTCGACAACACTGTGACCAGGGTGGAGGTGGCTGTAGCGGATGTCAAGGACCGACTTGACGTCGTGGAGCAAAGTTTGGAGGAGCTAGGATTGGAGGGACAATCCGAATCGCTCAAGGAGTCCATTCTAACCACCATCAGCCCCACTATTGAAGCACAGCACGTTGAGAATGTTGCTTTCCAAGACCGGGTCTTGGGGGAGCTAACAAAACTCCATGAGCAAATGGAGGAATACCGCGTCGGTCTAGAGGAGACCAGGGCGGATTGGGCCATGTGCAAGCGGGCGGTGGCCAATGGGGGTGCCATTGGAGCTGGGACGATGGCGACACCAAGGGTGGATACCCCCAAACCAAAAGAGTTCAATGGCAAGCGTGATGCCAAAGAACTAGACAACTATATGTGGCACATGGAGCGCTACTTTGAAGCTTTGAACATGCAAGATGAGCGTGTCAAGGTACGTACTGCCTCTCTTTACCTTACTAATCTTGCTGGTACTTGGTGGCGTCGTAAGCATAGTGAGATAGAGAAGGGTACCTGCACCATTGACTCTTGGGAAGAATTCAAGCGAGAGCTTAAAAGGCAATTCTATCCTGAGAATGTGGCTATCCATGCGCGGAAGAAAATGAAGGAGTTGAAGCACACCTCTTCTATCCGCAACTATGTTGAGGAATTTTCCGCTCTCATGCTGCAAATCACCAACATGAGTGAAGAAGATCTCCTCTTCAACTTCATGGATGGTCTCAAATCCTGGGTGGCTCAAGAGCTCAAGCGCCGTGGGGTCAATGATATCTCCACCGCCCTGACAGTGGCAGAAACCTTGGAAGAGTTTGAGTATCATAAGAGTGACAACTCTTCAAAGCCCAAATCTTCTAAGGATAATCACGGCAAGGGTGGGGGAGCAAAGGGGTCTAGACCCCCACCGTACAAAGAGCGAGGAGACAAGCCTTCATCATCAAAGGAAGGCAAGAAAGACTACTCCAACGACAAAAAGCCGAAGGATGCTTGCTTCCTTTGTAACGGGCCACATTGGGCTAGAGATTGTCCTAAGAGGAAGGCCCTCAATGCCATGTTGGAAGAGAAGGAAGTCCAAGAGAAGTCGCACCTGGGGTGTCTACAACTTCTCAACTCCCTCAAGGCAAGCACAAAGCCAACCACTAAGGATGGGTCTTTGATGTTTGTAGAGGTACTCGTCAATGGGAAAAAGAGTCATGCCATGGTCGACTCAGGAGCTTCTCACAACTTCATCAAGAAGGAAGAGGCCGCACGGCTAGGGATTCCTCTTAAGAAGGGTCAAGGATGGTTGAAGACCGTGAACTCTGAGGCCAGACCACTTGATGGCGTAGCTCATGGGGTGGAGCTACAACTTGGCACATGGAAAGGTATGGTGGACTTTTCTGTCGCTCCTATGGATGATTTTAACATTGTGTTGGGGATGGAGTTCTTGAGACAGTTCAATGTAGTGTCTCTTCCCCACTACAACTCGGTGTGCATCTTGGAAGGTGGTCCATGTATGATACCCACCGTGTCTAAGCCAAACACCACCCAACTTTTATCCGCCATGCAATTCAAGAAAGGTTGGAAGAAGGGTGAGGTGTCTTACTTGGCTTCTATGGAGGAAAATGAAGTGAAGATTTCCTCCCCTCCACCCATGGAGATCCAAAAAGTCCTTAAGGACTATGGGGATGTCATGCCCCCAGAGTTGCCCAAGCAACTACCACCTAGGAGAGAGGTGGACCATCAGATCGAGATGGAACCCGGTGCCAAACCACCCGCAAAGGCACCTTATCGCATGTTGCCTCCAGAGCTTGAAGAACTAAGGAGGCAACTCAAGGAGCTACTTGATGCTAGATTCATTCAACCCTCCAAGGCACCATATGGGGCACCCGTGTTGTTCCAAAAGAAACATGATGGGTCTTTGCGGCTGTGCATCGACTATCGGGCTCTGAATAAGGTAACCATAAAAAACAAGTACCCCATCCCTTTGATTGCTGATTTATTTGATCAATTGGGCCATGCAAAGTACTTTTCCAAGCTTGATTTAAGATCGGGGTATTATCAAGTGAGAATTGCGGAAGGAGATGAACCAAAGACGACTTGTGTGACCCGCTATGGGGCATATGAGTTCTTAGTGATGCCCTTTGGCCTCACGAATGCTCCAGCCACCTTCTGCACTCTCATGAACAAGATCTTCCACCCCTATCTTGACCAATTTGTGGTAGTCTATCTAGATGATATCGTCATCTATAGTTCTACCCTCGAGGAGCATGTGGAGCATTTAAGGGTTGTTTTCCGTGTCTTAAGGGAAAACCAACTCTATGTCAAGAGGGAGAAGTGCTCATTCGCATTGAATGAAATCCATTTCCTTGGCCATAAAATCCAAGGGGGAAAACTAAGCATGGAAGATGGGAAAGTTGAAGCCATCAAGAAGTGGGATCCTCCCACTAAGGTTACCGAGCTTCGATCCTTCCTTGGGCTTGTCAACTACTACAGAAGATTCATAAAAGGATACTCTACAAGAGCATCCCCCCTTACTGACATGCTCAAGAAAAACAAGACATGGGAGTGGACATCAAGGTGTCAAGAAGCCTTCGATGATCTGAAGACAGCAGTCATGGAGGAACCGGTCTTGGCCCTACCAGATTGCACCAAGCCTTTTGAAGTGCAATCAGATGCATCAGACTTTGCCATTGGGGGAGTTCTCATGCAAGAGGGACATCCAATTGCATATGAGAGTCGCAAACTCAACGAGACCGAAAGACGGTACACGGTGCAGGAGAAGGAGATGACGGCCATCATCCACTGCCTCAGAGTTTGGCGACACTATTTGCTTGGCTCCCGTTTTGTGGTAAAAACAGATAATATTGCCACCAGTTACTTCCAGAGTCAGAAGAAACTGAGCCCAAAGCAAGCTAGGTGGCAAGACTTCTTGGCAGAATTTGATTATGTCTTGGAGTACAAGCCTGGGAAGGCTAACATTGTTGCCGACGCCCTTAGTAGGAAGGGTGAACTTGCCCACATCACCAGTGTACAAGGGGAGACACTAGAGGTGATTCGGGAAGGCTTGCAGCACGATCCCTTAGCCAAGAATTTGATGAATTTGGCTAAGGAGGGAAAGGCCAAAAGATTTTGGGTAGAGGATGAATTACTCTACACCACCAGACGACGATTATATGTTCCGAAGTGGGGAAAGCTACGGAGGAACCTTATTAAGGAATGCCACGATTCCTTATGGGCTGGACATCCTGGTCAACGCCGCACTCAGGCTTTGTTGGAAGCCTCTTATTATTGGCCTCAGATGAGAGATGAGGTGGAACTCTTTGTGAAGACTTGTCTTGTGTGCCCACAAGACAAAGTGGTGAACCGAAGCCCTGCTGGTTTGTTGGAGCCACTACCCACTCCTTCTCGTCCTTGGGAGAGTGTTAGTATGGATTTTATAGTGGCTCTACCCAAATCTGAAGGATGCGGTACCATCATTGTTGTGGTGGATCGGTTTTCTAAATATGCCACTTTTATTGCCGCTCCTAAAGATTGCTCGGCTGAGGAGACAGCCAAGTTATTCTTCAAACATGTGGTTAAGTATTGGGGCTTACCACAAAGCATCATCAGTGATCGAGATCCTCGCTTCACAGGCAAATTCTGGTCGGGACTATTCAAGCTCATGGGGTCTGCCCTACACTTCTCCACCAGCTTTCATCCACAGACAGATGGACAAACTGAGAGGGTGAATGCCTTGTTGGAGTTGTACTTGAGGCACTTTGTAAGTGCTAACCAGTCTGATTGGGCTAAACTGTTGGATGTAGCTCAATTCTCCTATAATTTACAAAGGAGTGAGTCCACGAACAAAAGCCCATTTGAAGTTGTAATGGGGCAACAACCACTCACTCCCCAGTCATTGGAGACAAGCTATGTGGGGAATTGTCCAACCGCCTTCAAGGTTGCTAAATCCTGGAACGAACAACTGGATGAAACTCGCTCCTACTTGGACAAAGCAACCAAGAAGATGAAGAAGTGGGCTGATCAGAAAAGGAGACACTCGGAATATCGTATAGGCGACTTGGTGTTAGTAAAGATCTTGTCAAGCCAACACAAGTTTACAAGGAAGCTACACAAGGGGCTTGTACGACGTTACGAGGGACCATTCCCAATCATCAAGAAAATAGGGAAGGTCTCCTACAAGCTAGACTTACCTCCAAAATTCAATCTTCATTCGGTCTTTCATGTAAGCTGTTTGAAGCCTTATCATGGGGATGAAGAGGAACCAGTACGAGGAGAGTCTAAGCGGGCACCATTGGGCATAACTACCACCTTCGACAAAGAAGTAGAAGAAATCTTGGCAGATCGTGTGATTAGACAGAAGAGTCATAAGCCACGCCAAGAATATCTGATCAAGTGGAAGGGATTGCCCGAAAGGAGACGACTTGGGAACCAAAAGAGTCATTGTGGCAGTTTGAAGATCACATCCGAAGGTTCCAAGAAGACACCGCGTCGAGGACGTCGCGAAGCTTGGTGGGGGAGAATGTCACCACCTAGATTTTTCTAGAGAATTCCACAACCTTCTAGAGCCACCTAGTCCTTTGTAATGATGTACAATTGTGTGTAGTGTTCTAGAAAGGGCCTTATAGACAATTCTAGAGGAGTGTTCTAGAAAGGGCCTTATAGTCAATTGTAGAGTAGAAATCTAGAATGTTCTTTACCATTGGATTGGTGACAAGTGTCACAATCCTAGCCATTCTTTGTACCAAGAGGTCTCTATAAATAGAGGCCTCCTCACTTGTGTAAATCACCAAGCAATAGAGTAACAAGTTCTCTAGAGCTCCTCTCTCTTCTTTCTCTCTCTAGAGTTGTTTCTCTTGTCTTGAGTCGCTTAGAAGGCTTACTTAGGAGTTTTGCGAGGGCAAAACCTCCTAAGGCCGCACGGGACGTGTGAAGAAATTCTAAGTCCGTGACAGTCTCTAGCCAATAAGTTTCAGCATCCCCAACGGTCTAACACGGTCCAAGTCGTGGATTTTAAAGTCAAACCCGCTAATTAAGGTTTTTCTTTTCCGAACTTTGTTCTTCCAACAGCTCCATTATCCATTAAAAAAAAAAAGGGAGAAAACTTCCAACAATTCCATCGCTCTATCTCTCTTCAAACGTAGATACATCTCAAATTCTCAGTTCCAAGGTTTCCCATTGACGGGTATGGCAGCGAAAATATATTTTTTCTAAAAAAAAAAAAAAAAACCCCATTTTCAGGTTCCCGTTCCCCAGTGTTTTTATGTTTTTGAACACCGATCCAATTCTGGTTTTTTTTTAATTATTATTTTGGCGATTGGCACGATCGAGTTCATGACAATCACCAAACCATTCCGATCAACCCCATAAAACCACCACAAGTAGCCTCATTTCATCATTTTCTACAAGGTTTTTTCAACTGTTCTTTAATTCGCAATGGCGAAGAAATCTTCCTCTTCGTCGTCGTCAGGGTCGGGGTTTGGGTTGTGGAGATATCTTCACCCGGGCTATTACCTGAAAAGGCCGCAACGGTTGGCACTCGTCTTCGTCGCATTCGTTTCTCTTACCTGGCTTTTGTGGGACCGCCAAACCCTCACCAGAGAACACCAGGTAGGTACTCAAAATTCTTTCAAACGTCTCTATTTGCTTCTCGCATAAATGATGTTGGGTCTCTTGTAAAATTGTGATATTGTTCTTCTTAACTGAGTAGATTATTATGATCCTTAGGTACATGTTTCCAGGTTATATGAACAACTGAGAGGCTTGCAAAATCAGGTGAGACGTGTGCAATTGTTGCTTCGCACTGTTTGTTCCCTAGCTTATGTTAGTTTTACTTGACCTTGGTTCACATCGTTTTGTTCGCATGCAATCTCCGTACTTGCAGCTGGAAGATTTAAAGATTGATCTAAAAGGTTCGGGTGTAAGCATCACAAGTATTGATAAAACCACTAAACCCAATAAGAGGAACATTTTTCAGGATGACCCTCTTAACATTCAACGAAGACAGAAAGTAAAAGATTCCATGCTTCATGCATGGACATCTTATGAGAAGTATGCATGGGGTCATGATGAGCTTCAGGTGCGGTAGAACATTGTTTTTACTCCTTGACATTAATCTTTGATGCTGTTTTGTTTTTCTTCTTTCGTTTTTGTAATGTGCATCATGATACTTTTATGCTTTACTATTAACTTAAGTAATTTGGTGGTGGCCCATATATTTCTAACACTGAGACAGAGCCTAAACACTCTCCATTAATAGGTATGCTTACAATTAATATCCTCATATATAAGTACTATATATTAAAATAAAAAAACTCTTGTGATATTAGTATATATGCACTTTACATTTGGAAGGGTTTGTGTTCTTTTGCATTTTAGTCGCAAGATATTGCACACCACGTTCCAAACTTTGGATTTGTTGTGTTTTCTTGTATCTTGTGTCTGTTTTGCTTATTTTGTATCTAATTTCTGCTACCACTTAACAGCCACAGACCAAGAATGGTATTGATAGTTTTGGTGGTCTTGGAGCAACTCTAGTAGATTCCCTTGATACATTGTTTATAATGGGCCTTGATGAGCAGTTCAAAAGAGCTAGAGAGTGAGTTTGCATTCTTTCGGTACATTTTTTCAATGATTATTGTTTCATCACAGTTCACATTGTCTTCAATCCAAAGATATGTGCATTTCATTTTTTTCATTGAAGCTTCTGCTATCATTGAAGATTCATCCAACAAAGAGCCAGATTTTCATCTCCTAATAGTTTTTCCCATGTTAAAGAATCTATGATGATAAATTTGCAGGTGGGTTGCAAACTCATTGGACTTCAACAAGAATTATGATGCTAGCGTTTTTGAGACAACCATAAGGTTGCATTGGAAGGTCTAATATTTTTTTTTAATTTACAATTTTGTTCTCTGTCAAGTTGGAGGACTGAATTTGGTTCGACAAGAGGCAGGTGCAGGCACAAGATCCATTGCTTCTTACCTACCTTGTTTACCATCTTTGCACCCAGAGTTTTAGGTGGACTTCTTAGTGCATATGATCTCTCTGGCGATGAAGTTTTCCTTGAAAAGGCTAGAGATATTGCAGATAGATTACTCCCTGCCTGGAATACACCTTCAGGAATTCCATATAACAGAATTAACTTAGCATATGGGAATGCACATAATCCCATGTGGGCAGGGGTAACCATCTACTACTTTTTCTGTTTTCCCTTTTTATAAGTTACTGATGACTCTTATTTTGTTGATGAGTTTGAACATTTCTTTGTTTATAGGGAAACAGTATACTCGCAGATTCTGGTACAGAACAGCTTGAATTTATTGCTCTATCTCAAAGGACAAAAGATCCCAAGTACCAGGAGAAGGTAATCTTTCAATAACTCATATGTCATCTAAAACCATCACCTGGAATTCAGTTTATACTTGTTCCAGTCTGTTGTATAGCCAAGTAACATTATTGTGAAATCATTGTATCTTCATATTTCATATGCTCAAGAAAATTTCTCCGTTAATAGTAACAGAATGCCAAAGAGAGAGAAGAGAGAAGAACACCTTCTTGTACATTAAACCGACATATAGGAACCCTAATTTAAAACACAAAATAGTCATCAACTCCTAAAATATCATCTCAGATTTCTCTGAGTAAATCAAACTCGTATATTAGGACTCTTTCTTATACTGGTAGCATCACGACTCCTAAGTTAAATCTACATGGAGTGATGTTATGAAATTTCAGATATGCCCTGCACATAAAAATACCTTTTAACTCATGAACTAATGACATGAAATAATTTTTTTTTTTTTAATCCTAGACTCCAAATGAAGTACATTAGCCACACAATAAACCTTTTAATTTACAAAGTTGCAAAGTAACAGCAATTAATCTTCCATGGATGCATCAACTATAGCAGTAGAGAATAAGTTTTGCCTCTTTTTCATTGACATTAATTAATGGTTTGCTAATATTTCAGGCGGAGAATGTCATCAAAGAGCTTTATAAAACCTTTCCTACTGATGGTTTGCTCCCCATATATATCAACCCTCACACAGGAACATCGGCACACTCAACGATTACATTTGGTGCTATGGGGGATAGGTATTAGAACTTCTGGGCATATATATCGAATATTGACTTGCAGAAAGTCTTTCTATACTCAGTGCTATGATAGTGACTTCTCAAGTTTGAGTATTTGTTACTACTGAAATGGCGGATGCAAAGATCTCTCTCTCTCTCTCTCTCTCTCTCTCTCTCTCCTTGTGTTTACGTCTTTGTTTAAGATTGTTGAAGTTGCCTCTAATTTGGGATGCCATTGATTGCAATACTCATAGATTCAAGGGTGAATTATTGCAATCTTATCGGGGAATACATATAAGAGGTATAGTATTGTGCAAGGAAGTCGAGTCACTTTGCCTTACTAGCATTTCCATGGCACAGTGAATACCACCCACCAAATCCCTTTCAGTTCTTATGAAAAAAGAGTTATTAAAAAAATCAGTTGATATGCGTGAATTTCAAGTTAGGCTGGTTAGCTACAGCATATGTGAGTGATGCCTTGAGCTATTCATTACAATACTCATTGTGGCTGATTGTGCTTAGGGTTTCATGTTTCAGCTATTTGTATTTGGTTGAGTCTTTTCAATGTTTTTAGCGATTATTCCAATTAACATTTGATGAATAATTGAATTGGTTCAAATTAATGGTGGCTTAGAAGTTTTGAGAACATAAATAGGAGTGATGCGAGGTTTTAGATATCAGTTCTAAATGGATTTTGGTTCTCCATATATAGAATTGGGTAATGAAATTTGCTCATGGCAATACAGAACAATGAGTTTTGTCTTCCTAACGGTATGTAAAAATGGTTAAATTATGATTTTAGGTGTCAAGATCCCTAGAATATTTGTATTGTGCAGAGCACTGGTCAGTTTTTACACGATTCATTAAATTTGGAAACCTCCTATATTTTTTTAGGTGAAAACAAGTTTACTTCTACTGCTTTGACTGGCATCTTTAAGAAAGTTAATTTGCAATTTTGTACACTTGTAGACTGCCAATTGATTTGGGCATCTCTCTTTACACAGTTTTTATGAATATCTACTCAAGGCTTGGATCCAAGGGAACAAAACGGAACCTGTAAAGTACTACAGGTTAGAAGCTTTAATATAATGTTTCATTTAGACATCAGGCATCAATTCTTTGTGACACTGTTTTAAACTCTGGATTTTCTGCCATTTCATAAGAGTTTACGCATCAAACTGTCTCATGGTGCAAGATATGCATTCAGTGTGACATCTCTTTTTGTTGTACTCAGATTTGAATTGGTTGTAAGATTTTTAAAATGTCCAACCCCCATTCCACTGCAGCTTTTAGGAGTATAAAAACAGTATGGTATTGTTAGCAGGTATGCTGATGTATTGAAAAAGCGAGGAGCTCAAACACGACTGCTTTATGTCAATAATTTAGTATTAAAGATTATTTGGCATTGTAATATCAATGAGATCTTACCATGTCTCACCATAAAAAAGCACATGATTCTACCTCATGTATTCATTGAATTTCTGAATACCCGAACACAGATAAGTCACATGCATGCATGAACATGTAGTCTCTATCTGTTTTCTATCAATGTTGTGGTGTTTTTTTAACTGGCAATTTAATCTTTATTAATGATTAAATAAAGTGTTACTGGAGTACACCATCAATGCTGTGATGGTAGCCTCTGTTTACTTCTCTTCTTTTCTTTTCTTTAAAATCTCCCCCCACGGGGATACCCACCCCTTCACTGGTTTGTGCAAACACTTGGAACAGAGAAATGTGGGAGACATCAATGAAAGGTCTGCAAGGCTTGGTTCGCAGAACAACACCATCTTCCTTTGCATACCTATGTGAAAAGACTGGAAATTTGCTATCTGACAAGGTAGTGTTTTGAATAATCAGAGAAGTTTTTGGAGTGTTCGTTGAAAAAGTTGCAACAATTGGTCCTGGGTTCATCATTTTCTTAATGTATGCAGATGGATGAATTAGCATGCTTTGCTCCTGGAATGCTTTCTTTAGGATTTTTTGGTTATGATGGCGGGGAAGCTGAGAAGTATTTATCCTTGGCGGAAGAGGTATCAATTAAAAATGATTTATAATAGTATTTAGGTGGAGCTGGCTTTATTTGGTTGTATTTTAATGACAAGTTTCGGGCATATGAATTTGTATTGGAATTAGATGATTGTCCTATTAAAGAAACAAAGCAAAATGACAGAAGAAAATAAGGTAGAATGATTTTAAAGTAAAATAAGATATTGGTGCTTTAATCGTTTAAGTGAGAGTGTATATGCACATTTCCACGTATATTTTATATCAACCTGGGATAATTGTACTCGAAGCTTCTATGCACAGCCTTCATCTTTTCCTGTATTAGAGATCAAGCAGCTCTGCAGCATTTCACGAAGCTAAATATTTATTGTATTAAAATATTTAAAAGTAAAGCTCTTGAAATTTTGAAGGTTCACACATCCGACGTTTTTAGTGTGCCCTTCATCTCTCTCTTTCCTCCATTTCAAGCTTCTTTGCTGTATGGTGCCATGCGCTGCTTTAAAAATCCTTTTCTCAGTTTGATGCTAATTTAAAACTGCTGTTGATCCTTCCTGGTATATCGATATTGCTACATCTTATGTCTCCACTCCTGCGAATATGGCAAGTATTCTTTAAAGGCAACTAAGAAAATCAGTCTGCATAAGGCCTAGCCACCTACTTCCAAGATGTTATATTGCATGCTGTGAAGGCATTTAGTTGCATCCATGGATGAAGGAGATTTAGTTAAAGGCTGCAAGGTGAGTTGGGGATGAGAAGATATTACATGTATCCAATATGCGGATGTTATCTCACTTGTCTGGGAACCTCTCGTTTTTCTTTCCTCATTTATTTATATTTGCAAGAAAACCTAGGTTATGGGGGTGATGGTAGAAAATTCAATTTGGAAAAAAGGGAGCTAATAGGATTTGGGATGTCTATAATGTTCATTGTAGGAGCCTTATCTACTTTGGGTACCCTTATCTAATAATCAAGTGTCCCTCTCGATTGTCTATCTGAAGCCAGGTTCATGAGCCAAGGGGGAACGTTTCCTGAAGAATTCTTCCCAATTTAACTCCTGGTTCCAATATTTCCTTACCTTTTAAACACATTAATGGAATGCTTCTTAGAAATCTTTGTGATTAACTTGAGGTCAGTAATGGGGAATCCTTTTTATTTTCCTCGGTAATGCTTAAGAATGCGCTTAAGTGGAGTTTGCTTTTTCTTGAAACAGTGGGCAAGCATTGGGGTTGGGCGGGCTTGTGGAATGTGAAATAGGTTCTTATTGGTATGAATCTGTCTTTGGGAATTGGAATCATTATTCTTTAGTAAGAAGCTGCAGCAACATACAATCCAGCACAGCTGCAAATGCAGTGTAAACAAAAGGGGAAATCAAAGAGCAGATCTTTAGCTTCAAGTGCTATATGGTTTGCCAATTCCACAGTTCTTCAATCCTTAAGTTCCGTTTTGGGAAATTTACAGCTGACCAGTAAATGATAGGTTTCATTTTTTTTAGAACCGGTAAATAATGGTTTTATCACTTGACCAGAATCTTATGGCTGGGGTGCTATCGGGGATGCTTGGGGAATGGGATGAGATGAGAAATCTGTGAATAGTAATGAAATGGTTTGTGAATAGTAGTGAAATGATTCGATTTATGATGTTTTGGTTCTGGGAAATGAGAGAAAAAATGTTGAATAAAAATATTATAGAATTGAAATATTGTTAGAATATAATTTTTTAACATTATTTTTGTTTTGGGATTTGAAAAAGTTGCATTGTTTTTTGTGTTTTGTTTGGAAGTTTGGGAAAGTTATAATGATTAAATGAAAAGGTTAAAGATTTGAAATTGAAAATGTTTGTGTTTGAGTATTTGGAAAGGAAATGAGTTGAGATGAGATGAAACAATCCCATCTCCCAAACAACCCCTTAGCCTTTCTCACTTTCTCTAAATTCTCTTTGGTTTATTTATTGTAGCTTGCATGGACGTGTTATAACTTCTACCAGTCTACAACTACAAAATTGGCTGGAGAGAACTATTTCTTTCACGCTGGGAAGGTCTGTTATTCCCGTTCTTCTTGCATGCTACAGTGAAATGTATATGTCAGAGTGCTTAGCATAATACAATTTTGTAGGACATGAGTGTTGGTACATCATGGAACATTTTGAGGCCGGAGACAGTTGAATCGCTCTTTTACCTCTGGCGTTTCACTGGGAACAAGACATATCAAGAATGGGGTTGGAACATTTTCCAAGCATTTGAAAAGAACTCTCGGGGAGAGATAGGATATGTCGGACTCAAAGATGTAAGAGCATTTCCAAATGAATTCTTTATGATGATCTTGGTTGGGGGATCCCAACCATGGATTGTGTTTGGCGGAATTAATCTTCATTTCTCTTCTTGAAATTATTATGCTTTTCTCCTCCTTTTTTTAAAGCTTTCTTTTGATACCCAACTTCATATTTTAGAAAAGAATAAAATGGCAATAAAAAAAGGTATATATGTCATCTGATATATGTTTAATTTGATGGCAACTAAAGAAAATATCAGGATATATGATATTCCTGGATACTGAGTTTGAAGTCAGAACATCCAAATATCTCATTCCAATGAAACAATACAGAGGATGGTAACAAATAAAAGTAGTCTTATTGGGATAATGAAGTTATAGTTGTGAATTAATTCCCTTTTGTTTTGTTTTCGTTTTTGATAAGTAAATTCACTTTTATTTTTAGAACCAGACTATTAAAGCATTGGCTGATTTGTTTTTTTTTTTGGATAAATAAACATTGGCTGATTTGTTGATTCAAAATAAGTAGCATTTTGATAGTGAAGTGATATCTACCATATGGTTTTTTTTTTTTTTGCATTGAAATATTCATTTAATCATTTTGCCCAATTTTTTTCAGGTAAATACAGGCGATAAAGACAATATGATGCAGAGCTTCTTCCTAGCAGAAACTCTCAAGTATCTCTATCTCTTGTTTTCACCTCCATCACTCATCTCTTTGGATGAATGGGTATTTAACACTGAAGCCCACCCTCTAAGAATCGTGACGAGACATGCTCATGAAGAGAGTTATATCTTAAATGAACAACTCAGATTTCCAGATCGGTTCCATGGTAGAAAAGAGGGTCGATCAGGATACAATTAGCTCCTGTCTTCTTTAGGATCAACCGGCCCTTACTGTGTCTTTCATATATAAGATATGGGCGCACGAACTCGATTCTGTACTTTAGTGTACAGACGGATTAGTTCCTATAACTGAGTGGGCAATGCAAAACCACCTATACTAATCGTGTCATGGTGGGGTGTCAATGGCTCAGCTCTTCTTCAGCTGCAAATTGATGGGCTGCATTTTCAGCTTCGTTTTGATGAATAGATAACAATAGATCATAACATTCTGTTGCTTCTCATGTAGAAGAGAGGTGGATTCGTATTTGTAACATGGCATTGATCCGTGTTTCAGGGGAAAATGGCATGTGATATTCCATTAAATGCTTCTGATAGTTTAAATTCTATTCTTGGCATTATGTAATATATATTTACCGATTGTTTGGTATGGGGTTCAATGAGTAATGCCAAAGGTGGTGGATGTGTACTTTAGTTGGCAAGAGTTGTTTGATTTGCATGGAACTTCATTTGGAAGGTTAGCTGCTTCTCTCTGCCTTGTGTGGACTCTGGACTATTTCTATTTTCCGAGAATACAGCACGAGTGCTTTTGATGGAGATGAATGGTCCATTTTTTTACTAAAATAATAATAATAAATCAAATTATTTTTATTGCTTTCTTCATATGCGTGGTTATGTGCCGTCATTAGATGGGTTTTGGTTCCATCCTTTGTTGAAATTCTATACGACATTTAATTTTAAATTTTACATTAACCTGAGTTCCTTCTCAAATCAACAAAAGTTAATTACATACTTTAATATATATATATATATAACATATATCTACATGTTATATATTCATGATTTATACAGTCTCAATGGTATTTAAGTCTCATGCACTCTCTAATAAAATATGACAAATCTGGAATCCATATGAAAAATCTATTTTTTTTTAATGGTCGGCACATCGTAAAACTATATATGGCATTATTGTGTATATATATATATATATATATTTCACACAATATTGACAAAGGATTGGGGTGGGTTTGATGAGTTTTCCCGTTCTCTCTTAATTTCATTGTTCATTGTTGGTTTTCCCTTTCTTGTTACAGCTTTCCATTTTTCATTTCAAATTGTGTTTCTCATTTGAGTTGTTCACTTTTATTGGGAGTGATAACATATAAAAATGTTCGCTATAAATGTAAAGCATTAAGCCAGATCTATCCGTGTTTGAAATGAAGTGGTAAACCATGGAAACTTGCAAGCATTTATTAACAAATAAAGCTTGTGCTTGATTAATGTTCTTCCATTTCACACACACAAAGGTAGTCAAATCCAAGACAGTGGAGGTACAAAAGGATTAAAAAACACAGAAAAATTCACTAGCTGATCAAGAGGAGACATTCCTTCAAACCCTACCAACCAGAAAAGCATAGACAAAGTTAAAAAGCAGCTCATATCCCCACCACCACCTCAGCTGTAATGATGCCACTAAGAGAGGGAGTGGGGTCTTAAAAGCTTAAAACCATGATGGCCCAAAAGTATAATTTCTCTAGTCCTTAAAAATTCCATGCAAAATGTAAGAGTAAATAATAAAATCTCACTCCCCTCAGCACGTACCCCCTCACTCTCTCTGTGTCTGCGAGTATTTAAAGATGATGAAGGGAAAAGAGTGTGAAGATAGAATCTAGTACTATTTCTAGAGAGAGGTGATGGGTTTTTCAGTGGCAAAGAGAATCCATGTTGGAGCTTAAAAAGGTGAGCCGAGAGAGAGAGAGAGAGAGATGGTAAGGTTTTTTTTGTTTGTGTGTGGTGGGTGTCAGCTTGGTAGGGGCATGCGTTCTTCAAACTTCCAAGGGAGTTACTTGTTGCATCAGACACCAAGGAATTTTATGGCATTGGCGTTTCTTAGCTTTTGGCGTTTACCCACGTACCCTTCTATTTTCATTCGTCAAGCCCAGGCTTATTCCATTATTCTTTCCATCTTTATGATCTATATATATTTTATTATTTGATATGTGCAGTCTTTGGGGTATAAACACTCAAATCAACAAACAAATCCCCTTCCTCTGTCTTCTTAGTGGGAATTCTTTGTTTTTCGTGTTTGTGAGAGAGAACGAGAAAGGGAATTAAGTTGGCAGTAAGAGCCCAATAGAGCCTCAAAGACATAAATGTGAGATACGAAAAGAACTTTTCTTGATACGATCCTCAATCCAATGATTTAAATTCTTAAACAAATTCCTCTTTACCGAATAAAGCGATCCATAAAAGGTGTAAAAGGTGGAGAAAACTTTTGACCATAATAGTGGTGTGTGTAGTGTCTACACTTCCAACTTTTTTCTCTTGAAATTTATTAATGTGACTTCCGAAGCTTTTTCCTCAAAGTTATTGCAAATGTGCAAGTACTGCTACCTCTCTCTCTCTCTCTCTCTCTCTCTCTCTCATTTTTTCCTTTCCTTTTTCTTTCTCTTTCAGGGCTGCGCGGGGGACAGACCACAGAGACGCTTGAGATAATTATTTCTTTGTTGTGTTATAATTCCGGGAGACATGTAAGAGCTTCATTGGTTTCCAAGTACTAATTTCTTCACAGAATGTTTCGATAGAGGAATTCGGAAAGAAAACAGAGGAAAATGGCCGGGAGGAAAGAAAGCACAGCTGATCTAGCTATGTCGACTTCGTGATCCATATCATGATCGTCATGATTATTCTGTGCACGACACGTCAAATGAATTAAGAGACCAAACACCCAACAATTAACAGGTCTAAACTGCCCATTCAATTCATGATGAACTTAAGGAGTCGAGTCAATTAGACCCATTTTAATTGGGTTGGTTGGCCAATGCATGTTTGATAAGGAGTCAAGAGTACCCATTTTTTTAATCGTAATTAAACTTACTCCATGATATTATTTTAACACTACGTCAAGAATGGCCCCATGCATGCATTGGATTCATTTGATATTCGGCTTCGGTTAAAGATCCAACCATTGATCTAAAAGTTTTAAGATTATTGGATACTAATTTGGATTAACCTTTAACTCTCAAAATTATAACATTCTACCATGCTTCTGAATCCGACGTCCACGGTGGCCTATTCTACTGACACTGACCTTGTGGTATCTCTTAATATTTCCCTTTTAGTAGATTATGCTCATACAAAGTACCAAGATTCTGATACCAATTGTTAAAGACCCAACCATTGATCTAAAAGTTCTAAGACTATTGAATACTAATTTGGTTAAACATTTAATCCTCATGATCATAAGAGTTTCTGGCTCTTCCACCATTGCATATATACCCCCATTCTTTAGCTGTTCTAATTAACATCCGACCTAATTTAGGATACAAATTAGATCTGGTACTTGATTACTAATATTCGCATATTAATTTCCCCATATATTAAAACTAACCTCATTATAGATTGAGAAAATAAAAACATAATTTACCCTAAAATTTGGTACGTACCTCTTGATTAACCAATTATTTCAAATTTGAAAATAAATTAAGATTTTCAAATGGATCACACCGTCACATGTGTCAACCTTGACGGTGTGATCCATTCAAACGGCACAATAGACCATAATGAGAGAATGATCAATTCCCGGCTCTGCTAAGGTGGTTCTGGGATTGGTATTGTGTGGGCCCTCGACAATAATCTGGTACAGTGTTGTCAATAGCGGTAAACAGTAAATAACTATAAGAAAATAAAGAAAGATAAATACACAAATTTATGTAGTTCGGCATTGGGCTTACGTCTACGGGATTCGGGAGGGGAGAATCTATTATAATAAGCTTGTTTTATAGTCTCTAATAGTCTCTTATCCTCAGTACTGTACAATAGATTTCGAATGTCTCTCTTCCCGATTTAGACTCCATCACTAGAACACATGTCTTGAGTTTGAAGAAACCTTCCTGGAGAAGCCTGGCCAAAAGTCTCCCAAGTCATAAGCTCTCATCCCCTTTATCTACTATCCTCCATTTTCTCTATGTCATCTCACTTTCTCCCTTATGTCCCCTCCTTTCCTTTCTTTCTGACACATTCATTCACTTCTTTGTCTCCTCTCCCTCTCTCTTCCTTTACCCTCTAGTGATTACCTTTTGATGGGCTGAATCTTGAAAACTAATTTTTACCTTATGATATTTTATTCCTTACAATGCCAACGAAATTATACAACTAATTAATTTCAGGATTCCCTTAGTCAGGTATAATAAGTCAACATGCATCATGCACGCTAATGGCACAAATACAAACTATTGCTATTTTCCCTTAGTACTCATGAAGCACCCGATCGCGAGGTGAAAATATATAAACGTACAACGTGCACGCAAATTCTTATTCCCAAAAGGAGATTGAAATATTTCACTTCTTGTCTCTCTGTTTTTCTTCCTTTACGCAATTCTTCATGAACTGCTAGTTTCTTTCATTTCACACACTTAGATTGAGAAGAAAGAAAGTATGATATGCCTGGCTAGCTAGGGATGTTGCAGCAAACACAACTGGCATATCACATGCACGCTGAATCCATATATATATATTTTTTACCTCTTAATTAGTTTATTACTTCATTTTTTTTGAGAAAAAAAAAAACCAATTAAATGGTCTGAATTAATCTTAGATAAATGTGTTTATTGCTTTAATATTGAGTAGAACCAAGGCGCATAAGCAATATATTAAAAGCCCGTATATTTCTAAAATATTCTGACAAATAATAATATATATATATATATATATATATATATATATATATAATTAACCCAACCAGATACATAAAATTCGAAATCATCAACATCTTACGAGTAAAAACTTGATCCTTTGGTTAGAAATTTCATACTGTGGTTCTTAAATCTTTGAACTGGGCAATAAATGTAGGACAAAAGTGGCTAATTGTATACAAGTGCATATATATATATATAGATGTACAGATGCATGCATGCGACAATTCACAGTTTGTCAAGCATCTAAGCAGAGTGAAGGGGTTTGAGAAGTCTATTCCAAAACCAGCAGTACTGAAAAGGGCATTGTCCAAGAGTACTCTAATATTTGAAACCCAGGTCATCATCACTCGCAGGCAGTTTGAAGAGTCTATTTTAAACCCAACACAATACCCAGTCAGGTTTTGTTTGTTTCAGCCCTAGCTAGCATGCCGCTGGTACTTATTCTGGCCTTTCTTTCTTTGTTTGTTTCCTTCTTTCTTTCTCATAAGATATGCTACCTGCAGCTTCTCTCTGCCAAAATACCCGGCCTAGAGTTATTTTGAAAGGCAAAGCCTTTTGTCCATCAATAATATCAAGCTCAGTGTAAGCTTTATTCCATCAATTATTAGCTCCCTGCATATCCGGACATATATATACGAACGTGACCATCTCTGTGTTATAATATATAATGCTTCCTTTCCTGTCAGAATAAAAGGAAGAAAGGATTGCCTGATAGAGAATAAAACAGTCACGACCAGAAGGACAATTATTAAGTAAAAAAAATAAAAATAAAAATAAAAATAAAGAGAGATCAGAACAAAACATATTGCCTGGACGTTTTACAATTTGAATTCACTTCATCAAGTCGGATGCTTTTACCTTCTTTTAATTAAAGTTTAATACATTAATTCTTCGAAGTTAGCCCACCAGCCTCATGCAGACTGACATGATTCCGGAACTTCCAGACAATAGAAACCAACTGCTTGGAACTTGAATTTATTATATATGTATTTGTGGGATCTCAAGAAATGAGATATATTAATTGCTATTATCTAGCTAGCTAGCTCCAGCTACTCTTCAAGTTAATTAGAAGAAAGAATTATTCAAATTATATATATATATGAAGGAATGAATTAGGAACAGGCCGGGGAACAAAACAACTTTGATCGTACTGATCTTTTCATATGTATCACGTGTCTAACCCTGTACTTTTTTTTTTAATCTTTAATATTTAAGGCCAAAAAGGAAAAAGAGAATAAATAGATATTATGTATACAGTAATTAATTGGTTAATTTGGCTAATATATATAAATAAAGATATTGTACGTTCTGGGCTCTCTGGTCATGATCAGCCAATAGCAAATTAGAATATATTATCATTAGATATATAGAGTACACCATATATATAATTATATATTATAGATAGATGTTTAAACTGCCCAGATTCCACTGTGAATTATAATTTCGAGTACGTAGTACTATGAAGAAAATAATGAAGTGCTGCAGTGAAAGGCCGGACGTTGGTGGGTCATAATTATTAATCATGGGATATTGTTATCCAGGTCTTAGCTAGGGTACTAGTACTGTTTTCTCGCAATGCCATGTCCCATGATCAGAATCTCTTCATCTTCTTGATTGGTACGTACAGCGTAGGAATTAATTAGAGGAGGACTGTAATATTGAACGTGGTGCCTGGATGCCGTATTATTAATCAAACTCAACTCGATCTCCATATATATATTATATATGACATCATGCGCGCAGCTTAAGCAAGCTATTCAAGTTGAAGGATAAAATCAGGTACTACTCGGCCTTCAGCGTAAAACGGCGCCCAGAAGCAACATATAAATTGAAAATCCTGCATATGCATGCATGACAATGCTGCAAATTGGGTAAAAGATATTAGCTCAAATTAGCACTTTCTATCTTAATAATCTGTGGTGTTTGATCGAGAGGAGAGATAAATATGTAAAATAGATCCTAAAATATTTATTAAATGTTTAATAAATATAACAAGTTCCAACATATAATATAAGATTTGAGCGAATATATATACAGCCTCTAAAATAAGCAATAATAATAATTAAAAGAGAAAAAGAGCATTAATATACACACACACACGTGGTTAGGTCATTATCGGCCCTAAGCTTCAAACTTAAGGGAGCCCATGCATGCTGATTATTCAGCCCACATATTGTAAGTAGTGCATGTGCCATCGGCAACAATACAGAAAACACAGCACTACTGATGACCTTTGTGGCTAGCTAGTCATGTGTAGTACCTTTGGTTCCAAACGGCATGGCTAGCTTTAAAAGATCAGTACGCACTTTCAACCATTGAAATTCCTTACAGTACGAGAGTACTATATATATATATATATATATAATAGCATAAATACTTTTATGCAAAAATTCATGTAATGTATATAAAAATATATATATATATATATATATCAGCATTAATAAATTATTAATAAATGCAAAATTAGGGAAAAAGTGTGAGTAAAAAAATGAAGGAAAATTGTGAGTAAATAAAAATCAGCTACAATAACTCGTCGTCGACAATATGGATTAATGATCTTTCAAAAGAGTTTATGGTTAGATCTTTTATATTGCTTAATTATATATAATTATATTACACTTAAGAAATGTGTAATATTCACCAGCTAGGAGCTCTTAATTCTATGGAGTTGATCTTCCTTTTCGATCTTTTTTCTTTTCTTTTCTTTTTTCTTCTTCTTCTCTTTATTTTTATTTTACTTTGTATAATATATAAGAGAGTTTCTTTTCTAGCTTTTTCAATATTGTGGTTCTTATAAAGTTAAGAAAGAGATTCATGTTCATGGGGATTAGAGAACAAAGACAGTGGCAGTAATGATGGGTTAGGTTGTCATTGTATTACATGCAATAGGAAAGAGCGAAAGAAAGGAACATACTTTCATACCCTTTTCCTTTTCCCTGTTTCTTTCACTTTCTTGCTTTGCGGTGACCACTTTAATCAGACTCTTAGATTTCAGTAACAAAAGCTTCCCTCCTCTTTTTCCTTTACCACCTTTACACTGTCAATTGATCTGTCTACCACCGGTACAATGCATTAAATTGTAACTGGCCCGGTCATATTTACATATCTTTATATATATATATAATCAACCAAAAACTGTACAAACACCATCTTCTTTTTGCTTCTAATTATACATGATTTGCCATAAATTGCTAATTAACTTCGAAAGAAGTAATGCAGCATATAATGTGCATTCCCTCATGTACTGGGTTTTTCTAGAGAGGCCAATTAGTAAGACGATAAACTTCGTTTGAAGAATGAAAAGTGAGTTTCGAAATGAGAGTCATCGGATAGCCATTACGATATGAGAATTAAGGCCGACTAAAGCCATTCTTAGCGGACCTCCACTACTAGCTAGTACGTACGTACTCCTACTGCTAGCTAGAAATTAATTAGCATATCGACGGACAAGTTTCTTTCCGATCAATTGGGTTTTAAAATGAGACTCAAGTTCTGTTTGAAGTAAATGATCATGAGAATGAAAATGAAAATGCTAAGACAGCAGATCCATGGAATCAGCAGGATTAATGACAACTACCACCCATATACATATATATATTTTCTGCATGCTTTAATTGTTGATCATTGTAGAAGTATTTGGGTAATGATTTTGGTAACTCATGTACGGCAATGAGATGGAGTCTATCGATCATTCATTTGCCTGTCAGGGTGATGATTATTGCAACATCCCCACATCGCAATAAAGAAGTGTAATTCAATCATTTAGACGAGGGAAAAGGTCAGAATAATTGCACAAGTACCCCACAAAAAAAAATAAAAATAAAATGAAAATGCAATGTAATCTTATCAACATTGTACTTGAATGATATTGTTCATATCATGATCGAGTAACGAGTGGCCGGATTTTGTAGTATATAAGTCCGATGGTTGTGAAATGGATCGATGATATGTTTATTTTCGTTGATATCACTTTCAAGGGAAAAAAATAAAATAAAAATTGGTTGCTCTCAAAACCAATTTTCCCTTCATCAATGGTGGCCGGGTTCATGACTAGTGTACTTGAAATACGATCTACTACTCCACATGCATAAAACAATTCATTTTAAGTGCACAGCACGCGCGATGGTAACCTGGCATGAGAAGCATGCAATATATATATTTACACCATATATATTAATTGAGGAAAATAAGAAAAGAAGTGGCAGTCCCCGAGGAGAAAAAGAGGACTTGGAATGTTAGAAGTGAGTACGTTAAAAAGAATGGGGAATTGGATTTGGGAAAAGAAAAGAAAAGCAAAGCAAAGCAAAGCAAAGCAAAGGCAACCCAAGAAAAAAAAAAAACAAAACCAAAAAAAAAGAGAGAGAGAGAGAGGGGAAAACATATCATATGATAGGATGCGTGTCTGGGGACATTTATTGTATAAAGTTGCACGCTATGCTTTCTTTTCACCTCCCCAAAAAATCTCTCTCTCTCTCTTTTTGAGTCAGGTGTGACTGGGAATTTTTGATGACCAGAGGACTAGTACGGGAGGTGTGTGTGAGTGTGAATCAAGGGGATATTTTTAGACCGAATTTTGCAGCTCTTTTGGGGACCCGCTGTCCTCGTCATTGTAGGACCCATGCCAACGACCTCCCTTTGCTTTCTTTTCCTCACATTCCCCCCCTCCTCCTCCCCCCTCAAAAAGGTTGAAGACTTCACCTTTTGATCTATCAGCCCTTTCGTTCAAACATTTCATATTGCTTACATCAACTGTCTTGAGATCATTATCCACTCTATGGGAAAGATGTGTGAAATCCGTTTTGATTTCGAGCGGCCAGGATTAATATTTCATGCACTTGTATATATATATATAAGGTGCATCGTACCGTATATGGTGATAATTATTGAAAAATAAATTAGATTAATTAGTTTACGTACTGAGAGTTTAGATTCTTGGGTATATATATATAATACTGTAACTCTCCAAATCTCCTCAATTTTCTCCCATTTCGGTTTTTTTTTTTTTTAAAAAAATTCTGGTCCATCCCCCCCCCCCCTCCCCTCAATCTAGACAGTACAAGCGAAGAGCTTTTTTTTTTTTTTTTTTTTCCCATGATATATGTAAAAGGGAAATTGGGGATGAAAATTAAGGGTAAGGAGGGAGCTGTCGTAGCAACAACGTATACGTACCGTACGTACCCACTAAATCGAGAGCCTTTCAAGAGAGGTAATGTAGAGATTAACATGTAAAATGGTTGTAAGTTGGTGGGCTTTATGATCTCTTTCGCCTCAAACACGTGATCTCTCATCCACCAAACACATGACGATGATAGTTTATTAATTAATATACGTATAATATATACTTACTTGATCAATATAAAAAATTAATGATCTATTATCTATATATATCATCCATGCATCTGTATATTTTTATATATTATTATTAGGGATGTACAAGAAATCGTAAAACCAGCTGGGATCGACTCAGACCTGCCTTCAGAGCATTGAATCAGCCAAAACCGACAGAGAACCGGTCGACTAGTGGCAGGAATTAAGCAAAACTGACGTCGATCGGCTCGATTTCGGTTCGACCCAGTGAAAAACCGCTGAACTGGCCGAAGTCATATATCTTTTTTTTTTTTTCAAATATATGCATAAGAAACGGCGTCGTTTCACTTAAATAAGTGAAACAACGTCGTTTTGAAGACGCAGGTTATAAAAAAAATATAAATGCAACAGCTTCATACCATTTTGAATTAGGGTAAAAGACCCACCCCATATGAGCCATTCTTCCTTATTCTTCATTTCGAAAGTTTTCCCTCACTCAGATCTCCCCGCGGCAGCCACCCCCCAGCCTCCCTCTCCGATACTGCGATGTCAACTCCCTCTCCGATGTCGCGATGCCATTTCCTATCCGATGCGGTGATGCCATCTCCATCTCCCTCTCATCTCCTTCTCGGGCTTTCAGAGCCTCTGTCTCGGCCTCTCAGGTTTCCGTTTGTCATCTCCCTTTCATCTCTCTCTTATGGGATGGTTGATGAAATCAACTTGATGTTTATTGTTTGGATATGTAAAGTTGATGTTTGTTGTTGAATCTGTATTGTTAAGTGTTAAGAAATTTATTGAGTGTTGGAATCGATGTTCATGCTGATGAACCGACTGCAACCGACTGAAACTATACCGGCCGTTTTTACTACTCTCTATCGACCGGTTACGGTCGGTTGCTCCACCCTTTTTTCACACATCGGTTAGCGTCAATTTTGCTAAAAAATCTTACCGAATGGATCGGTTTTCATCCCTAATTATTATGAACCGACATACGTCTTCTCTACATGGAATATATAGGTTTTATACACCATGTATACATTATATATATGGATCGTGTCTTCTTTATATAATGTTTATGCCTTTTTCTCCCTTATGCATGAGAAAAAAAACATACCAACGCATGCGTACGCGCGTTCAAACGCACGTACAATTAATAGTCGTCGATCGACAATATTGCCATGCGCAATAAATAAATAAATAATAACAGTAATAAAGAAATGAAATCTCATTCACTATTAAGCTTCAGTTTGAGTATTTGTTTAAAAAAAAAAAATCATCTGACACGTTGAACCGGTGTATCCAAAAAAGCGATTCTTGACCAGTACTAGTACTGAATATATCGTTTCTCGTACTGGGGGTATTGATCTCATGATCATTATGGTCAATTCGTTGTTAATTAATTAAGTTATTAAACTTGGAAAATAGAAACTCTCTTATCAAATTAATGTGTCACGCATGTCATGAAAAGATCGTCTATATTAATACTTAGTCAATAGATTCTAGAATTTATCTGTTAATAAATATATATTAATTATTTAGAAAGATCGTAATTAAACATTAATAGATAGATATGGAGGTTTAATTTGTTGGAAGGAAAAAATATATATATATATCCTGCAAGTAAGCAAGGTAGCTATGATATCTTAATATCGCTATAGTGTCTCTGTGCATACAAATTAAGAGAGCTTAATGTAAATGATCAATTTCCCTTATTCAATATCTCACGGTCAAATATATTTATCTTTGACACATGCTCGATCTGATAGATCTGTATCTTTTGGTACGCCTTTATCCTTAATTTGATACCATAGGGGCCGACATAATCATTACTCTTCACATCTACATATATTATATATATATACACTCCATATATCGATCGTATCTATATTTATATCTATATCTATGTTCTAACAGTACTACTTTATACTCATGTGCATGTTACACATTGACATGATCTGTATATATCTAGATCTATATGCAAATGCATGCAATTAATTATATTATTTATTGCTTCGAGGGTTAATATAACTTTAATGCTTGCACGGTACTTATGAATTTATTCCACATACTCATGATCTGCATAACAACATTATGAAAAGGGGCGGAACTACTTAGGCCTTTGGGGGGCTATGGCCCCACCAAAATTTTCAAAAATTGAGAAAAATTATAATTTTAAAGGTGTTTTTGTAAATAGACTACATGAAAATTAATATTTAGCCCCCCCTAAATTATTTTTTTGTAACTTAGCCCCCCAAACTAGATTTTCTGGTTCCGCCCCTGATTATGAATATATATCCTCAATATCGCTTATATTTCGATCGTACGGTTTTCACCGTTTGATTATGATCTAAGCTTGGATCCAGAAATAGCGCCTTTATTTGATACATGGTCTGATGAAGTACTCGCGCAGAGACAGTTTCATTATTGTTTGTTCTTAATTATAACTAGCTACGTACACACGCACAGGGTTAAGATAATATTTTCTCTTCAAAGGCGGATCGATACAGAGGCCGTGTATTCAATATTAGGTTATATATATATACATACATATATATATATATATATATATATATATATATATATATATATATAGAGCTAGGTCGATCGATGATAATTAGTCTTTTGTATAGTCAAAAGAAAACATACTCACGAAGACCAATATTAATAAAGGACAAATTAACTTTGATGATCTATTTAATTTAGATGAAATTAATGTAGTTTCAAAGCAAAACATGGTAAACGAGAGGTTACTATCAAGGTAAAACCATGTTCCTGCATGGACTAGCTTAGCTAGTAATTGGCTTTTTCTTTGTGGGCCTCTCCTTGTTCCGTTTAATGTAGTTTGTGATTTTTATTTTTCCCACTTTGTTGAAAATTTGTTAGGAAAAATGTAAACTCAATCATTCACTACGAAAGATCACGACACATTCATTTTCACAAAAGAATCTGCGTACAACCTCAATTAGTTCATAAAGGGATACTTTTCTTCCAAGTAGAGAAACCCTATTCTCTCTTTAATTTGCTCGATCGATTATGATCACTTTTAAACTTTGAAATATAATGTTCCAATGATTTGGGCACCTCCTTTGAAAAGAAAAGAAAAAAAAAAAAACCCTACACGATGATCTCTTTAATTATTAGAGTTCATGCACTGATCTATGACCCCCACAATGAACCAGCTCATTATTGTCTAAGCATTAAGAAGAAGAAGTGCTCGATCCACTCGCATATATAAAATAAATAAGCTAGCAAGCTAGGGTGCTCAGAGAACAAACAAAAATGCCCTCGCCTCATCACATTATGATGATGTTACGTACTGTTTTTGCTTTTTATATATCCTTTTCACAGTAAACAATAGACTATGAAGCTTTCAATCATGAGAATATATATGTAATATTGAAAAAGAGTCACTAATTAAAGCATGCATGATATAATTGATTAACTTGACACAAATCGGCTTTGCGGTGTTATTAACTTGGACGATAACTCTGACCATGACTCATGCAAACTAATTGCTCCATTTAACGTTTAGCAAGGCCCTAAAATGTTTATGGGTATTAATGTTATATATGTTGAGGAATAAATCTCACATTACATATGAATAAGGTCTTGGACTTTTGGGCATGTTTTAAGCAATGAGCAAATCTCTCTCTTTGAACCGGCTTTAAAAGATGAGTTAGGCGTCCATGAATTTCTTCATAGTATCAGAGCCTGCTATAGGACGAATGTGGACCCACACTACTTACCCGTGACAATAACCAGAAAAAATACAGGCCTACATGTGAGGGAGGATATTGAGGAATAAATCCCACATTGTCTGTAGATAATATACAGTCCTGAAGTGTGTAATCCTCACATACTCTCTTAGAAAAAAAGTGGAGGTCACCATTAAAAAAATAAATTTTTTTTATGTAGGTCTTGGATTTATCCACTTTTTTCAAAAAGAATATACAGAGACTGCATACTCTATGACTGTAAATATAATTTCTCATAATTAATTAATGAAGAAACCCATTTCAATAATCGATCAGCATTCATTACTATTTGGGGGATTTATAAATAATGCAGATAATAAACTTCTAATTAGACCTTGTTTGAATGCATATATATATATATATATCTACTCTCGTCGAACCTTTTTGACCCAAAAAAAGTGTGTTTTTTAGTTTCCATTGCAGGTCATGTTTTGGTTAAAAATAAAAATAAAAATTGCAATATATTATACCTCATACTATTTTTTCCCCTCACAAGTTGTAAACGGCGCCCTACAGTACTACTCATAATCTGATTGGATAAGTTATTTTTTATTTTACAAGGTTAACTAATTAATGGTGTATATTATTTAATTTTTAGTAAAATAATAACACAAATGAGGAATGAATGATGTGGCTTTATAGCACTAACTATCGATATAACAGAATTTATTATACCTCATTCATTGATGATTAATGCTTCTGGTGCATGCTTTTGAAGTTTTAAATTTGAAAATACTCCTTTAATTAGCAGTACTGGCTGCAGCAAAATAAAGCCTCCGGTGCTCGTGTTTGATCCCATTCCGAAATTGAATTATTCAAGTTCAAAGGCCAAGCTTAAGTGATTGGGGTATTCGCATTACAAATTGAAGCCCCATGATTAATGAACAGTACAGTCAAATTTGTGTTACTACATTAGGTCCCACTTCTGTTTACAGAAGGTCAACATTATGGTGCAATCTTAAAAGGACAATGCTACTTGGTCGTGCATGCATGCCTGGTAGTCATGTACATATATATATATATATATATATGTATGTATATACTTAGCTTGGGTGGACGACATCACAAATTAGTTTATCATGAGTATCTACTGCATGCATGCATGGTAAAAAAGTGATCCATAGAACATAAAACAGTCAAAGATCAACGTAAACAGTCTTCTGAATTGGTCTTCCTGATCATTTCTGAAAGAAAAAGGTTAATCTTAAAGGCTTCTATAGCTAACCTTTCGTTTCTATATCAGAAAGAAGCTTAGTATATCTACATATTCTCACATATTTTCAGATGAATGCCTGTAAGTTGCGCGCTCCTTTACTCACATCATGTTTACAAAGTTGATTAAATGGCGAGAAGAAAACAGAAAACAAAGGCAACTGGTCGAGTCTGGACAGTAATATTGGTGGTTAAAGTTCGGATGAAAGTGTAAAAAACAAAAAAAGTAACTTGCTGAAAGTCCATTATTAAACTCATGCAGAACAATGTTTTCTGGTCTACAAAAAATGACAAACCGTGATACACAAGCCCTACAGGAACCATTATGTTTGAACGCAATCCTCGTCCATTAAAATCTGTAGATGTCTGTTTTACTTCCTTTATTGGTAACAAAAAGAGGTTATTAAGTGGGTCGTTGGAAATGAGATGGGATTACAAGACAAAAGGTCTTTGCAGTTTGCAGATAGAGAGAGAGCGAAGCTGAAAAAGTGCCAATAATGCTATGTAGGATAGCAGACAGAGGCTTGCTTTTTGGGTACTTCGCGAATAAAATTCTGTCTCTCTACGAGGAATGGCGTGAAGAAAGAGACTGCTTTATCCCCTTGACAACAAGCCAATTTTGTACACACATATATATTTTTTTAAAATTACAAAGGAAATTAAGACTTTTTTTTTTTCCTCTCTCTCACACACACACTCACTCTGGCTTTCACCTTTTCCCTTTACTTTTTTTGAAATTCTGCTGCTCTTGTCTGTCCATTCAAAGGGTGACGTGGAAAAGGAAAGACGCGCTTTGAGTCTGAACGAAAATATTTTGAATTATGGCCCATTTGTGGACCCTTAATATTATTATGGAAATCCATTTGCATTAAAATAACACATTGGAAAGGACTGGAGACACTTACTATATATAAGAATCATATCGTTTTGGTTTTGGCATATTATATGATTTAACAGTACATCATGTATATTGTTGTTTGCAGCAGATTTATTAAAAAAGTGTGACATGAATAGATCATCAAAATCTTCTTTTTAGCTTTTCAGTATTGTAAGAAAAATTTATGTGATAGGATGCATCATGCCATCAAAGTTGTTCTATATATTTATATTATTTTTGCAAGTCCCAACAAAAATTAATATGATTATTAAAAGTAATTACCTTTTTAGATTTTAATTCATGAGATCACGACAAAATTAATCAAGTGATCGAACATTAATAGATCAGTACCCTCAATAGAATAAAACGATTCGAACAATTAATGGTGTGGCGATATATAATTAGTGCAGGAAATGAAACACACACATATATATATATATATAGATACCATATATAGAATTTATCATCATTTTATTTTTCATCCTCTTATCATTTTATAATATGAAATTAAATAATTAAATTTTATTGATACATTTTATTATTTATTAATTATTAATGTCACATCATAAAATGATAAATAAATTATAAAAAAAATTAGGGATGATTAAGGCTGTAGATAGTAAGTTGAGATGAAAGTAAAAAATTGAATAAAATATTATTACAATATTTTTTTATATTATTATTATTTTTAGATTTGAAAAAATTAAATTATTTATTATATTTTATGTGAAAATTTGAAAAAATTGTAACAATAAAATGAAACAGTTTTTATATCCAAACTAAACCCACGTTTTTTATGGGTTATCAGCCATCTAAAATTTTAGTTTATCGTAACAAAAGTTTACACCAAAAATAAAAAATAAAATTATCCAAGATTTCTTTCAACAAAAATGTTTTTTTAAAAAAACAAACGACAATGAGATGTATAAAGAAGGTAGTTCGTTCCAGTCTGGTATTTCTAAAGCTGAGCTAAGCTCCCAAAGTTCTCAAGGCTCTTCTTTCAAAAACCTGACCGTCTATTTCCTCTTGAGGTAGTGTGATATCATTCAAGCCTTCAAACCCAGGTGGGTAGTTTCTGTTTCCCTTACGCACAAGAGAGGAAGGAAACCAGTTTTTCCTAAAGCTTCTCAGGTTTAGAGTGAACGGGGGAAGGGGGTGGTGTGAGGAAGTGGAAAAAACATAAGAAAAGAAAGAACAAGAAGTTTAGTCCTTAGAAAAGAAAGAGGTCTAAAAAAGGGGGTGGTGGGGGGTGGGTTTTGGTCAAGTGATGCGCTCAGGAGCTTGTGCAGCGCCGCAGACCCTCACAGCAGAGGCTGCTTCAGTCTTGAAGCACTCTCTCAGCTTGGCAAGGAGGAGGGGCCATGCTCAGGTCACTCCTCTCCATGTGGCTGCCACTTTGCTGAGTTCAAGGGCCAGTCTATTGAGAAGGGCTTGCCTCAAATCTCAGCCTCACCAGACATCACATCCTCTCCAATGCAGAGCTCTTGAGCTCTGCTTCAACGTGGCTCTGAATAGGCTGCCAACCACGCCTGGTCCTCTGCTACATGGCCAGCCCTCTCTGTCCAATGCTCTGATCGCGGCACTCAAAAGAGCACAGGCACACCAAAGAAGAGGTTGCATAGAACAACAACAGCAGCAGCCACTTTTAACCATAAAGGTCGAGTTAGAACAGCTTATCATATCCATCTTAGATGACCCTAGTGTTAGCAGGGTTATGAGAGAGGCTGGATTCTCTAGCACTGCTGTCAAGAGCAACATAGAGGACTCTTCAGCCACTTCCGTGTTTCAGTGTTACAACAGTTCCGGTGGGGTTTTTTCCTCACCTTGTTCACCTTCTCCTACTGAAACCCACAGAGATATCATCAACCCTAGCACTTTCTGGCAGACGCATTTCTTAACTTACTCTTCTGAACAAAACCCAGTTCTCTTCTCCCCTCAAAAGAAAGTTCCAACCAATCCCAATACAGGTTTAGCCTCCGTGAAGGAAGATATCAAGCTGGTCTTTGAGGTCCTTCTGAGGAAGGATAAGAGAAAGAACACCGTGATCGTTGGTGACTCCGTGCCGATCACTGAAGGCCTGGTAGCAGAGTTCATGTCAAGGCTCGATAGAGGAGAGGTCCCTGAAGAGCTGAAATCGACCCATTTAATCAAATTTCAGTTTGCACCAGTTTCTTTAAGATTCATGAAGAAAGAAGATGTGGAGATGAGCCTTTCAGAACTGAAAAGGCAGGTGGATTCTCTTACATCAGGAGGGAGTGGAGCCATTGTTTACACTGGCGACCTGAAATGGACGGTCGAGACAACTATTAACGAGAGAGAAGGAGATTTCTCTAGTGGAGATCAAATGTCAGGTTATAACCCAGTTGATCATCTAGTGGCGGAAATAGGAAGGTTAGTCTCTGGATATGGCAGCTCGAACACAAAAGTATGGTTAATGGCTACTGCGAGTTACCAGACATACATGAGGTGCCAAATAAGGCAACCCCCACTTGAGGTTCAATGGACTCTTCAAGCCGTTTCCGTTCCCTCCGGTGGACTTGGTTTAAGCCTCCACAGTTCCAGGTTATTATCTTGCTCTATAATATTGAATGTTAAGATCTTTGTTCATTTACAGTACAGACACATAAATCCGCCAGTGACAGTCTTTCTTGAAGCTTTGTGTTTTGAACCTTTTTGGTTGTTTTTAGTCAGTATTAGGCACTGAGAAAAAAACATGGTTGGTGAGACAGGCATGAAACACTGCCGTGTTTTTATTTGTCTTGTCAGCATGTAGCCACGGGATATTAACAGAATTGAATCAGGAGATATTAACAGTTAAAAGAAAAAGAAAAAGAAAAACCTAGGTATTGAATTGAAGGTTTTTTTTGAAGAGCAAAACTGATAGATCAACTTTGATTAATCTAGTTTTAGAACTAGTTAAACATGGTTTATTTGGTAATGATCCATACCTTCCAACAGTGTGTGGCTTTTTGAAAGCGATGCTAACGATACATCTTGATGATAGATTTGAACTAATTCCACCACAGTACCATAATAACAATATATTGAAATTATTTAAGCTACCAGGATTTAGATTGTGACCAAATGCCCTTTAAAATGAAGGTACCGACCTATACGTGTTATATTTTAGATGGGTCGAGGACAACTTTTTAGATGGGGGTGGGGGCCTGGCCCCACACAAATTCATATTCACGTGTCACACTCCTTTTAGTCTAGTCTAGTATTTGAATAGTTGAATATGTCTTTCAATTTATCCTGTAAATTAATGAGGCTCACTAAGAGGATTTAATTTAACACGAAATTGGCTTGTAAACTGAAGTCTTTCGGAATATTGTTTAATTTATTTAGTATGTATACTGATTTAAAATGCTCGCACTTCTGGTTTGTAGTGTGCTTGATTCAAATGTAACATTCTCCCGGAACCCATATCAAGTGCTGGAAACAAAGCCATTTAGTTGCAAGGAGGAACAAGAAGATAAGCTCGCTTGCTGTACAGAATGTGCCTCCAGTTATGAAAAAGAAGCTGATTTGTTCAAAACTAGCCAGCAAAAGCTCTTGCCTCCATGGCTGCAACCTCAGGGAACTGAAGCCCGTCAAAAGGTAACGAATGTTCGGGTTTAACTTCCAACCACTGGTCTCATTAGCTTTCTTTAATTTCATGGATGAGATCTTTCTTGAAACTTTCTTTGTTTAAATGAAAATGACATTTGGGTCTCTTATATTCGGAAAATTTGTACTTATAATCTGTGCGTTTTTATGCCCAGGATGAAATGGTTGAGTTGAGGAGAAAGTGGAACAGGCTATGCCTGAGCCAACACCAGGGCAGGCATTCTCGGAACAACATGACTTCCGCTTTGTACAACAATCAAAGTGTAATTGGAAAGAGCTATACTTCACCCTACCCTTGGTGGCCAAGTCAGAACAGCATCTTCCCTCACTCGAATTCAATTTCCTTTGCCAATTCAGCTTTGAAATCCACCCACAGCTCCAATCTTGTGCCTAGATTCAGAAGACAACAGTCCTGCACCATTGAATTCAATTTCAACGGTGGTACCCAGAAACACCAATCAGCGGAACCGAGCTTGCATTCTCTAAAAGACACTGATGGGAAGGAAGTAAAGATCACCCTTGCTTTGGGAAATTCTCTTTTCTCTGATTCAGCAAAATTGGTGGAGCAGAAAAGTGAAAGAACAATGCAACGAGCTGATACATGCAAGCTACTACAAGAGAATGTGCCATGGCAATCTGAAACCATTCCTTCAATAGCAGAGGCCATGATCGACTCCAAGCTGGCAAAGCAGGAGACGTGGTTACTGATTCAGGGGGAGGATTCGATAGGAAAAAGAAGGCTGGCACGAGCAATTGCAGAATCCATTTTTGGGTCTGCTGATTTTCTACTCCATATGGACATGAAAAAAAGAGATGATGAATTGACCCCATGTTCTGACATCCTTACGAAAGCCTTGAAGAACCACGGACAGCTTGTCGTCTTGGTGGAAGACATTGATCTGGCCGATACCCAATTCATGAAATTCCTAGCTGATAGATACGAAGCAGGAAAATTCGGAGAATCAAGCAAAAGTGAGAGAAGTGTAGGCCGAGCAATATTCATATTGACTAAAGGTGGTTCCACGAGCTATGAAGATAAGAAGAACGTCCAAGATTTTGTCATCAAGTTGAACTTGGAAATCGATGAAACAAAACCTGTTTTGGGGACACCTAAGTTCGATCTCAAGCGAAAACCTAAGTGGGATTTTTCAAGCAACACAAAGAGTCCAAGAATAGAAGAAAAGGAAGATGCAACTTCGGCGGCGGCAGAGACAGGCAATGGCAGGAAAGACTTCTCAAGGCAATCAAGCTTCAATACCCTTGATCTGAACCTTATAGCCGATGAGAACGATGAAAGCGAGGACAAACCAGGGGAGCATAGCCCCATCTCGAGCGATTTGACTCGTGAAACCACAACCGATCCCCGAAGCCCACATGAGTTCCTTGAGTTGATCGAGAACCGCTATGTTTTCGACCGAAGCCCTGCTCGGGATAGAGAGATGATAGAGCTTTTCATGTCGAAGATCAAAGGATCATTCGAGGAGGTTTGTGGGAAGCAAAACATCGGAAGCTTTAGCGTAGAAGAGAGGGTGTTAGAGGAGGTGTTAGTTGGGTCTGCTTCTTTCCCCAACAGCTTGTTTGAGAAATGGCTGAAAGACATTTTTCAAACAAGTTTGCAAACGGTCAAATTTGGCGGGAAGAGGGGCATGTGTATTAGGCTGTGTTTGGATGGCAAAGGAGAGGGGATTTTGGAGGATGGCTTCTTAGGCTCATGTTTGCCTAAGAAAATCCAAGTTTCTAATTATATGGACTAATTAATTAAGTGGGTGGTGGGTTTCTTTTTTATTTTTTTTTTCCCTGTGTAAAATCTTTCACAAATGGAAAATGCATGGCAACATCAGTATCCTTATGTAACTCGTGCTCATTTTCTATCGTAATAGGATGTGTTTTTTTTTTTTTTTAAAAAATCCTCTTTATTTTCCATTTCTCTCGTTTAGATTAATTAATATTCTCTCTTTTTCTCCTCCTACCATAAATAAAATGCCCAAAAACATAGCAACTTAAACCCAAAAATTATAACAATCTATGCATAATATATATATATATATATATATTACAAGAAAAATGATCATTTGTAACTGATTATATGCAGCGAGAATGACTATTTGCGACCAAAACAAACTCATTTTAACAAAAAAAGTCATTTCCGTAAAAAATAACTAGTCACAACTAAACAGTTCTCTTACAGTGATATATAGATTATATATATATAATATTACAAATTTAAACTCGTTATTAAGAACCTAACAACTTGGGTGGTAGTCTATAACATGATAATAAGAACCTAAGCATAATTTCTCTGATTATTGCTAACATGATATATATCAAATTGGTAAGATGACTTGTAACAAATATATGATGATGACGACGATGACATGCCTAATTAAACAATAATCATAACATGTACGTCGACTTTCATATTTAGAATCATGTCATCAATCAAGAAAGGTCCCTATATAGCGATGATCCATTCCATTATGATTATTAGGTATTTTTGGTTCCAATCACTTTTATGGCATCTAATCATATTTCTCAAACTACTTATATTTATTATTTAGAAAGTTAAAAGAAAAGCTTTCAATCTAAAATTTATGTACTTTCAATACTTTTTTATTGGTGACATTCAACGTGTTCAACTCTTTTTAGAATCTTAGAATTTGGATTCCTAGAATAAGAGAGTGAGCATATAAAGTTAATTTTTTTAAATATTTATTACTAGTCGTATGAATCTCTTAGTCGCCATTGAATACTCAATAAATAGTGTTGATCAGGTTCGTTTTATTTATCTATATTTCTCCGATTATAGGCTTAAAATTTGGACAATAATTCTATAAAATCCTAATGATCTTGAATACTCTAGCATGCCCTCCAACATGGTAAGTGGAATCATCCATCGGATGATCATTCTACCATATAGTACTTTTCAATGGTACTTCCTAATAATAAATAATATTAATTATTCAAAGTAACGGCAAGAAGATAGTGTATAAATGATGATGAGCTACAAATAAAGAAAAATTCAATAGAGCCAAGTGGAAGATTTTAGGAAAGGGAGGAGGTGGAACTCACTCACTCACTCACCACAAAAAAAAAAAAAAAGGTTTCTAAAAAACCTTTTCCTAAACAATGTTATCCCCATTATTGTTTATCCTTGAAGTTAAACACTTTAGGCTGCAATCGAAGGCCACGGATATATGACTCACAATAATTAATACATAATTCATATGGCTTCCATGAAGAGCCACAGATAATAAAAGAAAACACACCCTCCCCTCCTCCACTAAAGCCAATGACCCTTTTTGGTTCAAATTTCTTGTTTTTATTTATTTATATATTATATAGAAAATTTCAGTATGATTACTTTGACCTAAAAGAGTCAATAATAGGAAAAGATAATAATTGAATCAAACGGCGAAAGTGGGGTCTGTCTTCCCATGATAGAACATCATCATGATTTTCCATCTTTGTGTGTTAGCTCTCAAGTGTCCTAATTTATTAGGAAAAGTTTGGTCTATGATAGGGGAATGATGCACATTTGTTATCATTTCATCGGATTTTCAACATCGATACTCAAATGGCCCAAGTAATTCCTTTTTTTCGGCCATATATGGCCCATTTAATTGGTGGATCTTAGTGCACTAAATTAAAATATTCTTGCCGTTGATAAAAATATTCTGATGTATTTCCATCTATCATTTGAAAAAGAAAAAATAAAATTAAAAAATAATGTGAGTCATTTTCTTGCTGATCTACCTTCCACCATACTAAAAGGCGTGCGAATGGTCCCAAAAGCTCTGCAGAAGAATTTCTTCGGGTTTGAGGTTTCATCATGATGAGCACCATTTTCTCTCGTGTTAAGTTAAGAGACTCATTTTCGGCAGTCGGAGCCCTTGCTTTTCTTGCAATTAGATCTCCGGTTGGATACAAGAATTGCCCATCTTCTCTTATTATTATAATTTTTTTTAATTTATATAAATTATATTAAATAATTTATTTTTTTCTAATATCAAAATAATAATAATATTAAAAAATAATATTTTAAAAATATTTTATTCTATAAAAAAGAGCCATCGATTATACTTTTTCAATGGGGGCCAAAACACTTGTTTTAAGTTAAAAAAAATTGTCACGGCCAATAAGAGATATTGTTTATAAAGGCAACAATTACAACAAAATTAAAGAGCATTAAAGTTGTATAAAAAAAACTAATGGAATAAAGGTATTAGAATCATTGTTTCTGTAATCTATGTATGCTTTCTAAGATTCATATATCTTGTATTTTATAAATAAAAACAAAAAAAGATTATATCCTCCAACTATACTTTTCACTAAAGCCATCGATTCTTCTCCTAATTTATAGCATTCTATCAAGACATTTGGTTCCATGGATCCGATGTGCTCGTCAAGTAATGCTACTCATCATTTTAATTTTCATCATCTTCTCATCAATTCATGATATGTGATTAAATGATTGGAGACTATTTATTATATTTTATTTGTGAACCTATTATCTAATGTCACATCACAGGATGATAAGTAGATGATGAAAAAATTGATAATGAATAGATTTTTTCTTAACTATATTATAAATATAACAAGATTTTCAAGAATTTAAATTCCTGTAAGAGAAAATATTTATAACCGTGAATTGTGTAACTGCCGCATAATTGCTTTGAAAAAAGAAAATAAAACATGAGACCCACATGAAAAAAATTATTTAATAATAGATCCCACTCTTTTTTAAAGCGATTATGCGACGTTTAATAAAAAAGCTTGGGAAACAAGAAAACATCCAAGAATCCATAGGTTGGGAAAGGCGACCCAAAAACGAAGGAACAAATTTTGAATGGGAAAGATTGGGAAGTAAGTTGTCATTGCAGAGATCAATAAAAAAGCTTGCACTATGGGATCGCCTCAGATATACAACGTTTTTACACAGCTCACAAATAAAGGAAAGAAAGAATTTTTTTTTTTTTTCCAAAAAAGGCCTAGGGTTAGAACTGCCAAAGAATGAGGGCAAAAAAGGCCGAAAGCATACAAACCAGGGCAAGGGAACCTAGTATACAAAGAATGGAACTAAATTCTGGTTCTAATCTACGTTTTTGGGTATTTCTAAGGTTGCCTGAACCTATACACAAGGGTGACTAGATATAATATATTGCCACCCCATGAGTAAAGCAAACTATAAATGGAAAAAAGTAAAGTAGTTGGGGGACTTAACACGAATTCAACGGCGTTTCACCTGAAGAGAAAGCCTGAGGACGACTAACAGAAGGCTTTGAAGATTCCACAGATTTTTCAAGGTCAAATAAAGGTTTCAGTCTTCTCTCCACCTCTTCACTTTGTCGCTTAGTCTCGTCAAGAATCATAGATAAGGCAGACTTGCAAGATTCCTCGTCCCTGAATGCAAGGGTCCATCTCCCATCAACCAAAGCTTTCGCCTTCACTTTTCCATAAGCACCAGATTTGACGGGATCCAGAAAAGGTAAAGTGGATGGTCGGATCCTCAAGTGTAACCATCTTGTATACTTATCATCAATTTTGGGCTGAAGGCAGAAAACACGATTAAACATTAACAGTCATATATCATCTTGAACATGCATATATCAACAAAGTACCAATGTTCAACACCATGGCATGTTGCCTGTACTAATAGGAACAGAAATAAATTACACATGGAAAAAGTTGCATCAATGCCATAAATTTTCTCAGCAAGCATAATTCTATAAGGAAAATCAGCATGGAAGCCCCAGCCACCATGAAAAACGAAAAGGAGCAGGGAAGCATCAAAGCTATACTTACATTGGAGCCAGCCAAAGGTGAAGTAACACGAACAACTCCAAAATGCTGCTTCTGGGGTAATTCTTCTGCAAGCACAAGCCACCCAGATGCTCCCACAGAGATCGCTAGAAAGAAAAAATGACGCTCTTTACCCCTTTCAAATGCAATTCGACATAGCACAGCATCAGCTGCAAATGACAGAGACCAGAAGATTGAACTACAAAATACTTAAACCATGTAACTCTTGATAAAATTAGTATCTCTAAAAATATTGACTGGTATAAAATCCATCTTTTTACAATTTGAAGAGAATGGTATAAAGAAAAAATAGAGACTGGCACCATTGTGGAGCCTGCATATGAATTCATGGAATCATCGTGAAACAAAAATATTCATAAAAATATAAATATGGATTAAGCAAAAAATGTTTAATTTCCAGTCAAAATCTTGTGTACAACAAAACAAAAAGATTTGCTCATTTTTTAAGAGTACATTTGGATTGATACCTTTCAGTTCGTTAGCACTTTAAAAGAGGTTCTCACTTATATCAAATGGCTTAAATTGTTATAAAGCCCCAATAAATTGAGGAAACCAAACAAATCTTGATATGCCACCCCATTATCCCAACTGCTCCAATGTGCCGGATCATTTAATAGGGATATCAGTAAGTTCAGGATAGAAGACTGACCAAGTCTTAGTTCAGTGCCAAGCCTTGGACCTGAAGCATCGAGACCAGCAGTTTTGGCACGTGAAATTTCAGGAAAATTGGCTGGTGGAAATATAGGAGGTTGGTCGGGCAAAGCTCTACCAAGCGAGAATATTTGAAGTTGATGTAGAAGCACAAACACCTAAATTTGAAAGATAATAACAACAGAAACAATTGATAAGTAATCACCATAAAGTGCTGGCAGAGATAAATCCATGATGTATAAAATTGTTATTTTGTTTCCTTTTTGGGTTGAAGTACGACATATGCTTCCTATTTTTTTCCTAGGATTTACACGTCGGTGATAATGTTTTCTTAACTCTTATCTGAAACTTCTCAAACAAGATAAGAAGAGACAGATATTAAAAAGTACACATACAAACCTTCACCAACTCGCACATTTTTTCACCAGCAGCAAATGATGATTCAGATGGAATAACATCTGTAAGTACAACAGTTACATCAATTGAAAGAAAAAAAGGAGGACCAAATCCAATGAGCAAACAAGAGTTTATTTTGAAACTTAAAATGACCAATTAATAATACCGTCATAATAGGACTTCTGTGATGGCAAGAGAATGCACTTGGGCTCTTTCTGAGGAGACGAGGCTTCAATTGCTACATGTAGAAAATTTCATTGTGCAATTACATCATAAAAACATTTAACATGCCAATTAAACAGCCATGAAATCAAATACTGACATCAATACCTCTTTTGCACTTCTTCCACTCATCACAAAGGACTGTAATAAGTAGATCAGGCCAGAGTCCTCTAATTTCCTGTTGAAGAGCACTAGAACAGTTCTTGTATGAACCCTGTGTGAGGAGGATAATAAATGAAAATTTTGATAACATAATAGGTGATTGCAATAGATGATGTGAAAAGTGTAGGGATGGTACAAGGATGGAATGAGAAACAATGGTTCATGGATGCTTATTCAAAAAAAAAAAAACAATGATCCATGGATGTGATGACAGTTGAACGCCACAACTTTATTTTATTTTATTTTTTGATAAACAAACACCACAATTTTTTAATGTTAAGTTTCTACACAGTGTTATTTTATAACTTACAGCTCCTAGCATAAGTTTTCATATTGTCTTCACCCCACAACTCTCCATTTCTCCGTAAAAATGATCTTATGTGAGAATGCTTTGTATATATTCTATGCTCTCATATTTTGATCACGGCACTCCCTGGCCCTGCACAAAATCTATTGAGTCACCTGAAGTTTTAACTTACCCTCAACAAATTAAGGTGATGGCTATTAAATTCAGCCTCACTGTAAGGGAGCAACTGCCGCAAAAGCCAACCACCATCCCACAAGGTCTCTGCAGATATATTTGAACGGCAAAAGAGGTTGACCAGTGCATCGAGCACCTAAAATTGGCATTCCAATTTTTTAAAAATAATAACTAAGTTTCAAATTGACAGAAATTTGGAATCTCTAACTTGAAGAAAATGCATCTAAAACAATTGTACAAAGTAAATAAAGATCAGAAGCAAGCAGTCTCCATCCATATTCATTAAAGGAGCATATTTTATAGCACTCTTGCATGGTGCAAATTATGTTGCCTATACGTACAACTTGGTCCAGGTGAAAGCTAGGGATAGCAATTACTTGGGGGGGGGGGTCGCCTTCCCCATTCCTCCGCCCGTAAAGCCTCCTTCTCCATTCCCACCCCAATCAAGAGCAGCGCAAATCGTAATCCTCATCCCAGTGCCACTCAAAATTTTCAATGCCCAATCCAACACTCTTGCCTCATTTAGAACATCATGATAGAGGGAAAAGTGAACAATAAAATAAAGCAAAACATCAGAAAACCTTGACGATGCATTCTACATCTCGTACTAGAGATAATCCAGAACACATTCTTCCTTCTTGAAAAAGAAAAAGAAAAAGAAAAAAAAAAAGAGAGAGAAAAAATTCTACATCAATAAATTAAGAGGCAAAAGAAATTTTATCTTTAAAAGATCTAGAAACCAAAGCTGCAGCCAGCCTGCAGCTGAGAAATAGATCAAGAAGTAAAAATCACCATAATACTTTAGATCACTCCCATAAATGGCATTAAAGAACAAAACCTTGGAAAAAGATGGCGATCTGCATTATGTGTAAGGGAACACAAAAACTTTTTAGCTTAAGCACCAACTTCATTGGGCACTTCATACACCAGCAATCAGAAGTGAAATATCCAACATATATTTAATAACTTTTTCTGAGGTATCCAACATATAATTAATAACTTGACAAACAAGCTTGAATAAAAAGTTGCCCATAAAATAGAGAACTCTAAACCTGGAATAGATTGATATCCATCATACAGAAAGTACCTGAAATCTATGTACACGAGGGCTTGTTTCCACTTCTGGAGAATAATACAACACTCCATACTGCTCCTATTAACAGAAGGAAAAACAAAAACCAGCATATCAGGCAAACTACAAGTAAGCAACTAAGACACTTGAAACAAGCTAAAAACTTGCACAACAACAGGGGGAAAAAAAAACAATTGAGCTTCTATATTTTTAATTATGAAATGGTAAAACTATTCAGAGGTTTTGTTCAATCTGAAGCTATGAATTTTGTCAAGCATCGTTACAAGTCGAGCCAATGTAAACTTGAATAAGTATACTTCCAAATTGGAATACTATTCAAGCAGGCTAGCAACAAATGAATTTCTCATTTCATGAGAAAATATAAACCTTTCTCAAGCAACAAAAGGGATGGTGGTGTGGAGCGAGAGAAAGAGATTGAGAAAGTTCAAAAATTCTCTCCACAAATTGTCCATCCAAGAAAATGAAAGATCATAAAATGTTTCTCTGGGTGTTTATTCTTGAAGATCCATTGAATTCAACCAGCCATATTGGCAAGAAATCTAATTTTGGTCACTAACATCAATTCATGTATGATACAGATACTTTAAAAGCTACTTTCCTTTCTTCTTAGGTCTTTTCTGTCATCAACAAATTAGCATTCCTTGATGTGGCAAGTCAGAGAGGGAGCAAGTGAGAGAAATTGCATCATTACCTTAAGCTTTTGGAGATATCCATCAAGCTCACTGCCAATACCATCTCTTATTGATCTACTTTCAGAAGAAAAAAGCTGCTCTTCACCTGAGCCCTCACCAACCAAAGCTTGCTGAAGGAATAAAACAAAGAAAGCACAATATTGCAATTATCCAGAAATGAACACGGCAGTCTTTTTCTAAAGCTTATAAAGACGAAAAGGATACCAATCAATTGATAATAGGACTCATGAAAATCACAACCATCATCTCATAGTTGACATTAAGTTATCACTTGTAATTAAGCAATAGATGACAGATAGCTCTCAACAAAGGGGAAAATAATAAAATAATATATATATATATATATATATATATGGCATGTGTGGGCCCCTGATCATGCAGAGGAACAAAATCCAGTCAGTATCTCAGATTTAGATGTACAGTTTGCCAGCATACACACCACAATAACATCTGCTAATTCACATGGAAAAAGGTACCAAACAATCCTGTTAAGCATTATAGAACATTCCAAAAGCTACTTAAATTTCACAACCAATAACAGGTTTTTAATTTTTACAAGTTATGTACCAGTAGGAGTTTCTTGTGCTGTTTGCGTTGAGGAAGAATTCCAAGGGCATCTAGCATTGATTCCTCCAGTTCTACAGAAGCAAATACTCAATAAGTAAACAGTAAAAGAAACACTGGTTTAGGGAGCCAAATTTCAGTACGATAACCTTTTGTTTGCAACAAGGTAGACAGCAGGCCCAAACAACCCAAAACCAGTGCATCATCCCCACTTGAGAGGCAAGAGAGAAGAGCCTCCCTACACAAAGGACAACTATGGTGATGAAAAAGAACACGACATCGAGTGAGATGATGGTCTCTGTAATAGACCTTAATAGAGACAAGACAACTAGCAATTAAAGAATTTAATTCTGAGTCATGGCTGAATGCACATAACTCATAAGAGTAAGGTTAGGATTTTTTATTATGTTATATAACCCTAGCACTAAATCATCTTCAGTCAGTTATGATGAGGGACTTTTCATTGGACAAGTGATCTGGGCAGGATTTCTAATGCAGGATCTTACTAAATTAGCTTCAAGTGACACAAGTAGAAATATTCGAACTGGTTCAAATATCCTAAAATGTATATAAAAGGCTAAAATATATTGGGTCGTTGCCTTTTGAAAATGAGATCAAACCTAGTTCAGAGACAATGGGAAAGCAGAAAGAATTAATGTAGTGAAAGGCGAGCTGGTTGCTGCTTTGCAGAGGCACCTTAACAAAGCAAGAGCAACTTGTGATGGTTGAGATGAGGCTTTTTTATTGAGAGAAAGGATCTTGGTGAAGAATAGCGTTACTAAAAAGACTCAATCTTCTAACCAACATTGAACATGCAAAATTTGTGAACTCGTCATATGACAACACCAAAAACAAAATCTGAAGTTAGCAGTGAAGTGATTGCTATCAATATCTTACCTCAAACACAAATGGGAACCAATACAACCATTTTGAGCAATAACTGCAGCATGAATATGTGAAGAGCTAGACAAGTTTGCCACATCAACTGTTACGTGCCCAGTATCAACCTTGTTTAGATTTTCATCTCCTGGAGGTTGGCTTTCATGTACAAAGCCAGGACCAGGCATGTATCCATTAAGTTTAGATTCAGAGTTTTGTTTGAAGGCCTCCACTGGAAAGAAAAGAGCAGCAGCAATGGTATTTGCTAAATCTTTGATCTTGACAATGTGCAAAATGCAGCAAATTAAATATAGAGAAGTCATAGCACCAATTTGTAGTTCCTGGATTTATAATCCACCAACATTAATCAGGAACAAAGTGCATTGAAAAAAGATTCGATAAAAAAGACAAGTGACAGAAAGAACTAAAGAGTTTTTCCCCCTTTCTCTCAAAGTATAAAACGAAAGAGAAAATGGAAAAGAATAAAGTACATACATCAACAGCTTCTATCCTTAGAGAAGGAAGCAGTAACGGAAATATCAATATCTGCAAAATGTTGTCTGTTATTAACCTTCCAACATCAGGAATCCCAGCAGAAATAATGTCACTAAAATAGTAGAGATTGTCCTCAATCTCATCTACAGCAGCAAGAATTGTAGACGTTGAGTCGTGCCCCAGGTTTCTGTCTCAGTAACCAGAAGATACTTTTTAGGGCAAAGAAACACATACTGCTCATTGTTATAATTCAAAACATTATTCTGATTCTTACTTCGCAGCACCAGAGACCAATCCATTTAGAGTGACACACTGCTTATGGAAAAATGTAACCAAGTTTGAAAAATAATCCGCATGAATGGCACTGGTCACATATCTATTCACACCATCATCGCCAACTGAAGAATGAGAACGACTATATTACTTTTTTTCCAAATACGTAATCGCATAGAGGACAAAAAGAAAATAAGACAAGAACATAAAGAGACAGAAAGTAATATAAGAGAAATAATATTTACAGTCATAAAATGTGCAAGCGCCGCACAATTGTTTTGAAAAAAAGTGAGTAAATACGGAACCCACATAAAAAAAATTAATTTTTTAATAGTGGATCATGCTCTTTTACAAAAGGATTGCGAGCCGCTTGTGCACTTCATGATTGTATCTAGAATTACTCATAATAGAAACTCACCATGATAAACATTAAGTGTCAGTGCACGTACTGCAGTGCGGATCATGTTCTCCTCATGAAAAGCATATCGTATTGCCTCAACATACAATGGAAACGAAATAACTTCATCCTATACACATAAGAGGGAGCAGAATTATTCAAATAACATGGCACGCAGAGAACAGGATAATCAATGGATATTAAATCAAGGTTATCAACCTGTAAAAGAATATCAAATAAATCGAGCATACATAAAAGAGCAGAAAGCTTACATTCTGAGTCTTCACAAGCAGAGAGATCGTGTTCTTGTTCAACTTTCCACTTATTGCTCTTCAGAAACGACAATACCGGCAATTGAAATGCCACAGTCAACAATAGAAGCTCAGGTAATATTATGGTTGCAGATAAACAGTGTTGATAAAGGAGAATCATCAATTATAATAAGGAAATAAAATTAGCTAAAAACAAACCTCAAGAAGGATATATAGTAAGACAACAACTCTTCATTGTTGAAGTCAAATGAATAAGTTATTAAGTAGTTCATGTGTTCATTACTGAACATATAGTCTGCAAAATTTCCAAGAGGGTAGATCATTAGATACATCCAAAATTGCTATAACTTGTACCTATCTGGAGAAAGTACCTACAAACTTAGGTTTACTCCTTAAGAGTCAGCTTACATATAGCATGTTCCCCTTTAAGGTTCTGAATCATAATGCTAATTGTCTGCAGCAGCTGAAGCGAAACAGTCACAGTTCTGCTGATCTTTAATACACGTACAAACTCCCCCATGACTTGCTTCTCCATGAAAAACCTGCCAAGATCCAGTATCATATAAAATTGGTTACAACGAAACAAAGGTATATCAAGAAACTCAAAGCATTGAGAATTCTCACTCAAAAAAAGACGAGTCATGCTGGTCACCATATGTAATCAACTCCGCTATTGATCTCAGAGCCTCAATAACAAAGTCCTTCATGAAGAAACACCATTAGTTATATTGGTGAATCAAAGGAAATGACAGCATTCAGCTAAAGTAGGCTACAGAAAATTAATGTCAGTACCTTGTTGACTTCATTGACAATTTGAACTTTCGCAAGTTGCTCAGTTAAATACCTGTACTTAACAAACAATCAGTCGATGGAAACATAAAAACGAAGGGAATTTTTCACTAGCACCATCACATATCACATTTTTCAATGAAGTTCTAAGACGCCACCAGCCCAGAAATGGTGCAGTACTTCTAAAGCACTAGAACTGTTCTCAGGGTGGCTTGCCATTTAAGCCTCAATCAGAAATTGAATAGTACGATATTAGTGAAGGGAAAATCAGCAGCATACTATTATACATCATGCATGTCCTTTGTTCAAAAGCATCGGTTCACATTCAGTATGATCTATTCCTGTTTTTCCATTTCTGAAAAATATAGATTCAGCCTCAAATGTTTTCTTTTTTCTTACCAAAGCCCCTTAAATGTTTTCTTATTTCTTAAGAAAGTCGGGATGGTCATAATTTTCAAGTTTAAATTTTAGCATAGAAATTCCTCCAACGAAGAATATACATTTTCTTTCAGAGATAAACTACACGGAAACAGTAGGTCTTGAACCCCACAACTTCTCCCTCCACCCTGCTCTTACAAGGATAGGAGAGGCAATTTGAAGCCCTTTGGCATAGAAACTAATTAACCCCCAATACACATGTCCGAACCTAAAAGCTCATGGCCCCCAAACACCCTAGTCACTCAGCTAAAGTGCAACTCGCAAATGCTAGCACTGAAAACTTGAGGTCCCTGACTTTCTTTCGCAGACGCCAACAGGCTCAAACGATTGAGACAATATACATATATGATACTTGTTCACACTACTTCATTCCTAGGCAATGCTAAACTGCAAGTTTAAAGTTCTCTCTCCCATAATTTCACCAAAACCAAAGGGAGGTTAGCGTCTATGACAATGACACATATCATTTAAAAAAATAATAATCCCACCACACTTCCAAAACCAAAAAATGGCTTTGGTCTATTATTAATCAGTATTTTAAAGGGAAGAAAAAAAAAAGGAGAAAAAAAAAATTGACTTTTGGGTCTTTTCCTAAAGTTTTCAACACCAATTGACTCCAAAAGTCTAAAACTGAAAATTCCCAGTCGCAGTACACTCATATTGATCGGTCCGAAAGCGTAACATACCTTCTACACATAACTACCCTAATTTGTAATTAGTTTAAGCCTACAGATAACATAAGCGACAGAAACACGAGAATTCGAAAATTTTAAATAGAGTTAAGAATAATCGAGAGGCTAATCAGACCTGAGTTCGTCCAAGGAGAACCGATCCCTTGATCTCCAGAAGGAACGCCACATGATGGGGGCAATCAGAAACCTGAGTTAAGCTCACTAGAATTCATTCTGAGCAGCAGTCGCAAGTAAATTCTGGGACGAAAACTAAGAGTGCTTCCAATTGGATCGGAGCGGCTTCGGAAAGAAGCAGGAAAACGTGTACAAACACGCTCCGAGAGAGAGGGAGTATAGCGTCTGTTTTATCGTGATCGGGGTGGAAAAGTTTGTTAGGAAATTGGGGAAACACACTATCTATGTATTGCGGAAGTGAGAACAAATGATTGGTACGGCTTGTTGATGGAACGAGAGCGAACGTGAAACACAGAGGAATTGCCAGGAAAGCACGGTGAAGGCATTGATGGAGGTGGAGTTAGAGCTGGCAACGTCATGTGATTTGGCCCGTGGGCACGGCCTCGGTAGATTATGGTCTCGGGTCGGGTTGCATTCGGCCTCTGATGTGAGCACCAAAGGATTGGACATAAAGCCTGGTACGAGACTTATGTCCAGCCCATTCACGAAATATGAGTGAAAGGTCCAAAACCAAACAAATGATCCCAAGGCCGATAGAATTCGATCCATAATGGGCGGTGTTGAAGTTTTTGGAAGAGAAAATGGGCATGGTCAAGTATGTTTACAAAGGTATCAGATATCTCGAGAGTATGGATTATATGGTATTCAATATTCACATCATATCAAATGATGCCATATGAATCATAAAAATACCACATATTCCTACTCTTAAATATTTAGTAATTACTCGATAGGTTCGAGAAACTTTTTATCTTCGAGAAAGGGTTGTCGCACTAGTCCAATAAACTTGGTACAGTTTTTAAATCAAGTTTTTATATCTTACTCAAATTATCTCACTATTATTGATAAATTATCTTATTACTATTCATAAAATTTTTATCACGTGTCATTCTTCGAACTTGTCCTTAGGATAGAATTATCAAAAATATTTTTTTTTAATAGTGCATGAAGGGTAATTCGGCCTCAATAGTTTCAAGAGAGGCATATGACTTCATTGGGCCGACTTGTGGATAGAAGGTTAACAAATGGGCCAAATGTAAAAAGTTGGTACCCAGCTTTTCAAATATGATTCAAAGACACACACAGTGTTCTCCATTACTCAATTGATAAAAGGCCCACCCATCTTCCAGAATGAAAGGTAGCGGGGGAAGTAGTTGTAGTTTGAACTCAAAGTGTGGGCTCCGTTTGGTTGCCGAACTCCTCTCAACTCATTTTATCTCATCATTATACCTTTTTCAAATTCCAATACACTTTTTCAAATTTCTATATAAAATATAATAAAAAATTTAACTTTTTCAAATCCTAATACATTCATAATATTTAAAATTTAACTTTTTCAAATCCCAATACACTCATTTTATTTAAAATTAATATTTTAACAATATTTTATTCAACTGAACTCAACTCAACCCAACATCCAAACTCAACCGAAGCTATTTTAATAGTAAAATAAGACGAGATCGATAATTTATAAATAATAATAAAATAATTTGTAAATAAGGAAAAGAAAATGGAAAATGCTATGTATTCCATTACCAGTTTTGCTGAGAGCTATCGTTGTAAAAAAAAAAAAAATTGTTTTTTTAATTTTTTTTTTATTTAGTGATTAAAAAAGTATTTTTGAATAATGTTGTAAATTTTTATTTTTTTTAAAAGATATTTAATAGTGTTAAAAAAATATATCTAAAAAAATAAAAAATAAAAAATCATTTTACAGTAACGGTAGAAATGGGAGCGGTAACGTATCATGATCCAAAGATAAAAAAAGTTGCAAATGAGGTCTATAAAAGGCCAGCACCAGCTAAAAGTTAAAAAGGATCCTGACAAATTCTTTCCCATGAAACACGTGACATAGTAACTGTAGAGACAGAATCTTTTTACAGTATTTTTAATTTATTTTATAATCGTACTTTAAAAATGACATCAATCTATAGTACACTCACGGGAGACACCGAGATTTTGTTTTATATGTAAACCACAGGAATTAGTCAGATTTTGTTATGATCATCCGATGTCAATAAATAAATAATGTTATGAAACTAATAAAAAGAGAGAGAGCAAAAGATAGAGATATCTTGAATATGAGAGAAATATTTAGAGAACTTTATTTTTTCTTATTTCTTGGGGTCTTATACAAATGAGGACTCTCTCTATTTATAGGGATTTCTTGGTACAAAGGATGGTTAGGATTGTTACACTTGTCATCAATCCAATGGTAAAGAGTACAAAGGAGGTTAGGTGTACCTAAAATCACTATTGGGGGTAGGTGTACCTAAGATTACCATTGATGGCTAAATGTGGTCATACAATACAATTTGAACTTGGTTTCTAACAAATAATACCTATCAAAGCATAATGCTATTTTTTAATGGAGAGTGGGTGTTGAAAAAAGTTACGTATTCTGTGTATTTTTTAATAGATTTAAAAAATGTTTAAAGAAAAAAAAATTATACCATCCATCGAAGTTTTGGATGGTCTTTCTGGATGGGAATAACATTACCTTCTGATGCGAATTCAGGTAAAAGAAATTGGGAAGCGGTGAGCATCATGCTTTTCAAAAGCGTGCAATTAACATGATTTTCACGAGCGCCTGCCCGTTCAAGACTTCACAATCTCTATTTCTTGACTTCTGAATTACCGAATATTCCCTCCCCTTGGCTTTTTGACCCAATTCCAACCGTCTAACAAAACGTGAAACACAAAATGATTACGGTGCTTCTCTTCTCTGGAACAGAATCAACAAAAATTAAAAGCATATAGGGAATTTAAGGATTTTGTCTTTTTTACACGTAAAGGAACAAAATAAGTTATATAACGTACGAGATATATATATATAGTAGTATTACTATTTACTTTATCTCATCTTTATATAATATTTTTATAAATAGGGATTAATGATGTATATTCATTCACAAGTAAAAATAATAAAGATGTAACCCTTAAATTTTATCTCAATATTCTTCTCTCTTCTCCATCTCATTATTTATTTTGCTTTTATTTTCTATCAACATAGACTCAAATCTTCAATTGAACATGCCTGTCTTTTTAAACGTATATTTCTAGCATGCAAAATGCCTCTTTGCCCAGGTCAAAAAGTTTTTTTTTTTTTTTAAGTTGGTGATTTTAAGTGTATCGGTATTTTTTTTAATTTAATGATTAAGAAAATGATTAAAAAATATGAAAAAAAAACACACACACACACAAGTGTGATAATGTCATAACCCCCAAGAGATTTGCCCAGGACCACACCTCAACACGACTCATGGAGGGTTAAGACAGTCACATGGTTAGTATGCTTGCATGTCTTGGCTCAAACCATGACACGCAGCGAGCGACAATGGAGGCTATTGACCACGCAGACCATGCGCGCAGGCTTGCGCTTGCCCTTGAGCGTGCATCTGCGCGCATGCATACATGCCCCCACACCACTTAGCGAGGCTAGTGGCATGCCCCCACAGACACACCATCTAGCGCATGGCTCCAGCCTGTGCCTTGCAGGTAAGGCTAGTGGCATGCCAACCAGCACGGCTCCAGCCCGTGCCTTGCGGCCCCATAGCCCAGACTGTCAGCTTGTGCCATGCATGCTCATCATCCTGGCCACCAGCCCCGGCAATGCAGGATCACCGCCCAAGCCACTTGACTAGGCACCACAGCAGCAGCACGGCATCACCCTGTGCCCACCATCAGGCCTAGGCTTGGCACCGTGCCATGCCCACCATCAGCAGGCCATGCACAGCGCCATGTCGTGCCTACCACCCGACCAATGCGTGCCACCATGCCATGCAATAAGCCGTAGACCAGACCATGAGTAGCCTAGTCGTGGACCATGCACCACCTTAGCCCACCATGGGCCATGCATGCCATGGCCACCATGGCTAAATTATTATTTTTATTATTTTATTTATTTTTATTAAAAGACTTGAGTAATTATTATTTCATTTGTTTATTTGTTTTATTTATTTTTACCTATGGACCTTTTGAGAGTTTCCACTTTGTAAACTCTATAAACAGGACCCTTAGACATTTCATTATGATCTTTTGGCATTTTGAGTATTGAGTGGCCGGCCATAGAGGCTGGAATTGGGATTTTCGGTGCACATGCACTTGGGCTCTTTTGGGGTGCAATTCATGAATCCCCAATGAGAGGATCTTCATCGTACAATTCGTAAATCGGTGTTGGTTCATTCTATCTCAATTTCTTGTACAATTCGTGAATCAAGAGTTGTTTGGTTCCTTATTTATTTTTATTTTCTCTATTTGGTGTTCTTGTGGATTTGTTGATTGAATTTGAGTGTGGAGGCCGAATCTCCCATAGAGGAATTCGGATTTGAGGTGTTTTGTACTAGATCTATTGTTTGCATGTGATCCCTCACATGTGCATGAGATCTCATTAAGTTATTTGAAGAACCCCATCTCCCCCGTAGCAATTTCGGTCAACCCCATCATTGGCCTTTTCCATCACCTTCAATTACCTCAAATCATTAAACTCTAGCATTCCATCATGCCATACACGTACCCCATCAATTCTCTTAGCCAAAGAAAACACAAAAAACTCATAGATCTACATTGAGAGATTCGGCCATAGCCTCCTTGGCTTGGCCGAAACCCTAGATCCTATAAACTCTCACTTCCAATTTTTCCTCCATCATTTGATTGGTCAATTCCTTTAATTGGCTCACTCAAATACCACTCTCTCACCAAAACACATTTTTCCTAGCCAACATACTCATTTTCGGCCAGCCTTAGCCTCCCCACATCTTTAGATCTCAAATTCTATTTTTTAGGAATTTCATAATTCCTAACTTTTAGGATCTCAAAAGCCCTCATTGTCCTAACCGAAACCCTCATCCAACCTAACCTCACTCACTCACTTCTAAAACCTAGCCAAGACCACTCTTCATCCAACCATAGCACATAAGTGGCGCCTAGCACACCAAGGATCACTAACCGTGCACCATCATCACCTACGCCTTGATCACCTAGCCCAAACACCACCCATATTTTCCACCATTGAACCCTAGCATCACTTCACACAAGCTCCCATTGGGCTACACATGATCTACACCAAGTAAAGGAGTCTCATCGGTCACTAGAGGAGCAACAAAGCGAGAATCGGACCCTTAGTGATTGGAAGCTTGACCGAGGTCTCCAAGAGATAAGCTGCATGCGGCACAGTAGCATAATCTTTCTAGCATTGTCGTTGGGTTGAAATCATGTTTGATGTTAATGTGACCTCGCGACTGTTGTTGAGGAGGGAAGGAAGGAAAAAGACTCTTGACTATAAAAAGAAAATGTAGCAGTAGCACAGATACATGGAATGAAATATATATTTTTTTTTTAAATTAGCAAATAATTTTGTCAATGAAAAAACTGTTACGCCGTTCACTTTAATGCGTGGATGAATATAATATATGGTATTTGTATGTCAAGATTTTTAGCCTGAGAAGGCCGATCGGGATAAAGACATTTTTATTACTTCTTCGACTGTGTCTTTGGAATTATTTTTCAATGGCTGGGATTTAATTCCTTAGAGTTGTTATTTAAAATGAATTTCACGATATTTATTAAATATATTGATGTATAAAATACTTATTTAAGTAATCATAAATGCTTGAAAATCCATCTTTTTTACTTGTCTCTGTCGTAAGACCTCATTTAGAATTTATACTCAACTGAGATCAATTAAATTTAATTTAATTTTAAACTGAGTCTAATATTTAAATACCAAACTTTCAAATTAATAAACTCATCTCAACTCCAAACTTTTTTACACGTATGACCCATAATTTTTTCTAACTCAACATCTATTTCCATGCAAGACCCACAATTATGGATGAGATTCAGCCAGTCCGATCCAAATTATATAGGGCCAAATTCATTCGGTCCAGTCTCCGGTCTAGGGATTTTTCACTCCGAGCCGGACCGAATGAAAATTAAAAATATATATTATTATTTATATAAATAATTATTAATATATCACAATTGTTAGAGAAATACACTATAATAGAATAAAAAATTAAAATGAAATGAAAGATACAAATGAAAAATCAACTTGGACTGAAGCACGAAAATGTCGCTCTCTTTGAGGAGATTCAAGCCATCTGCGGTATGTAAAATTTCAATTGAACCGGTGCAGCATATTCTTTCTTGACTTGTCTCATCCAAGATACAACAGCCTAACTGATCATCGTATAACTCGAATAAACTCTGCACAAGTTATTGAGCTCAAACCTCCTCTAAAAATAATACCTTTCTTTTGTCTTGAAATTCTCAATATCTTAAAACACTATCTTATTTTCACCACACGTATAATGATGAAGAAATGAATTTCTTCTATGTGTTTCTACGTACTACCCCAACCACCTATTTATAGAGTTTTAAAAGCCATAAACTGAACGTTGGTGACTTGGTCTTCTAAAAACATATATGACATGTGCTTCTTAAAATATCGAAATCATCCCAACAGCATCACATAACCTAGCTATCATAGCCGTTAAAAGCAAATAAAATGAGATTTTATTGGAAAAGCCGGTTGTTGACTAGGTAGTAAAGAAAGCTAAAATACAACCAAATAAATATTGACGGGAAAAAAAATGATTTTGTGGAAACCTCCCTCAACAGATTTTGAAGAGATCAACGTCAAGCTAAATAAAATTTACTCAAATATAATTTATTATAAAAAAAACCAACAATATTATATAAATATTATATTCTTTAATGTATAACTATAATATATAGTACTAATATATATTTATACCTCTCTCCCTCATCTCTCTCACGCTCTACAAGTCTATTCTTTTAAGCCATCGATGCATCGCCCACTTTCCACTCTCAACCCTCAAGTCAGATTCTCTCTCATTCTAACTTCTATTTAGTCTCTTCAAACTTCTTCTTCATTCTTTGTCGCTATCGATTGCTCACATCTCTGTTGTTGCAGTTGGCACAATCCATCAATATTGTTGTTCTCCATTAAAGCCCGTGAATACAATTGAGTGGACGATAGTAGGCCAATCCTCCGGCTTCATAAGAGCATCCACATTGGTATATGGATATGCATATGCAAAATCACCTCTTTTACATATCCACTTTGTCATTCCAACAAAATTTTCACATTGGGTTATGCATATTTAAAACAAAATAATAATAAAATATTATATTTTATTATTTTGGAGGAGAAAAAAATAATAGAGTGTGTGGGAGAGTGTGGGAAGAGAGAGAAATAATAAATAAAATATATTTTGGAGAGTAAATAGTAGATATATAAAAGTGTAAAGTTACTGTTCATAGTTAGCCAAATATTTGGAGATAGATAATCCAATGCAGATGAATTTATACTCATATTATGCAAAAATGATTTTACATATACATATGTATAGACCAATGTAAATGCTCTAACCAAAAGGGGTCATCCGCCCCTACGTGACAGGCTTAGGGACCAAAACCCCACCTTCCCTGGCGGGGCGAGGGTTGGGGCCTTGGTTGCCTGCCCCTAATCACCTATATCATTGGTCTAATAAATAGATAATGCTTGAAGATTCAAACATGACTCGTTTCAAACATGACTCGTTTCTACTTAATTGGATGTTTTCAATATATAAATTAGTTGGATTGATCCAACTAACTATTTTGACTCATTAACACATTCTTATATCTTATAAGCACAAAGGACAAAATCAACATTAATAATTATAATGAATAAAGGTAACCTAACTTATTAATGCATATATAACTAAAATAATATTAAAATCAAACGAGTTTTTTCGAACACAATCAAACACACACAACAACCAAACGATGTTTATAATATATTAAGAGTTATACAATATTAATTGTATTAAATTTAGTCTGACATATTTTAATCTAACCTAATAACACCGAACAAAAATTATTTAATTTCAAGTTGAAAAGTCGTATCAAATTGATGAATCATGTGACTGACGGTCAGAATTAATATTAATTTACTAAGAGTAAATCTACCGTCTCGCCCTATTTTTACAGTTCTATTTAACTGTTCATAAAAAAAATCTTTTATTTTTTTATTTAGCTAACGATCAAAGAAGTGATTTTTAATTAATTAGCATATTTTTATTTTTTAAAAATATTTAAAAAAAATTTTAAAAAAAATTTATTGAGCAATAGGCTAGCATTGCTCATTTAATAATAGCCAATAATTCTTGAATTAGCTGAGGTCTTTCATAGTTAGCAACACTTTGATTTTTTTTTCTTTTTAATGAAAATAAGGATAGAATCCCCCTCTTTATATTAAAAAAATAAAAATTACTGAATTAATTTTTTTAGAAAAAAGAATGTATAATCCAGATTCGGTGAGGCCAGATGCCGACGTGGCCGTCGAGATTTTTCTGGGGGCGGGCGTTAAATTGGGGGCTAAGCGGCTGGCGATGGCGTCAACCTTTCTTTGTTGTGATGCTGTTAACGTGCCGTGTAAAGGCATCATTCTTAACATGGTTCTCTCGCATTGTTTATGTTTGTAGTCGTTTTCACCCTCTCTCTCTACTCTTTAACGCCTGGAAAATGATAGATCCCCCGCTGGGGGATCCCGCTAGAGCCACCGCTCCCAGTTTTTTTTTATTTATTTATTATTTTTTAGTGGTTAAAAAAAATTATTTAATATTATTTTGATTTTTTTATATTTTTTTAAATATTAAAAAATATTAAAAAAATAATGTGAAAAAAAAAACAAAAAGACCAAAAAAAAATTTGGCCTAACGGGAGCCCCAGCGGTGGCCATAGTATTACTCTTAACGCCTAGGCAGGAGGTAACTGCATACAAAAATCTGCAACATGTACATAGGAGCAGTAGGCTGCGTCATTTTTACCTTGTTTTTTTACAACATGTTTGATAAATTCTGGATTCAGACGAAAAACCATCATTGATGTGTCCCACACAGCCATCGTATTCATACACGCCTTTAGGCTTTTCTATGACCCTTACTTTTATTTGGAATCCACTTTTTCTATGGCCCTACGTATATACAATATGAGTGAGCATGCTTTGCGGCCTTATCCGTATCGCTGAGCTTACTGAGCTATTTTTTTTTTTAATTTATTTTTCACAATTTTTTTTATAATTTTCTTAATCATTAAATAAAAAAAAAATATACCAATACACTTAAAATCACTTTCTTAATCACTAAGTATATATATATTTTTTTTACACAGCGATCAAACCGGGCGGTCACCTCCAGGCGGCAAAGTAGCTTTTCTCATACAATATTTATTGCATCTCTTGCATAACTTAAAAAGACTTTTATATAAAGCCCCATTTGAAATTGGGATTTATTGAAATTAATTTAATTCAATCTAATTTTTAACTTAATTTAATATTTAAATACTTAATTTTTAGATTATTAAACTCATCTCAATTTAAAATCTCTTCATACTCGAGATTCATAACTTTTTATCAATTCAACACCTCTTTATATACTAGACCCACAACTTTTTTTAATTTCTCATAAATATATCTAAATTAATCTTAACATCCAAACAAATTTAAACTCATTTTAGTTAGACCCCACAAAATTTATTCAATTATTCCAACTCATCAATATTTATAAAGAATTAAATTCATCATAAATCAACTTAACATCTAAATGAGGCGTAAATGTAATTAACACAACTAATTAAAAATATTTTATAATAATAATACTTTTTTACGTGAATAACGTGTACTTTAAGCAACAATTTTTATTATTATTATTATTGGGCAGGCCAATTGTTTTTTTTCTAGCACTTTCTGGAATTGAAAAACAAAGTAGAAACTTTGAAATGTAAAAGAAAGAAAAAACTAGAACTTTGTCCTGGGAATATTCTTTCAAGTTATGACGCCTACTCTATAAATAGTTTCTGGACGCCATACATAGCTTCACTTTCCCAATCTCATTCCAACTTATTATAAATCTCAGATCCAAGCAAGAAAATCAAAGGCTGTCCCATCTATCTAAGGTTGGCCAAAGAGGGTTGAGTCGACAGTGAAAGAAAAGCGAGAAAGGAATGTGGTTTCTGTTCGTGTGCGCCGACGAGGAAGAGAGGGAGTTGGGCAGGCAGCAAGCTCCTGGATCATGTCCTTACTGTGCAGGTAAAGTGCAGGCCTTGGACGTCGAGAGACAGTGGAAGTTCTGTTTCCTCCCCATATGTTTCAAGGTCAAGAGGAAATATCTCTGTACTCTGTGTTCCAGGCGCCTGGAACTCTGTATTACTAGCTAGTTCCGGAACCTAATATATAGCCAGCGCCAAAACCCGGAAGAAGAGCTGCTTTTACTGCCGATGATCATGAGTCTGTCGATGCTTCTCTCGCTCGAGGAAGCAGGAGTTTTTGTATAGTTATGATTTGTTTTTTAGCAGATTTTCTTGAATGGATTAGTGTTTCAGTGCCATAGGATGCTCTAATATGTCGTACCTTCAAGAATTGTAGATGAAGATGCCCCTGTTTTTTGTGTTGGATTTCTGAAAACACCATAACTTTTCGTTCGAAATCAAACCGGATTTTCCAAGAAAGATGAGAGATTCAAGGATTGGTTTTATTTCTTGTCGGTCCCTTCAGCTCTTTTTCATTTTTTAATTGTATGTATGAATGCCAAATGTCAAGTGTTGGGAGCTGTCCTTACTAACGTCGGATATGAATAAATAAACCACTGGCAATTCCATCATCCATGTTGGTGATTTGTTTTGTTTTGTTTTTGTTAAAAGGGGGGTTTTGATTGCGATATTTTGAAAAGAGTTTTGTTAAGTATAGGTAAGTGACTTATTAATATTATTAATATTGATTCTGATTTATTTATATTTAAAATTTAAATTAATATTATTTTTAATAAAATTTATTTTTTAATTAATTATATTATATTAGTATACATATTAGTATATAATTATATTTGTAATTAGATTTTTTTTAAAAATAAATCTAATTTTTTTTAGGATTGTTATGAATATAAAGAGATTATACAAAATAAATTCATAAACTAATATAGTTTTATGAAATTTGTTAGATCTGTTTTGTAATAAAAGTAATTTTACAATATGACGTATCATATTAATTTATATCAGTTTATGGATTTACTTGTGTAATTTTTTTGTGGTTAAAGTATTTTTTATTTTTTTTTTACCGATTTTTCCTACTTAATGGTGTAATTTTTTTTTCAAATATTTTTTTCAATTTTTTTAAACATTTTTAAAAATTAAAAATTAAAAAAATTATTAAAAAAACACTTATTTAACTATTAAGTAAAAAATTCAAAAATTAATTAAAAAACTCGGTACAAAATTCACGGATGTACCATTTCTCTTTACTGTAATGCTATTAAAAGAAAATAAACTAATATAAATTAACTAAAAATACTATTTTTTTTTTTATGGCTAAATTACCTTCGCTGATTATTGAAGAAGAGAGAGAGCATTATATATTGGAGTGATTTGATGGGTAACCTTGAAAAAATTTCAAGATTTCAGATCATGGGGCCTCGGCTGTTATGTCATGCCCATTAAGTACACATCAAGATAACATCTTCCCACACAAGTTGGTATGCTACTCCTCTAATAACAGTCCTCCAGTGAGTGTTTACCACGTAGCTCTTCTATTTTACAACTCATACACCTACCTACAGTTGATATTGTTGTGAAAAAAGCTCACTCATTTCTCTATGCTCTACCCTCTCATGAAAAAAATCTCCTTTCCCTCTCTCAACTATAATTCCTCGACTGATTATGAAGAGGGCAAATGAGTTGGTGATTTGGACCTGATGGATCGCTACAAACATTAGCTTTGTGGAGTGGAGTTATAAATCAATAACATGGCTAGCGCATGCACGATAGCATAGCTTGAAATGTCAAACAAATGGAAAGTGACATGATTCATGGCAGATGTCCTATTCTTTAGATTTTTCTCACTTGCAGATCAAGGATAACGATGTTTCCTATTGGGCCATGGAGGATAAATCTTACTCATTCCCGGAAATCCAATAAAACAAAATATGATAGCAAAGGACTACGATTCATTTTTTGAGAGAATATTGTGATCTCTTCAAAGGAAAGAATGAAGAAAATCTGCTATAAAATAGATCCTTAATTTGAGCAGTGCTAACTTTCACTTGTGCCATTTGGTGAATTGGGCTCAACCGATCTGCATAATTCTTCTATTATATTCCATATCGATCTATTGAAGTTTTTGTCTGAAATTTTAAGATTTAAAATGTAATATCATCTAAGAAAAGCTGTGGATGGGTGACAGAATAAGCTAAGGGAGAAAGACCTTCATAGGGACGACAGAACTTGGTGGGTGAGTCGGCGTTGTCTAGTTGTGGTGGCGACAGACCTGGTTTCGTGCAACAACAGTCTGGGTTTTGTGCAGTAGTTGTCTAGTTCTTCCCAAAATAGATGAAGTTCGAATGAGACCAAACTAATCTCGTCATTTCTCTTCTCATAATCAATTTACTTCAGTTGGTTTTATCAAATTAGATCAGATTTATTATGTCTAGTGTAAAACTCATATGTGATTTGTTTTGATTAGGGGATGTTAAATGCTCAATACCAATCCGACCATTCTAAATAGGAACTCATCCAACAAACCTCCCTTGCCCAACACCTTTACTAGATTCCGAACACCTTTGTTCAATCGGAAAATGATGTCCCAATAAAGGGTCTATTGATCATGGATTCTGATAGATTTTTTTATTTTATTTAATGATTAAGAAAATATTTTTTATAATATTGTGATTTTTTAAATATTGAAGGAGATTAAAAAAATTACATAAAAAAAAAAGAATGCACTAATCGGGAGTTGTAACTTAACAATGGAATCTCCGAATTTAAGTGAATTGTGGATGTCTTTGAGCCGGTCTGCATGGGCATACTATGATTCTGTTTATAAGGAGATCTCCCCCGTTCACATCCTCAAAGGTGTCTCACCCTCTTTTATAAATGAGATGGACAGACGTCATGAGTTATTGAAAAATTAAAATTAAAATTAAATTTATTGTTTTTTGTTAAAATAAAATATGATATATATTAATCCATATATTAACTAGTTTTTGTTATTTTCCTCTGGCCATTTGTTTGCCATTAGATCTAAGTACCCAAAAGGACGAGTGCGGAATATGATCATAGTAATTGAACAACCGTATCATTATTTTCCATTTACTAGGAGAACAAAAATCATATATTTCAAACGAGTTCTGTTATATACAATTACTTTTATATATTTTTTATACACTCTATTAATATGATTGGTCAAAATATTTATTTTATATTAAAAAAAAGTAACACGGTCAATTACGTTAATGAAATGTACAAAAAAAAATATAAAAAAATGACTACAATATAATTTTTCTTAAGAAGTCTTTCTAACGGATTCTCAGTGCGAAGTCCTACGTGTTGTTGTAGACCTCTAATGTACCACACGCTTGTACACCTAACAGTAATTCATTATTTACACTGCTAGCACATATGCTTTTCACACCTAACAATGGTTCCATCATTCATAGCACTGCCGTCGACACTTCGTAATGATTTCAAAGATGGATCTTTTTAGACATTTCAGGAAGTGTTCTGTTCGGTTTGGGAACGGATCCAATCGAATTCGCGTCACGTCGTGTTCTATATCCAAATACGAGATAAATTGGATCTAAGTTAGTTCTATCCAGGAAGTTCTTATCCCCTTGTCTTCTTGATTACGTACGTGTTCACGAAATATTGCTGAAAGAGAAGAAAGTTTTAGTGTTAAACTATACAATATCTTAAGATGTTGATGTCTGAGCTGTCTCGATGTGTTTGAGAAGTTCATGATGTTGCCTTTATTGATGTGATGTCATTTGGTTTCAAATTGAGTATCTTTGGAATCAATGTTCATGCCCTCAAATATGGCCTGAAACGATTTTCTTCTCTCTCTCTCTCTCTATTATTATTAGGATAATGTTTTCTATTTTCATCAAATAATAAACTAAGGGATCCACTCCCGAAGTTGCATGATGATTTCTGGTAGTTCAAGAACCTTTTATATGCATGAGTGAACATTATGGGACCAAAATGTTCGGCCACAAATTCGGTTGGGAACATCTATTCCTCCAGAAGAGAGTAAAAAGGTTAGGTATCCCAGACATCTTTTCCCTTTTTTCATATTCGGACTGAGTTGAGTAGTTTCATTCTTATCTATGAGAAGAAAAACGTAATTCAGCGTCACAAAAGTTTAGATTATGAACTTGAACACTACACGATGGAAAAAACATGCGCATGTTACAAGAACAACCACTATTGATAGAAACAATGGTGTCTTGTTATCATTTTCATCTCCTATGCATTTGATTAAACAGTGTGTAACAATCTGGTTCAATAATTTTAAGATCAGAATAATGATAATTTTTATTTGGATTTAAAATCGAACGAGTTAAAGTCCTTTTAAAATTTAAAGATCAAGCATTAAAAATTTATTTCAATTTAAAATCATCACGGATTAAAATCCCCTACACAATCCCAGTAGTACCAATCCTACATTAAATGAATTGCAAAATCATATTTTTAAATGTAAGTTTTTTTACTGGGTCATTAACTAATTTTAATTGTTTTATATTTTTAAATCACTCGAGATAAAAATATTTATAAAAATAGAACTACAAAATAGGACTTAATCCAAAAACAGGGTACAGTGGCTTAGATCGTGTTCACAAATATTAAGTTCTAATTTTATAGCATTTTGAAAAAAATTTAAATGAACTTACCAAAAATATAAATTTAATAAATGATTTTGCACTCTTATGATTTCAGTATGTAATTTTTAATAAAGAATGATTGTATTATAAAGAATCTTTATACCTATCTACCTATAAAACAAAAGAAAATATTTTTTAGGCACATTTAGTAGTAGCTCTTCGGCTCTCCAAATCTTTAAAAAAATGAACCATTATTAACCGTGGGATGTGAAGTGTCACATGAGGAATGGGATGTGGTGTTCAGAGTAAAGCTTGTTTGAATCAATGCGTGCCAAAATCACTGCTAAAAATATGCAAACCAAATATATATATAGAGGAAACCAATGTAAATTATCAAATAGAAACTAAATCCGAAACCCATGCACGTCAAAACTAACAAACTGTAATGTGGCTTTGAGGACACAATCCTGTCTGGTTGGCTAAAGAGAGGGAACTTACGTCTGATAAATTCGTTTAACAAAAAACATGGCAGCAAGAAACTCAATATTTTTTTTTTTTATAAGTAGGTAGAACCTCAAAATTTTGAGAGGATGATATCCTGCAGCATGGACCTAATTCATCCTCCGGATGAGCTCATTGATGTAATCTTCACGGTTTCCGGCATCACCTCCTTCAACATAGTGATTTCTCTTCTTCTTCAAACCGCCCAGGGGTGCCTTAAGCTTGAATGGCCATAAGAAATTGTTTGCCTCCTTGAAGTGGGGTCCAACCGTCATAATCTCATGGATAAGATCTTCAGTGCATATGATTCCTTGCTTACCCAAAGCCTGTCATTGCGAGTAAGGTGTAAACATGGTGGTGTAACATACATGTTTCCTCCAATCATAATGGCCACAAACCTGTTCAACGATGGAATTATCAGTCAGCGCAATTCTCTGCTTGTTGAGTTTTCCATATCCCCTTTTGTAAATCAATTCTTTGACACTCTTCAAATTCGGATACCTGAAATCATATCCTTCTATTAACAAGACATTTGAGTATTATACGATGGGCACTGATGTCCTACAAACAAAAACAAGAGGGAAGGAATACAACTGCATACCCGTAGGTCACATAAGGCTCAACTCTGTGCAGCATATTCACCGTTGCTTTGTTTACTTTCAGAAAGACACCATTGAATATCTACAACCATAAAAGGTCTGTGTAATTAGATATGACTAATTTTTATTTGTTTAAAACAACAAATATTAGAGAAGGGAGGACAACAAAAAGGAGAACGGCAATTCCATCCAATACGAAAACTGAATATAAAAATGCCAAAACACCATCCAAGGCAAACTCCAATACAAGCATCCTCAAATGCAGATAGCGTTACTTAACATCCCAGAATAAATCATAATGCATTGCACCAAAACACTAACTATGGAGTCTAAGGACCAAAAAACAATATTGGTCTACACTCCCTGTCTAGCCCAGGTCCCTCAAAGCACAAAATCTGATTCTTGCCATCTTGTTTAAGCGCTTAACATTATAAAGGGGCTAATTATTGTGAAGTCTAAGGGAGACAAATCGTGTTAACGATTCATGTTCGTGCAATGCCGTGTCGTGTCGGGTCAAGTCATGTATATCATACAATATGAGTCAATCTGAACAGGACCCATTAAGCTTACCGGATAGCTTAACGGGTCAGGTTTTTAAACTCTAATACGGCCCATTAAGATAATAGGTCGACCCGACCCGACATGAATTAATTTAAAATATTTCGACATGTGTCAACCCGTTTATCTAAATGGATTGAATTGACCCAAAATTAACGACTTGATCTGATTAACATAATTTCACATCAAACTTAAAATCACAATATCTCTAAAAAAATATAAAACTAACTAGATAAGTCTAAAATTACAGCTCAAACAATAAAAAACCAAAATTACAATCCAGAGGAAATGTGGGAGGCAGTCGTGACTCATGAGAACTGAGAGAGAGTGAGAGTATGAGAGAGAAAAATAGGAAATAGGGTTAGTATATTTTTGTTTTTACATTAAAAAAAGATATAAATGTAATTTTGAGTAAAAAAAATTTAACAGGTCTAAACGAGATTAAACAAGTTGACCCATTAGCGACCCGTTAATGAATCGCTTCTTAACGGGTCAACCCGTTTTGACCTGAATACGTTAACATCAAACCCAAACACGCTAATTTTGTGTCATGTTTGTGTTGGGTTAACGAATCGTAACACATATTGCCACCCCTGGGGACTAAAGCAATGCTACATAATTACTCTTTTAAATGCATTCCATATACTGGAATTTCCAACCAAAAAAAATTAAAACTAACAAAAATTTGAATTGCAGTGTTACCTGTCTCAAACGCAGAAGCTGCAAAATCTTCCGGGTCTTTGGGTGCATCGCATTGATACTGAGGTTTCACAATATACAATAATCAGAATCAACATTCTGGTATCAATAAGAACAAGAATTGTAGGACTGCCGATGACATACCCACGAATCCTGATAATGAACAAGAGCTTAGCTTGTGGGTCAACATAAAACCCTCCCTTAAGTTTTGCCTCACGCTTCAATCGAATAAGCTCTTTTTGCTAATGAAAAATATTTGTAGAACCATTTCAGCAAAACATAACAGCACAACAGACATATTGAATAACCTATCAAGCACTTATGATGACTTCACCTGCTCATCATATTCCTTTGCATAGAGTTTAGCTCTGCAGTAAATCAGCTTACGGCTTTCAACTCTTTTTTTCTTCGCAGCTTCGAGATCTTGCTTCTTTGCCAGAGCCCATTCCTCATTCCTTTTCTGCTTCTTCAATACTGACTCCGGAACCACCATTCCTCCTTTGACTTCCTCTTCACCCATCTTTCTGTAGCCAAAATGAGACCGTGCCAAATTGTGATGAGCTAAAACACTCAGAGCTTAAACTTCATAACAAGCTACAATGCTTGTACAAAAATCTTTACCACCCCGTTTGTTTTGAGAAAATTATTTTCTCTACCACAAGTTCTTCTAGCAAGACTTATTACCGTTATACATTTATCTCCGTGAAAACAAAAATTGGCTAAAATAGCCAAAACAAAGACAGATAAATCAGGACTAAGTTAGAAATAAAATCCATGTCAATTTGTTTGGATCCAAACATATGGTTCCCTTAGGACTTAAAAGAATAAGTCTTGAGGTTTCAGTTCCCGGGTACTTAACCAAAGTTCAAATACAACTTTTTCAGAATATAACTAAAGAGGCGTCACTATCTTTCAAGTTTAAGATGCTTTCATTTCCATTCCTAAGCACAATCCAGAAAAAAGAGAGACGAGCATATCCGGGAAATATTTTCACTGAATTACATTCCAAAGAAACTAACATGCATTGCTTTCTATTAAACAGCACAAACCCTTCAAGGGTCTGTCATTTCTCTCATAAACAACAAACTAAGATCCCCGAGGGCCGTGACTTCATTTCACATAAAAGGACAAGTTTGGGTGCTCAGATAACTAAACACATATTTTCTTTATATATAACCAGATATGAATTTCGTGAGATCAAAGCATCCATCTGAATGAAAAGAAAAGAACTCGCATGTAGCAATGGCAGTACACAAACCCTTAAGAGTAATTTCGTATAACGAACGGAAGCCCGTTTCTAGCTTTCAAAAAGAGATTTCATACGGAAAGCAGAAGAATCGATTCGAAAATTCAAACAGAACTATCGCAATAAAAGAAACGCAGGAGATGTGAGAGTGGAATGAGAGTTACTTTTGGATCGCCGCCGCCTGAGCTCTTTGGGACTGCAGGTAGGTTTCGCCGCTCAGAGAAGCTTGATAGCGTGTGAGAGGCTGCTTGATATAAGATTGGGAATTAGGGTTTTTGTGGAGGTCGCTTGAGATAGTTGATCCTATAAACGGTCCAGAGTCCGCTACGATTCTATAATAAATCCAAGCCGTTGGCGTGCAGCAAATGACGAGTTTGGCCTAGCAGTTAGGGGTTTTTTTGGGAAACATGTACTCCGATACAAATTTTTTTTATCTAAATTATAATTCACGACTTCTCTGCTAACCATAAGAGTAGTGTGTAGCATATGAGATTTATGAATAAAATTTTTCTTACTTTAAACATCATATCCCATTCCACTATATCACCCCGCTATTAATAATAAAGTCATTTTATAAAAATGCTTGAAAGCCGGAATACTAATGCTGAAATTGATTTAAAAATATTTTCTTTTATTATAAAGAAAGCGTCAGATATAAAAATTCGTTATAATACAATCATTTTCTGTTAAAAATATTGAAATCGTATTTGTGTGTAGAATCATTTATTGCAATTTTTTGAAATTTGTGCTATAAAATTGAACTTAACATTTGTGTATATGATCTAAGTCACGCTTCTTTGGGTTAAGTCATTTCCTGACTCTTTACCTTCATAAATATTTATAACTTGAGGTGGTTTAAAAATATAAAACAACTAAATGAGTTAATGACTTAATAAACGTATTTAACATAAAGTTTTTTTATAAAATATTTCATGCTGAGAACTTAAAATCATGATCGTTCAGATGCATGTTATAACATGTATTACTTATCTTGAATTATCTGATTTATATTACTTATTATATTTATCATATTGGCCCACAAACTTAATCATATGTGTAAGGTTGTGCACTCATCTCATATCTCATAGTTGCAATGGGAGCTGCTAATAGTATTCTACCATACTATGGCAGACCACACTTATGTTCATGTCTTGCACGTTCATTCATAAATCGCATTAGTACCATACAACTAAATAACCATCTGATTAATTGTTTTGAGTTTATCTTATACTTCGTCTTATGAAAAGCTTGTGTATAGGGGTGTAATCGGTCCGATTTTGTCTGATTTGGTCCGATTTTAATAAAATATAAAATGTCATAAAAAATTATGTTTAAAAAAAACTGATTTAAAAAATTATGTTTTATTAAAAATCTATTACCATTTACAAATATCTACTTTACAAAAAAATATTCTATGTAAAAAAATTCTACTATCAAAAATCTGCTTTATAAAAAAATATATGTTATGTAAAAAAATGATGTTACAAAAAATCTGTTTTATAAAAAAAAATCTGCTATATAAATAAAATTATACTATATAAAAAATTACTATAAAACAAAAACTAAAATAAGAAATCAAGTGTAAAAAAAATCTGCTAGACGATTAGTATTAGTATATATTAGTATTAGTTATAACTATATAATATATTAGACAATATAATAGTATTAATATTAGATTATTAGTATAGCTATATATTAGTATTGGTTATGGTAATTTAGTATAACTATATTAGAATGAGTATAACTATAATTTATATTAGAATATTAATATTAGTATTAGTATGTATGTGATTATTTAGTATTGTGATTTATATACTACTTTATAAATAGACTTAAAGTATATTACCAATAGTAATATTGTATTAGACTATTAGTATCATTATAAATATTAGTATTGATTATAGTGATTATATTAACTATTAACTATATATTAATATTTGTTAATTGTTATAGTGAGTTTATTTTATTATGGCTATATTATTGATAGACTATATTGATGGTATTAGTATATTAATTTAGTATTAGTGTTACTATATCATTATTTTATATGTAATTATTTAGTATAATTATTTATATACTAATTTATACATAGAGTTAAAGTATAATATTAATAGTAAATTAGTAATATAGTATTAGACTATTAGTATTTAGTATTAGGTCATAAAATGTAAATTATATAAGTATAAATTATATTTATAATATTATATATTTAAAGCATACGATGAATTAAATTTTCATGTTTAAGATTAAACATTTATTTTATAAATTATAACAACATTATCTTATATATAATTATAAATTATATTATTATGTATATTCAATATAAAAACTATATATAATATAAAATATATTATATATAATATTAATATATAAATAGTACCGGTCCGGTCCAAGACAAAACTAATCGGAACCGAAACCGGACCTGTTCCGGCCGATTTTCCATTTATGGAAACTGGTTCCGGACCAATCCAGTTTATCAGGTTTTTTTTATTCCTCTACCTACGTGTCTTATGTAACATGAAATACAAGACATTTATAATACATATATAACTATAATACGTGGAATGAAACATGAATAACGTGCTTGCAAATATCATAACATGCGTTTTACGTAAATATTAGCTTTCAAATAACTGGCTTTAATAATAATAATATATATATAACTAGCTAACGTATGTTGATCATAATTTATGATCAAATCACTTACCTTACAACGTTAATCTAATATTTTCGGAATGAAATTGATTACGTGAACTCAGGGAAGAGAAAGCGTGAAGGATGTTGAGAGAGGAATAAGGTAGTTGGCTATTGGCTTGGTGAAGACGGCCACATGATGGTGCACTAGGTATCTTAGGCTCAGTCGCTACACTTTTGGAGGTTTATGATTTTTTTCAAATAACACATAGAATGGAGATATTTATAGAGAGATTTGGCAGAGTATGCTAACAAGTTTGAGTTGGACTTGGATAATACATGTAGTGACACTAATCTACTAAAGCTGTAATTATCTAAGAAAATAGTTTGAATTTAAAAACATGATTTAGCATTTCGTTCAATGTAGGATTGACAGTGACCAAAACTGCAGAGAGAACTTTAATAAGTAATGATTTTAAATTAAAATAAATTTCTAATAGCCGATCTTTAAATTCTAAAAAGAGTATAACTCATTAAATAAATAATAAATTGAATTTATCATAGTTATTAAGCCTAATTAAAATTCATAATCAATTTCAATAATTTATCGCTTGTAGGCTTATCCAATATGATCCATTAAATATAATTTAGACCTAATAAAAATTATCAATAATGCTCTAAGAAAACCATTATATAGTCATATATGTTTTTCTTTGGCGGCCGTTTGAATTGATAAATTACCTCATCTCATTTCTTTTCATCTTATTATTATAATTTTTTAAATTTTCACATAAAATATAATAAATAATTTAATTTTTTCAAAACTTAAAACAATAATAATGTTAAAAAATAATATTCTAACAATATTTTATTCAACTTTTAATTTTCATCTAAAACCCTCTAATCCATCTTGAACATTCCAAGTGAAATTACAGTAAAATGCAATTCTTTTGCTAATATCTAAACTCTTATAAGCATATACTAAATAAAAAAATTAAATGAAAATAGATTTTTCCCTCCAAATTATTATTAATGATTTTGCAGGTAGTCTTAAGTCGGATAAATTCGTTGAACAAAAAACATGGCAGCAAGAAACTCAATATTTTTTATAAGTATGTAGAACCTCAAAATTTTGAGATGATAATATCCTGCTGCATGGACCTAATTCATCCTCCGGATGAGCTCATTGATGTAATCTTCACGGTTTCCAGCATCACCTCCTTCAACATAGTGATTTCTCTTCTTCTTCAAACCACCCAGGGGTGCCTTAAGCTTGAATGGCCATAAGAAATTGTTTGCCTCCTTGAAGTGGGGTCCAACCGTCATAATCTCATGGATAAGATCTTCAGTGCAAATGATTCCTTGCTTACCCAAAGCCTGTTATTGCGAGTAAGGGGTAAACATGGTGTAACAAACATATTTCCTCCAATCATAATGGCCACAAACCTGTTCAACGATGGAATTATCAGTCAAAGCAATTCTCTGCTTGTTGAGTTTTCCATATCCCCTTTTGTAAATCAATTCTTTGACACTCTTCAAATTCGGATACCTGAAATCATATCCTTCTATTAACAAGACATTTGAGTATTATACGATGGGCACTGATGTCCTACAAACAAAAACAAGAGGGAAGGAATACAACTGCATACCCGTAGGTCACATAAGGCTCAACTCTGTGCAGCATATTCACCGTTGCTTTGTTTACTTTCAGAAAGACACCATTGAATATCTACAACCATAAAAGGTATGTGTAATTCGATATGACTAATTTTTATTTGTTTAAAACAACAAATATTAGAGAAGGGACAACATAAAGGGGGAAGGCGATTCCATCCAATATGAAAAGTGAATATAAAAATGCCAAAAAACCATCAAAGGCAAACTCCTAATACATGCATCCTCAAATGCGGACACCATTGCTTAACATCCCAAAAATAAATCATAATCATAATGCATTGCACCAAAACGCTAACTATGGAGTCTAAAGACCAAAAAACAATATTGGTCTACACTCCCCATCTACCCCAGGTCCCTCAAAGCACAAAATCTGATTCTTGCCATCCTATTTAAACTCCTAACATAATAAGGGGGCTAATTATTGTAAAGTCTAGGGATGGCTCGTGTTAATGGGTCGTGTCCATGTTGTATCAAGACGTGTATATTATACAATATAAGTTAACCCTAACATGACCTATTAAAATAACGGATTGACACAACACGACCCATTTTGAATTAATTAAAAATATACCAACATGACCCATTTTGACCCGTGTCAACCCATTTACATAAATGGGTTGAATTGACCCAAATAATCTATTTGATCTACTTAACATAATTTCATATCAAAGTTCTTTTTTATGTCAGGGAACCTCTCCAAGGCCGAAGGACTCACCCCTGCAAGAGTAAACCCTAGTCCCGTACACCACACCCTCGAAAGTTTCCCTGCACATAATTGGTTAAATCATTGGCTTTTCAGCAGAGGGTGTGGTCCCAAAAAATTGTTTGCACCCATGAGGTGTTGGACCTTGGACCTTGAAGGGAATGATACCCCAAGACCAAGGCCTTTACCACTTGGGCCAACCCCTTAGGGTTATAATTTCACATGAAAGTTAAAATCACAATATCTCCCAAAAATATAAAACTAACTACATAAGTCTAAAATTAAAATCCAAACAATAAAAACAACAAAATTACAATCCAGAAGAAGTGCGGGAGGCGGTCGTGACTCATGAGATTTGAGAGAGATTTAGGAAATACGAAGTAGGGTTAGGATATTTTTGTTTTTAGGTTAAAAAAGATATAATTGTAACTTTGAATAAAAAATTTAACAGGTCTAAATGGGTTAAGCGGGTTGACCCGTTAATGAATCGCATCTCAACGGGTCAACCCATTTTAACATGAACCCGTTAACACCAAACCCAAATCTGCTAATTTTGTGTTGTGTTCGTATTGGGTTAACAGGTCGTGTCACATATTGCCACCATTGAGGCTATAGAAATGCTACATAATTACTCTTTTAAATACATTCCATATATTGAAATTTCCAACACAAAAAAAAAAAAAAAAAAAACAAAAACAAAACAAAAAACAAAAACAAAAATCTAATAACAATTTGAATTGTACTGTTACCTGTCTCAAACGTAGAAGCTGCAAAATCTTCCTAGTCTTTGGGTGCATCGCATTGATACTGAGGTTTCACAATTCACAATAATCATAATCAACATTCTGGTAGCAATAAGAACAAGAATTGTAGGATTGTCAATGACATACCCACGGATCCTGATAATGAACAACAGCTTAGCTTGTGGGTCAACATAAAACCCTCCCTTAAGTTTAGCCTCACGCTTCAATCGAATAAGCTCTTTTTGCTAATGAAAAATATTTGTAGAACCATTTCAGCAAAACATAACACCACAACAGACATATTGAATAACGTATCAAGCACTTATGAATCTATGATTAAAATGTCTTCACCTGCTCATCATACTCCTTTGCATAGAGTTTAGCTCTGCAATAAATCAGCTTACGGCTTTCAACTCTTTTTTTCTTCGCAGCTTCGAGCTCTTGCTTCTTTGCCAGAGCCCATTCCTCATTCCTTTTCTGCTTCTTCAATACTGACTCCGGAACCACTGGTCCTCCCTTGACTTCCTCTTCACCCATCTTTCTGTAGCCAAAATGAAACCGCGCCAAATTGTGATGAGCTAAAACACTCAGAGCTTTAACGTCATAACAAGCTACAACGCTAGTACAAAAATATTTACCACAGCCCCATTTGTTTTGAGAGAAAATTCTTTTCTCTACCACAAACCACAAGTTCTTCTTGCAAGACTTATTACCCTTATACATTTATCTTCGTGAAAGCAAAAATTGGCTAAAATAGCCAAACAAAGACAGATAAAACAGGACTCAGTTCGAAATAAAATCCATGTCGATTTGTTTGGATCCAAATATATGGTTCCCATAGGACTTAAAAGAATAGGTCTTGAGGTTTCAGTTCTCGGGTACTTAACCAAAGTTCAAATACAACTTTTTCAGAATATAGCTAAAAAGGCGTCACCATCTTTCAAGTTTAAGATGCTTTCATTTCCATTCCTAAGCACAATCCAGAAAACAGAGAGACAGGCATCTCCGGGAAATATTTTCACTGAATTGCCTTCCAAATAAACTAACATGCATTGCTTTCTATTAAACAGCACAAACCCTTCAGGGTCTGTCATTTCTCTCATAAACAACAAACTAAGATCCCCTAGGGCCGTGACTTCATTTCACATAAAGGACCAGTTTGGGTGCTCATATAACTAAACACATATTTTCTTTATATATAAACAGATATGAATTTCGTAAGATCAAAGCATCCATCTGAATGAAAAGTAAAGAACTCACATGTAGCAATGGAAGTACACAAACCCTTAAGACTAATTTTGTAGAACGAACTGGAAACCCATTTCTAGCTTACAAAAACAGATTTTATTCGGAAAGCAGGAGAAGTGATTCGGAAATTCAAACAGAACTATCGCAATAAAAGAAACGAGAGTGGAATGAGAGTTACTTTTGGATCGCCGCCGCCTGAGGTCTTTGGGAGTGCTGGTAGGTTTCGCCGCTCAGAGAAGCTTAACAGAGTGAGTAAGGCCGCTTGATATAATCATATAAGATTGGGAAGTAGGGTTTTGGCCAAAGTCGGCTACGATTCTATAATAAATCCAAGACGTTGGCGTGCAGTAAATGACGAGTTTGGCCTAGTTTAGAACATCATGGTTAACTTAGCTAAATCCATCTTTAAAATTTAGTAAATATTATATCTTTTTATATTTATTTATTTTATTTAAATTCAATTTCCACATTAAATTAATCATTCATTCTCTATATAATAATAAAATATTATTAAATTAATACTTTTTTAATTTAATTTAATTTTATCACATTTTATAATTCTACTAATTTAATGTTATTAATAATTATATTCTAATTAAATTAATATTAAAAAATAATATTTTCAAATGTCATTTAATCATAATAACTAAAAATTGAGATTAAACTCATCTAAAATTTTATCTAAATTTCTTAATTACTAATCAAATATCTAGCAATATATGAGAATTCATGTCAATAAAAAATCTGCAACTACATAAACACCTACAAGAAAACATCTTCTTAATTACAAAACACCTACAAGAAATATACACTCCCAACACCATCTTAATTACAAAAAATACCTAAATAAATCTACACTTCCAACATTTCAATTACCATGTCTAGCAAAAAGCAAATAACAGCATATTACAACAAAACAATAGAAATCTTCTCTGTGCTAAATCAAAAAGCAACACATAACAACAAAAACCAAATAACAGTAGATTCCAATATTTCAATTCCCATGCGCTTAATGACAGATTACAATAACAATAAATCTTCTTTCTCTTTGTTGGCAAATTATTCATATGCACTTACCACTTTGGTTGATGCCTCAATAGGTTCCAACAATGATCCAAATTATAGTTGCCTTTTTGTATCGATCGGTACAATACATTTTGCCTTCTCAATCTAAACAACAATCATGCAAATATTAGTACATATTACAATCCAAAGTTATGATAATTAGAAATATACATTGTCTTGTTCATTGGTACCGCTTGAATGCATTGATTAAACTTGGGCCAAGTGATCACAAAACTTGTTTGTGGCTTTTTGGATAGTTGACCATCGATTAGTCAATGACCCCACAGAACATTCAAGCCAATTAAGTTTTTGTAAGTATTGAAATAATCATAGATTCTTATCCACAATTTGGTAGACTTTTGATCAGTCCCTCTAATAGCATCTATGCTAACGTTGAGTCACCCTGGTACAAGAAGGTTGTCTTCCTCCACTGTGAAGGACACACCCTATTGGGATAATTTAGTTTGTGCACTTATTTCCCCTTCAGGTTGTGTCACTTCAATCTCGACGTCAACATTATCATGCAAGACACGAGCCTTAGGGGGTTATGAATACATTCTCCACCACTTTGCAAGAGTATGGTGAAAAATGAATTGTTCAATAAGTGTGAATCCATCATTCATAAAACAGCCAGCAAGTAATAAAGTCAACAAAACAATTTAAGTATGGGAGACATTCAAAACAATAAACCAAAATGACTAAAAGAGTTAACAAAAATAGGCAACAAAATCATACTGTTAGCAAGTTCCATGAAACAGTCAACAAGTTTAACTATTTTATTTAAATAGGTTCTTACTATTAATGGGTAAGTTATGAACAAATAAGAATGGTTGCATCAAGTTCATACAAATAGGTGCTTTAGTTTACACCATAATAATGATATCATAGTTCATAACTTATATGACCATATTTTTGTCTATACTCCATTATTTTCTTATGTGTTTTTATGTGAGACATCCAACACATTTTATCTTAACCTGTGCATGAAGCCAAATGAGGTTTAACAAGGCCCGGAGACCTCACCAAATTCAAAAAAGAAAATCACCAGCACACAGCCAAATGAGGTTTCTCCTCTAAAAGGAATTTATCTAAATAAACAAACGTGTATCAAAACAACAAGCAAGTATTATGGTAACAGCTGAGTAATTGTCAATCCCAAAATCAAGCAGAAGAAATCACTTCCAATCCCTAAATTAAAACATGGTTGGTCCATGGAAACTAGAAATCACATCTCAAACAACAAGCCTCATATCATAGCATGAATGAAAGTTTTGCTATTTTTTCTGACTATGATTATTGTGTCATAACATGAATGAAAGTTTTGTTGCTCCACATATGAAGGCCACGGAGACATAAAATAGGTTATGAAAAAAAGACCCATGAGGACTAGCACTTGTTCAAGTCCAAAGTAATGGATTGAAATCAATATTGGAGATGAGATTTTCCCCATCAAAGGATTAGATTTCATATACTTAATGGAGATGAGTTATCAAGCAGATTGAAATCACTTACAATCGTTGAAAACCAAAAACTTTAACTGTCAATTCCAAAATTAAAAACAAAAAATAAAAAATCCTAACTATCAATCTCACTTCTACATCCATGTTGAAGTATGGTAACAATTGAGAAATCGAGATCAATAAACCAAAAAAAATCAAGAACCTAAAAAAATAATAAAAGAAAACTTACTGATTGGGAGTGGGAGTGAGAGAGAGAGAGAGTGGAGGGACGCAATCGTGGGAGTGAAGGGGTGTAGCCATGTGATGGTTGGGCTCAATTGTGGGTCGTGGAGGGGCTCAGCTTTTGCGAATTGGGAGTGAGAGAGAGAGAGAGAGAGATAATTCGGGTGAAATTGAGTCAATTTTAGTCTTTTTCCTGTATTGTAGCTTTCCTGTATCCCGCGTGTTTGGTATGAGTGATAAAGTAGTATTTTAATATTTGGTGAAAGAACTGTTGTCTTCCATCTTTAATTAACCACTAACATAAATTTAAATTATTTTAAATTTGCCCAATCCAATATGAGTATTTTTTATATAAATAATTTAAATTTTGATCAATATTCTCGTTTAATTAATAAGGATGCTCTTAGTTGTAGTTAGGGGGCTGTTTGGGAAACATGTAGTCCGATACAAAATTATTAAGTCAAGATTTATAGGGTTAAATCGTTGACTTGACTGAGTTGACTCGTAATTCAATTGGTTTACCTCATTTTATAATAGTAAATGAGAGAATGAAGTCTTGAATTCTAATTTAGATTTTTTTAAAAAGGTACCACCTCAATTTACCATATGACACACGACATTTTAATATTTTTTACCATAATTCGTGAATTTGACACAGAATCTACCTGCAAAATTATTAATAATAATTTCGAGGGAAAAATCTATTTTCATTTAATTTTTCTACACGGTATATGCTTATAAGAGTTTAGATACTAGCAAAAGAATTGCATTTTTAGTGTCATTTCACATGAAATGTTCAAGATAGCTGAAGGGGTTGTTTGGATAGTGAGATAAGATGAGATACTTTTAGATGAAGTTAAATAAAATATTGTTAGAATATTATTTTTTAATATTATTATTATTTTAATATTTGAAAAAATTGAATTTTTTATTATGTTTTGTGTGAAAATTTTAAAAAATTATAACGATAAGATGAAATGAGATAAGATGAGATGATTTATCAATTCAAACGGTTGCCAAATATAGGGGTAAAAATGGTCTGATCTGGTCCCGTCCGAGGGGGTGATGGACCGAAATTTTTGATCTATCATTTTCCCCTAATCGAATTAGACCAAACATCCCGGTCTATTCGGTCTAACCCAATTATTTTTTTATTTTTTTAAAAAAACTTATTAATAAAAAAAATTCTTTAAAATACTAAATTAAAATTAAGTGACTTATTAATGTGGATTATGTAACTAACTCAATAAAAAAATATTTTATATGGTCAATTATAATAAATTAGATGAAAATTATATTATTAATTTATATAATTACTATATAATTAGTTAATTTATAGAATATTAATGTGTTAATAACATATTTAAAATTTTATATTGTTAATGGTGATAAGTTATATGAAAATTACATAATAAATTGTACAATTATTACATATAATATCGTTTTTATTTTTATTTTTTATTCGGTCCGGTTTGGTCTGAGGTGGAAAAATTCTGGACTTGAGACCGATCGGTCTCAGTCTCTGTTCGGTCCGGACCAGACCGTTTCTCACTAACTTTTACTTTCTCACCCCTAGCCAAAGAAAAACATATATGACTATATATATTTTTCCTAGAGCATTCTCATTGAAATAGCTAAAGTCAAACTATTGTTTTAGCTAATATGAGATAAATTTAATTTTGACTATTCAATTCACATCAAATCTTTACATTGGATTATCTATTTATTCATTATATCATAATAAAAATTTATTTTTTTAAATAAAATAATATTAATTACTAATCAAAATCTAATTAAATGATGATTAAAAAAATCATATTTTTAATATTCATTTAATGCTAATATATACAAACGTCTAATTAAACTTATATAAAATTTAATATAAATATCTTAATTATAAATCAAATTTCTATATTTTCCATCAAACTAATAAAGTTTTCCAAATAAATTACTTTAATGGTTAAGCAAATGTAAGCAAAAAGAGACGATGAAAGAAAAGAGAGAGTGCACGAAAATATGATTAAAATAAGATTTGGTTGATGAATAGTATAGATCAAAGAAAGATATTTTTTTGACATTTATTGTAATAAAAGTTAGACGTTTAAATTTTTGTCTATTCCGGCCTTGTTGGGCGCATTTTGTACATATATATATATATATATCTTCTATCTATAGTTATTATATAAGCGGCAATCCGCTTGCTACAGTGTTAGAAACAGTAAATATTTTATTTCCCATTTTACCTTTAGTTTTATTTGGCAATTACAGTAGTTTGCATTTTACTTTTATTTTATCGATAGATATTTCAGTCTTTCTGCCTTCCTGCTGACTGATTTGTTTTTTCTTATTTTATTTTCAATTTTATCCCTTAATTTTATTGTTCAACTCGTTGTCCTTGGTGTCGTTTTGCTTTGCCGACTTCGTTTTGCTTTGCCGACTTGATGTTAATGTCTTTTTACGGTTAATGCTTATCACTTTGTCTGACAAATTGAATCGAACTGAAATATAAATGTTGATATTTCTTTCATTCCGTGTGTTGTGCTCTGCTCTCTACTCTCTGTATTCTAACTTTAAAAAAAAAAAAAATCTGAACGAAGTTACTCGATACTCAGCAGTTGTAGGTACGTTCTTATTGTTTTTCTCAGTATTGTAAGAATTAATTGTATTGTATGAATGAATTTGTTTCGGTATCTAATTAGATGATATGCATATAGATCACAACAACAAAAATTGGAAAGAAGATAAAAACTATATTTGCATATTCACATATGTTTTTACAGGAGAGTAAAGCCAACAAAAAAATCAAACCCATCATACAAATTCCATATTCTGATTTGTTCGTATGTGCTGATAACACAAACAAAAAAAAACGCAGTTAGAATGAAAAAAGAAAACCCAGTTGTTCCAAAATTTTTGAAAAAAATAACTATCGGATTAAAAAAATTGCTCTGTAGATGTGAAAAATAAAAACCTAATATACATCAATTGCAAAAGAAAAAAGAAAAATACACCCAAAAAATACACGCAGACGAAATACACTAAAAAAAATACACACGAAATACACCCAACCACAATACCTCCCTACCACACGGCTTGGCGGTCCCAGTGTCATGACCCAACAAAAGAAATAGATCCCAGTGGCAAACAGAGACCCAACAAACAACAGATCTAACCCAGAAACTCAAAAATATCCATTAGAAAAAAAAAAAAAACCCAAACAGAGTGTCTTAATGCACACGAGATGGTGAAACAAACCTGAAAATGCTCTTGACATTAAGATCCCATCAACAGAAAAGAAAGGGGATGAACAAAAAAAAAATTCAAAAAACACCCCAACAAGAAAGAAAACCAGATTTAACATGCAACCGAGAAACCAAAAAAAAAAAAAAAAAACTCCTTCAAAAATAAATTTTTAGAAATTTACCATTTTCTTCAAAGGCAATGACAGAGAGGCTGTGAGGGAAGAGTGGTTGTCACCGGCCAGGCACAATGAACGCGGCGATGGTCGGCGGTAAAAAAGAAAAAACAAACAAAAAAAAAATGTAAGAGGAGGAGAAGAAGGGAGGGCGGGAAAGTAGACTCTCGGAGGGGGGGAGAGAACAGCAGGGGGGCCAGAGGAGAGAGAGAGAGAGCAAGAGAAATGGAGACACAGATAAGAGGGTGGGGAAGAAAACTCTCGAAGTCAGGGGGCGTTTACGGTACTTTCAACTAAAAGAAAGAAACTTTTTAGAAAAAAAAAATGCGTGCAGGTCATGAGTAGAACCCAGACTGTCGATCACTATTTTACACTATTTTATGATTGTCGATAACTATCACTTTTTACACTATTTTATGATTGTCGATCACTATACTTTTTTACAGAAAATACGTCTATTTTTTTTTTATAGATTGAAATGATGGAAAGTAGATTAGACTTTACGGGTGGGTGTAATGAGAGATGCTTTTGCTACACATCATCTAGGGTCAAATATGATTTATTTATTTATTTTAAATATTTTTACTTATAATCTTATTCATTAGTTAAATTAATTTAATAAAAATAAAATAAAATAAAAAATAATATTAAAATTTATATTTGATATGACGTGAAATGATACATAAAATCTCTTTTTTATTATATTAATTGAATGTTGTTATTTATCATTTTTACTTTATATTTTTTAAAAAATTTAAAAAATACCTAGAATAAATGAAAACATAACAATAAAAATATTAATTTAAATGAAGAAAAAATATATGAAAACATAGCAATAAAAATAGGGATTAGATTTGCTCGTATCCAAAAAAATAACAATAAAAAAAAGTTATATGCTTTAGTTTTTTAAAAGTTAAGATTCTTCTTTCAACTAATAAGGTTTTCTTTTCGGAGCTTTAATTTCTTAACATGCAATTTATAGTCTGCATATCTTTCTCTAATTTTTTATTGCAATATGAATTTTAAAGCTTTCGCTAGGATGTTGATCTCAATGAGAGATCTGCACATAAAACTAAAAAATATACTGATGCGTTTTTTATTGTTTTTCTTTTTTATGTATATTATTCATGGAAGTCATGTGTTCAAATTTTCTATTTGCTCTGTTGTTCATCTCCTAATTGTTTGCATAGAGGATAATTGTTTTAGGCATTATTTTGTACAACTTAGTGAAAGTGTTGTAATTTTAGTAATATTTTGTTAAATTAGTTTTTGTAACATTACCTTTGTGTAAATATTTTTGTGATTTTTGTTCTATAATTATTTTGTTGCCTATGATTTGATACCTTAGTTTTTATTATATGTTGTTAATTCATAAATTGACTATCTCTTTTTGTGAATTTTTAAAACTAATTATCAATAAATTCAATTATCTTGTAATAAAATATCACTCTTTTTTTTTTGTCGTAAAACAAATTTCAAATTTTTGAGTATAAGAAAGCTTTACTTTATAATCAAAAAAGTTAAATTATAATGTAAATACATAAAACATTTAGAGCATTCTTCCGTTATAAGAAAAATAAATAAATATCATTTTTCACCGTTTTAATATACATGTACAATGATAACAAAATGGTTTTCATATGAATATTTATTTTCTTGTAACGGAGGAATGTTCTCAGTGTCTTTTGTTACCTAGTTATAATTACTTGAGATTAAAAAGTAACTTCCTGTCACTCGGTTGTTTGTACTTAATAACCTTTTTAATTTGTTTTTGAAATTAATTATCAATAAATTCAGATATTTTGTAATAAAAAATAATTCATTTTTTGGTAGTAAATGAAATCTCAACTTTTTGACTGTAAGAAAGAAATTATAATGTAAATACATAAAACAATTAAATCATTCTTACATTTCAAGAATAAAAAATAAATATCAATTTGAGCCGTTTCAATATATATGCACAAATTGAGCAAAACGGTTTTTATATAAATATTTATTGTCCTTGCAAAATCTCAACTTTTTGACGGTAAGAAAGTTATTTTTATAATCATAAGAGTTAAATTATAAAGTAAATATATAAATCATTTAGAACATTCTTTTGTTTTAAGAATAAAAAATAAATATCAATTTGAACTGTTTTAATATATGTGAATATCAATTTGAATTGTTTTAATTTTAAATGTCTTATAATGAATGAATGTTCTCGGTGTCTTTTTTATTCAATTATATTGAGTTCAGATTAAAAAACTAAGCGGCTATCACTTGTGTTTTTTAAAAAAGTGTTTTTTATTACTTGCAAAAATATTGTTTTTTATTATTAGAAATTTGATATAGTTTTTAAATAGAAATTTGATATATTTTTTAAAATACTTACAACAATTTAAGATAATTTAACAAAAAAGACATTAAAAAAATGTTGTTAACGCTATTTGTAACCCAGCGCAACTCCTTGTATTACATTTTCACTTTTCTTAGCAATTTTAAACGATAGTTTTGTCATTTTTATTGCACTGTTAAATTTTAGTTTTATTATTTGAAAATTATCAAAAAATAATAATCTCCTAAATCTTGTAAAGAAAATTTTATGTTTTACATAACACAAATTTCGGATTTAATACAAACATAACAACTGCGTTAAACAATTTTTCATTTTGTACATGAAAGTTTAAGGTTTTTTCAGCGGACTACAAGTTAGAATGTTATGTTACGTTGTGATCGTCCAATGCGAAAATATCTTTTTATATACACTAATTGACAAAAAAATGAAAGTTGTGTATGTAATTAACTGTTAATAATTGAAGGAAAATTAATTTGTCCCCAAAATTAACACCTAAAAAGTTTTTATATTTTTCTTGATGGGTGCTCTCGATTAATTTAGGAATTTTTTTTAAATCATTAACAAAAAAATAAATTATTTATACATTTATTAATCATCTAATCTCACTAAATATTTAACACACAGTAACATTTACCATTCATAGGAAAAATGGCATCAGAAGCTTCAGAAAAGCAATGGATGATTCAACTTGCTGCAGACCCAAAAATATTCAACCAACAAAAGCACAAAAACTTTAATGTTATTTCCATCGGTCCTGTCCAATATGGCCCTGAGCTAGAATGACACCAAAAGAAAAAAAAAATTTATAAGTTATTTTGTTGTTTATATTTATGTAATATTTTTACTGTCAAAGTTTTGTAACTTAACTAAACAAGTAAACAACCCAACAAAGCAAACTTGCATCGCATGTTGCACCTTGACTAGTATATATATAAGTGCAAATGGAGTATGAATAGTATTTTTATCTAACACTTTTTTTTCCATTTTTCCCGTTTCTATTTCCAAATTTCAGTTATGCCTTGTTGAATTTGTACATTTTTGTCCTTGGGTTCCTTTTGCTTTTAAACCAACGAAAATCTCTCTCTCTCTCTCTCTCTCTGAGCGATACCATTCTCTATGTTTCTTTTTCCATTAGCCATAACTCTCTATTTTTTTATTTATCCACAGTCGTTGTCATCCTCCACAAATCACCAATCATACACTTTTTGGCCATCGGGTTGCAGTTGAACTCTGTTCTGTGGTGTTGAGATCTTCTCCGATGATGGAGGAGAAAAGGCTCTGTTATCCGTGTGGATGAAAATCACAGCAGAAATCATCAATTTGTTGGTTTCCATCATTGACTTACAATTGGCCCCCGCAATTCTTTAGATTTGTCACAGACCTTCAACCATGTTCTCTAGATCTACTTTAGATTTGTTTGGAAGTATGTGCTCATATTTTTTGTATAAACATTCTTGGATATAAGTTTTTTTTTATATGTGTATTTGCTTTAGATAAATGATTTTTTTTATGTGTATTTGCATGCGTGGTTGGTGCATATCTTAGATATTTGGTGGAAAAGGACGCCATGACCGGCTTTCATCAAGATTCTGTTTTTTTTTTTTTTTCTTTAAAGGAAAATCTTTGCCATGCTTGGACTTTGTTTGTTGTCAAGAGTGAAAAATAAATTAAAAAAAGAGTTGGACTTCCAAGTTTCTATAGTCTTTAGTTGTTAGTAACAAGAATAGTTTTAGCTTTGCATGAGAAAATGTTTGATTCAAAGTAAATGAGGTGGGTTGTTGCATGGGAGAAAGATGGATGCATGCTTTTTACACTTGTCGTGGGCAAAATATATATCCACAATAAAATAATTTTATATCTTTACTTTATCCTTTATCCAAAAATGGTATGAAATTACAACCTTAACCATCGGATCTATTAAGCATTGGCCATGGCTTATGCATCTTCATATTTACATAATATTTATCTAAATTGGTTTATATTGGATTATGCATTTTCAAATTTTTACATAGTTATGAATAATATTTATTCAAGTTTGAAGAAGTACAACTCACCATTCAAATATTATTTTACTATTTTCTGTCTATCCTATCCATTAAAATCAATTTTGTGAAATTTGTATTAAGATGATTTTGATATATTAAATTTATATTGAGTTGATGTTACAAAGTGTTTTTTTAGTATATATTAATATTTATTGATAAAAGTGGTCATTTTGATATATAAAATTGATAATATTTAGATATATGGAATTAGTATTTTGTAGCACATTGTGCTAATTGTAAAATATATAAAAATAATAATTTTAAGAAAAAAATAAAAAATAATAATATTTTTTTATTATTTTGTTCAAATATGCATAATTCAATGTGGAGTTTTTTTTTTATATACAAAATTAATTTTCAAAAGATGTGATTTTAAAAATATATATATAAAGAAACCAATACTAATGCTCTTGAATACAAAGGAAGTTGGATTTCTATATTTAATATATCTTTGTTTAAAGTAGGTCTTTTATATTCTAATAATAAAAATATATACAATTATAATTCCAATTCCGTGTTAGTGGCGATTTCGTCACTTACCACAAACTTAAAAGTGTCCTATCAATGATATATCAAATACAGGAACTCTTATATCGCATTGGAGAGGATTTCGGAGTTTTGTTTTTATTATATCTTCAGCTTTAATAATTTAATAGATATTCAGTATAATAATGGTTAAGGCTACAATTTCGTTACATTACTCAACTTTAAAGGATATCTATTTTGTAAACGAAAACAATTTTTTTTTTTTTCAATTTTAACCATGTGATATAAGAGTTACGTGCTCTGTCAAGACCCCTCCCCCCCTCTCTCTCTCTCTCTACCCATCCCACCGTTGTTCGAACCCTAACCTCTCTCTCAGTTGGTCTATGAGTTCTTTTGATTGGCTTTTCATTTTCATATATATGGTTGAAGCTTTAAGGATTAGAGCTTGGTTTGCAGCTATAGGGCTTTGTTTGTAACTAATGTGAAAATTTGGTTGTGGAAAATTTGCAAAACTGAAAAATGGGTGTGATTGTGGGTGCACCAGTTTGGGTTCATCAAAAGGGTTGCTCCTCCACCAGTACCGTTGGTTATTCTATAAATTGTGCAGCTGGATTTTTAGTGTTTGATGGGAAGAGATGAAATCGTGTATTAGGGATATTATGTAAAGGGGATAGCCTACACTATGGTGTGGCTAGGTTTAGTCTAATTCTATGTACTCAGTTGATGTGTCATTTTATTAGTTGCCTCTAATAAACTTCCCTTATAGGATTCACCGGTCTTAAAAGGTACTGTTCATTTTTTTGTTTCCCATTTCATTGAGTGGTGAGTCCAAGGCCTAGAGCTATTGGAATCCTATCTACTCCAAATCTAATATTCATGACTTTGAATTTTATTTTAATTTTTTTTATGTACATGACTTTGATTGGGCTGGTTTGGCAAGTTTGATGAGATACAAAATTTTCATATGATCATTACAATTTTTTGAAATTTTCACACAAAATATAAAAAACAATTCAACTTTTTCAAATCCCAATTCAATTTTTTTAAATTTTAAAATAATAATAATATTAAAAAAATAATATTTTAAACTTTCATAAAAAATAAAAAATTTCCATCTCACTATCTAAACTTACCCTAATTCAACCTAAACAATGCATGCCCATATTAATTATTTATACTTGCCAAATGACGTAGAAGTTAACTTAAATAACATCCTAACAAGCGGTGGGAAAGTATTTCTGCCTGCCAAATGATTTACAAATATATATTTTTTGTCTTTTTTATTATTAAATAATAAATTTAACGAATTATATAAATTTATTTTTAAAAAAACTTCTATGTGGTTCTCCTACTTCTCAAGAGTTATCATTTCTACGGCATAATCCTACCAAGAGAGAGGGAGGGACAACAAATGAGTAGCAATTTATTTCTTTATTGAATTCTTTGATTTTCTTTCGAGTGATGGTGATAATTTTTTTTTAGCAATAAGCATGATAGTGATAATTGATAAATTTATTGTGTAAATAAATAAATAAATAAAGTATGTAAGATTTATGAGGGAGTGGAGCTTTTATATCAAAGAGAGAACTCACATGACCACCCGTATTTGAAATTTAATACTTGTTGCATATATAGTCGGTAATATGGTATGATTTTTAAAGTTTATTCTATTTTCGAAACTTTTATTTTATTTTATTATTTTTCTATAATTGTTATTTTAATATGAAAAATATAGTAATATATATATATATTACCATGGTTGTTATATATATTATTTTCTTTTCAAATCTTTAGTAGATATATTAGTATGTATCAGCTAGGCTTGTGCAAAAACCCGTCTGACCTGTCAGCCCATCTGACCCGATTAGATCCATCCGATAGAATACGGTTTTGCTTCAATGTCAGGTTGAACCCGATAAATAACGGGCAAACCAACTCTTACCATTCTTAGAACACTTCAAGTATTCAAACTGATTAAAGCCTAGCAGCCCACTTCTCTTTCTTGCTCTAAAGATGACTGTGCCGAAACAAAACCTCTTTGTCTACTTTCCCCTTCTCGCCTTCATGGAAATAGTCAAACGAAATAATATTCTTGGGCATGGAAAGTGGAAACGCAATGAAAATATTTTCACAAATGGCTAATAGTCCTGTTTATGGAAAATCCTTCATTGATTCTTTAATAAAAATAGCCAGAAACTATGGCTTTTATGGCCCATAACTCCACTGGTATTCTCCAAGTACAAGCTCTGATTTGACCAACATAAGCATACTCTTTCAGGAGTGGCAAGCAGCTATAGAGTCAAAGGCTAAAAAATTTTCAACATGGACATACCATTTTTGACCTTCTACACTAGGAATCTTGTGAAGCTTAGCCTATCGACTTTGATTATGGTGAGTTTCAAAAACTCTTGGCATGGTGTTTTTGATGGATTAAGAAATAAAGGGAAGCTTTGTTGGGGTCTTGTGTTGTTTTTTGGGTTTCGTAGTTCTTGGAATCCATTGCTATGGGAAAGTAAGGATCTTGTTTTGATTGAATCTAAATCTTGGCAGTTGGGAAATTTGTGGATTTAGGAGTTTGATCCTTTGAGGTCCTAGCGAAAATTTAGTGACTAAAGAATTGGGAAAGTAAGATCAAGTGGATGATTCTCGAATGGTTTGAATTCGTTGTTGGAATATTATCAATCATTTTGAGACCTGACCTAACCCTCATATTACGGGTCAGGTTGTTATGGTATTGGCACGTTGACTGGTCGGATCGGATCCAAAAATAGTGCGGGTTGGACGAGTTGCAGGCCTAATATCAATTGCAATGACTTTTCTATTTTTTATTTTCTTATAAAAGTACTCTTATCAACCTTGATGCAATTGGCCTAGTATTATTTTTTTTCACTTTCGGTTTTTATTTTACTTTATTTGGCCCAATTTGCAAGTGGACAGTTTTCTTCATTTTGATTAAAATGGTAGATGCTGGGTGAAGTTGCTTTGTACATGTGTTACTGCTATGCGTGCATCAATCGAGAAGAAGCCTATTGTAGTTGGAAAACCATCAATCTTCAGTAAGCTCTCTAAAATAAATATTCTTTCACAATTATCTTGAGAATCTATTTTCAAAATTATCGAAAATAAATATTCTCGTAGTATATTTTAAGAATATTTTCATAATATATTTTATACATATATATATTTTTTGAATCAATTTAAATTTTGGCTTGGCTTGTAAATTTGCATTAATTTAAAATATGACATAATTATATAGGTAGATATGGTAAATATCAAAAGATAGGAGGATATTATGGATAGTTATAGAAAATATTTAAAATGAATAAAAAATATTAAAAAATATAACATTTAAATGATATAGAAAAAAATAAATAACCTGATGAATGATATATTGTAAAAGTCAATATGTAAAATAAAAAAATAAATTTTAATAATATATTTTAAATGATAGGATAAATGATTATTGAGACTGTTCTAATTCAGTGTTTTTTTCCTTCCAGTTTATCCTGAATTTTTTTATGGTTATGTAATTTTTAAAATTTGTAAATAAATGTACCTTTCTTTCGGATTTATTTTTCCCTTTATCCCGTTTGCGTCTCTTTTTTTTTTACCTTCTCCTTCCCTAGCGCCATTTACTATTTTGTATCATTTTTATTTATTTTTAATATTTATAAACTGGACGCTGCACGTATTTCTTTACTAATATATCGAAAAATTTAATTACAAGTATAATTATGTGTTAACATGTATATTAATTTATTATGATTGGTCAAAAAATAAATTTAATTAAAAATAATATTAATTTAAATTTTAAATATAAAAAAATTAATATTAATATACATATTAATACATAACTTTATTTATATATAACAAAACTTATAATATATATACACGAGTAAATAGATATATTTTTTTTAATTGTGACTATAACCTATTCTATTGAGTATACTGTATATTTTAATTTTATATCTGTAGCTGCGGACGGTTTGTCGGAAAAGGAACTGTAGCGAGTTGCTCGCGCGCCCAAGGGCCAAAACCCTAGTAAGTCAGAACCCAGACGTGGACCCTACCCTTTATATTGCCATTGAAGCTTCCTCACCTGCTTCTGCTTGCGAACCCAAACACCATGACGAAGCCCAGCTCCGACAAGGCCGCCTCCGGTTCCTTAACCGTGGACCAGAAGGCCTTTCTCCACGAGGCCGTGGCTCAATTTTTGGACCGCAAAGGGTTCTCCAAGACGCTCAAGAAGTTTCGATCCGAAGCTAAAGTCGAGGTATGCGGATATAAGGTTCTGTTTGTTTGCCAGTAAAGCGGAGGGGAGAATAGATGATGCCATATACACTACTCATGTTATTTTAATTCTTAATGGAGAGTTCAAATTCAAGGTTTTCTTGATGGCAATAGAAAAGGCTCCTGTTTTGTATCGGTGAGTTCAGTGGGGTGGAAAAATGGAGGAAAGTTTGCAAAAACCTTAAACTATTTATTACTGCTACTTCGCTTACTATCCGTCTTATCAAGTAAAATCATTGTTAACATTCTCGACTTAATTATGCAAGTCACATGAATTTGTTTCTTGATAGGCCTGCGCTCCGTATTACAAAGTGGGAAGTCTGAGCAAACATCATTACATTGTAGTCAGTGAAATTGTGTTTCCATATGGTTTATATCCTCTATTCTTTACTGATGGTGTCGCATTAAAAAGTTGTACATTCTTTTACAGTATATCTATGTGGTTCAAATTCAAACCCACGTGTCAATATATTGGTCTTTTTTATTGCTGCAGAAAGATTGTTTGAAGGGCTCGACTTTGGATTTGGAAGAGATGTACTATAAGTATTTGGAGATGTGGTATGATAAGAAATTTTTCGTTCTTATGTGTTTGGTAATCATGCACAGACACACAAATTAGTCTATTATGGTATTGTCATTTCTAACGGCTCCAGCATACTATCTTTGAAGCCTTTTAATAATGAATCATCCATCTGGAGTTTGCAGCAAGATTATTGTTTTTCTGTTCCTTTCAGCCAGGGTGCAGAATTGCAATGCATTAAAAAGTTTTGAAAAGCCTTAAAAAGCCACCACATCTTTCACTATCATATCAATAACAATCTCCTGAATGGGATCTGATGAACAGAATGACCCTTCCACCTGCTAGCTGCCAATCTACCTTTTGCATCTTGTATTTGACACAAACACACTCACGCCCATATATATGTATTTTGTATGTTATGCTATTATTTTTCCGTAGAACATTGGATTCAAGTTTCTATGCTCATGTTATTTGAGCTTTCTTTTTTATGTAGGAATCATCCCAATGCTAAAGTCAAGAACCAGAATGAGCAATGTATGATGAAATTTCTTTCATGCATTGCTTTCTGAAATATAATGATTTCAGAGGCAGTTATTGGTTTCCTCTTCTCTCTCTCTCTCTCTCTCTCTCTCACTGACACTTTGGCGGCAGGATTGACTTCATTGTATATTCTTGATAATCTAATATTCTAGTTCTGTTAAATTTCAGATACGAAGAACACTGACATGGGTAAAAGAGATGGAGAAGGTGACTCCACTGTGGCCGTGGAAACAGGGAGTAAGAAAAATAAGAAAAGGAGCGAGAGTGATAAATGTAATTTTGTCAGTCAATTCGGAGCCACAGCTGAACTTATTGATTCTAAAAACTCCAAGGAGCAAATAACAAATGGTGCAACTTCAGAATCAAATGTAAAAGACTCTGAATTGCATATGGAGGAACATGAAAAGAAAAAGAAGCAGAAAAAGAAAAAGAAAACAACTGAAGAAAATTCTAAAGAAATGGTAGCTTCAGAAGGCCAAATTGTTGGTGGTTCCGACATGGGGAAGAGGTCAAAGGATAAGAAGAAAAAGAAAGATAAGCCTATTTATGATAGACCTGATGATGTTAAGCAATGCAACTTGGATGATAAGCTAGGGGCAGTTTCTGCAAAGTTTAAGGATGTGGACTGTTCAAGAGATCCTCAAATCAAGAATCATGGCTCCACATTGGAAGAGAGTACGACACCAGATGCAGATGCAGCTAACAACAAGAAGAAAAGTTCCAAAAAAAGAAAACGATTGGCTTCCGAGGAAAATGATTTCCAGCTTGTTGACAAAGAAACATCTGAAGAACTGAAATGTATGAAGGCAGAAGGTTTGGAAGAATCCAAGAGAAGTGAGCAGCAAGCAAAGGTGAATGCCAAGGTGAAAGTGTTTTATGGTAGTTCAAAATATTTTTGAAAGCCCTCTAACAAACAGATTAATGGGCAGGCAAATGGAAACCTTGAGGAAAGTGGAGAGAAACCTGCCTTTCAGAAAAGCAAGAAGCAACGTAATGGTTCAGTGGAGGTATGGTTCTAACTACACCTAATCAATATTACCACATGAGTGAAAAGCGCATAAGTAAACCCTTCAAAATTAAAAGCCATATCCTTCAATTAATAAAATGCCTCCCCAGGTTTAATCTGTTCCCAGAATACTATCTTACTACATATCCTTTCTTTGGGAACCATCATGAGCATAATATGTGGTTTTATCTAGTAAGCATGAGACTATTTAAAGTGTCAAATTTTCATCATTTCCAATATGCATATGCACAGTTATAAGGACACATCATTTTATCTGTTTTGCAAATGTGGAATTGTTACTCTAAGTTTGACTCAATATGTTAACTATCCCCTACGTCAACAAAAGCATTTTGTTAAATATCTACCATACCACATGAGAGAATCGTTTATCTAGAAGGAGAAAAAATACAAGAAAAACATTAAGCCCTTTTAAAGTCTAAAAGGTGTTTGTTGATATTGCTAAACTTTGGATGCAAATGTGCTCCTTACATCACACGTATTAGTAAAATATATCTCATGCGTAATGATCCTAAATATAGAAACTAGTTAATTAGTTTTGATTTATGTTTCTGCTTATCTGAACTTTACAGAAATCACATTTTAGGTTTTCACGAAAAAACCCCTAGGGGTTGGCTCAAGTGGTAAAGGCCTTGGGTTTGGAGGTATGCTCCCCCAAGGTCTAAGGTTCAAATCCCCTTGGGTGCAAACAATCTTTAGGGGCCATTGGACTAGAGGATTTTCTTATTGAATTACCCGAGGTGCGCTTGCGGGAAACTCCTTGTTGAGGGCCTGTGCACCCCTGGGATTAGTCGGGACATTGTTCCTGGTCACCCGGTGCCAATAAAAAAAAAGGTTTTTACGAAAATATAGCTGCACTGAATGTGCAAAAACAACAAACCAAGAACCTTTTCCGTATCACAAAATTTAGTTAGCAAAAAAATTTGTAAAACTGGTTGCTCTATGTACAGGTGGCCCGGTTCTTTAATTTGTTGAACATCTCCCTATATGTAATAGTAAACATCGTTTACCTAGTTTTAGAAGGCTTGGAGATAGATGCTTTCATGGCACTGTAGCTTGGTTTCGGGAAGATGGTTGGAGGCATTGCTGCAAGGTTTAGGGAAGTTTGAGACTTATCGCTTATTTAAAAAAGGGACTTATTTGCTGCAAGTTGGGGGCATATTTTGTAGGATGCTGTGAGCCAGTGATGAGGACAGTTTTTTTTTTTGTAGCACAGATTTCCACTTTGGGTTGTTTTGGTTTCTATTTCTCTTATATTTAAGTTGTTATTGAATCAATTAAAAAAAAAGTTGTTATTCAATCAACACACTGGTTTTGGGCTTGATGGTTGTTTCTAGTTTCTTTCCTCTCTTTTCCTGTTTCATCCCCCCCTCCCCCCTCTTTTCCTTGTCATGATTGAGGTTGTTTCTAGTGCTGCTTGGATTGGTTTGATGATGTTTGTGGTTCGTTTGTGTCTTTTATATTGAGTGTGATGATGAGGATGGTTGTAGATTCCTTTGATATTCATATTGATGGATTCTTTTATTGCAGCCAAAGACAGTTAATGCATTTCAGCGGGTAAAAGCTGATGAGGTGGTATTCACTGATGAGAGGCTTAAAGATAATTCATACTGGGCGAAGGTGTGATAAATTGGTACTTTTATTGTCTGTTCCCTAATTTATATGTATTATATATTGACTATATCGATTGTCAATTCTCTGCAGGATGGTGCAGAAAGTGGCTATGGTGCAAAAGCACAAGAAATTCTTGGGCAAGTTAGGGGACGGTATGTCTGCTTTATTTGCTTCTATATATAAATGTTTGTTGGAGTTGGGAATAACAGTATCATTTTTTAAGTTGTGTAAATGATTTAGTTAAAATCCGTCTTAATGCTGTTCTGCTAATATCATTGTTGGGAACTAAGCGGAGGATTAAGCTATTTACATGCTGTCAGTTGGCAGTTCACTTGGGCTCCCCTTTTCTTGCCCTCTCCTTTTTTCTGTTATCAAACAGTTTGCTGTATTTCTGGCGTTTCAGATGACCTCATATATAGAAAGTTCAAGCGGGTGACCACATAGATGCTAGTGCAAGGCTTAGCAAAATTTACCAATACCCTTCTCATGTGAACCGTTTCTAGACTTTTAATTGACTGGATTTGCATGATGTTCTTGTATATTTTCTAATTTTAGATAGGGGCCTCTCTTGTGTACTTTCCATGTACTTGGGTTGCACCTCTCATGTTTTTTCATAAAGATTATTTTCCTTGTGAAAACAATAAGGTGCGAGGCTAGGCATCTTTGTTGAGGAGATGGCCATTAGCACCTAGGAGAGTGTCTGTCAAAATTTCCTTTCCTTCTGTCCTGAAAGCATTACTTCTCTAGCATAATTCAAGGACTGCAAAATTAATGTGCTCTGCAACAAATTTTCCAAAAACTATTGAAGATGCTCTCTTTCTGTGTGATCAGTGATGTTTCTCATAGAGGGATTCAGGCTTCAAGAGTTGTGATTGCAAATGAGCATCACCATTAGAATGTTTTTCATTGTATAGAGAAGCAGCCTAACTCCTCTCTCTCTCTCTCTCAGGGATTTTCGGCATGAAAAGACCAAGAAGAAGCGTGGGAGTTACAGAGGAGGGCTGATTGATTTGCAATCACACTCGGTTAAGTTCAATTATTCGGATGATGAATGACCAGAAAATTTCTTTGCGAGACAAGTCCTTGTTTTTGGCCCTCATTTATTTTGAGCACATAAATGGGAGCACTATTTTTTTCTAAGAACTATAGTAATTTTATGTCGCTGTGTTCTCCTGCCTTACTGTTCCATATTCAAACAAATGTTGAGTTAATTCAGGACATGTACATCTTTATTTAAACAATTTTGGAACTTTGAATCATCCACCCACTTTAGTGCTTTTTATCTTTTCATCTTTTCTGCACATAAGCTTTGAACCCCCACAATTATAGAGCTTTTATTTTTATTTCTTGGTAAACAGTTGCCTACAACTATCACCTGTCATTGCTCAGTGGATTTTGGAGTAAATTTTCTTGGCATTTTTTGTGGGAAGAAAGGAGATAAGGTTGGGGATCTAGATTCAATGCTGATTGAAAAAAGGTCATCAGATGCTGATTGTGGTTGCGAATAATTGCAATTTGCCACAGGGTAGGCACAATGTTTATATGCCCAGTCGGCATATTTTTTATTGAACATTATTTGATGGTGGAATTGTGTACAGATTTTGCCTTTTCCTGAAGGTCGGACAACAGCATGGCCGAAGTGGTTTTGGTGTCTTTGCATCTTACTCTGGCCCACTAAGATATTGGGGTCAAGGTTGATTGACGTTATGAGGACCCCAGATTGAATTTGTTGCGACTACAAGAGCAATTCTTTCAGGCTCGTTCATGATTTTCAATCTAAAAGATTATGGGCCAGACTCGGTCTTTTCCAGTAGGCATGTTGTTGTGCTTAAATCACGCTCAAGCGATCAAAAATTCCAAAGCCACTTGAGTAGGTAGGTGACAAATTTCTCAAAGAAATACGATAATGTGATTGGCATATTCCGAAATCTGGAACATCAAGGGTCAATGAAACTGCCATATTACCAATGTTGTGATACGAACCCCAAGCATTAGTAGTACAACTGCAATAATTATGATATAGGTTGTGCTATTGTGCTGCTCATTTGTTACTGCTGAGCAATACCGCTAGTTCATTTTGTTTTTTTGTAAGGTCTTGTTTGGATAGTAAAAATGTTTTATCTCATCTTATTTCATTATTACAATTTTTTCAAATTTAGGCTCCTTTTAGGGAAAAAAAAAAACTCAAGTTAGAGAGAAATACACCAATGTTATCTAGCAATATTTATTGTCAATGGTTTAAATTTTTTAAATAGCATTAAATATTGCAGAACTTATCGTGTCTAATCTTCTCTCACTTGAAGCGTTCAAATTTGAATAATAGTGCGAGAAAATCTTGATCTTGTTGGATTTGTTATTTTGTTTATCATCGAGACGATTCATGCACCCATCTTTCTTTTTGTCGGGGAGGTGACGATGAGAGCACCTTAAGAAAAGGACTGATAGACTTTCTTGCCACAGGGTGTGAAAACCTGAGCCGCCCTCGCCGAAAGCAAAAGAAATAAAGATGAAAAGAGGGTGAAAAGAAAGGCTAACCACCGAAAGATGGATGAATTGTGACCTGATAATCATGTACCTTTAGGACTATATTACCAGCAAAGAAATCAGATGGAACTTCAACAAGCCACAGGATTGATGGCTCTATCTTCTTGAGCCCTCATTTCCTTTTTCAGATTTGTAAGCTTTTCCTATATTGTACCACGACTCAGATATCACCAAAAATGGCGTCTTTAGATCTTTCAAATCCAGTTTCGGGAAGATTAATCAACGCGTGGCAGCGCCATTTTTCAGGCCGTGACAAACAAGAAATCAATGATCTTGACTTGTGCAAGTGCCATCTCTCCAGTAACAATCTTGAGATTTCATGCCAACCTCCCAAAGGTAGAAGAGAAACATCTTTTGCATTAGACACGATATCTGTCACTAGAGGTTACGAGATGGGGCTGACATACTGGAGGACAAGAGATGGGATGTTGCCTTCCGACATTACCAGCACTAAGAATGCCTGCCACTGAGAACGTCTGGTTCCTACAGTTTCTCTGCCAAGTGAAATGGGGGTCATGTAACTTTCATGTTGTTGATATTATTCAATTCAGAGATCACATGAGCCACTTAATGTGGTATGTAAGTAATTAAGAGTACTTTTGGAATGAGTTATTTTATGTTTCCATGTGTGGAAAGATTTCTCAAAATTATGATAATTACCACTGGAGCTAGTTAAAGTTGATGGCCAGTTCGTAATTTAGGATCTACGTTTACAGGCCAAATGTACCAACATCGGCCAGCTTCTTGCAATCTTGCTCTCCGGCGTGTGAGCGATCGACACTCTTCACTTTTTATTTTAGCCAGGACCTCCATGCTCTTTCAAATAAGAAGATTGGAGATCCTCAGTAATGGCTTCAACTTAATTGGCCTTCTACAATGTACATGCAAATCCCCACTACAAGAAAATTATTTATTTGCGATTAATTATTTTCAATGAGATGATTATTTTCAACTAAAATGAGTTGTAAATAATTTTTAGTTGCAAAATATTGGTCCCAAAAGATTGTTGTGACAAGTTTTGATGACCGTAAACATGAGTACTACTTCTGACGTTTCTTTCAAGTTCCAAGCTGTTAACAATATTTTAAGAAAAGAGAAATGATTTATACAAGTTTCAAATAGATAAATTTTATACAAATCTTTATAAAAAAAAAAAATATTCCATATTGAAAAATTGTAAAAAAATAAAAAAATAAAAACTATTCTTTATTAATGGCCCACTTTTTTGTAAAAGATTTATACGAGATCGATCTATTCGTAACTTATACCTAACATATATTTGTAACTAGTACCTAACATATTGAGATAATCCGAGTACTGTCTTCCTTTTTTTTTTCCCAAATTTCAAATGAATGTTTATATTTAATTAGAATATCCGAAATCTATAAATCAGAAAATTAAATAAACCCATGTCTACCTCAGTTTTTAAAGCTGCACATAATTGGCGATTGGCATGGTAGGCCTTTATCTAGTACGTTCTTCATGCAATCAGGCCTTTATCTTCAAGTTTGACATCATCAAATCACAGCGGAACCCAGAAAATTCCCAGCATGACTCAGTTGGCCAGAATATGTATAAAGAAGAAATTATTTCTTTAGCCGCAGCAACAGTAGCGACAAAGATGGCCTTAAAAAGTAAGAAAATGTGGTTGCATGTATGTCAGAGGGAAGGAGTTTTGCAGAGAGCGTTATCGAATTATCGGCCGTAATTCCAGTAAGGGAGTCTTTGCAATTGAATATCAAGATAGATAAAACAATACCGATATCATTGCGAGGCAAAACTAAGTTCCTAGATTCCCATTATTAGGGGTGGGCAGCATGGTGCCCCGCATGGGCGAGGTGGGAGGATCCGTACTGCAGATGCGGGGGACAAAGGGGGCCAGCCCCGCCTCGCATATATATTTTTATATTATGAATATACATATATTTATATATTAAAAAAAACCCAAGCATAAAACAACCCCCACCTAATTCGATCTCATAATTCAAAAATCTCTCTCTCTCTCTCTCTCTCTCTCTCATCTATTGATTTATGTTGTCGTCAGTCTATCGTATGCACATCGGAGGAGTTGGAGGATGAGATTGTGTTATTGTGAATTGTGTGTTGTGAAGATTCTATTACGCACGTGTTTTGATGTGTGTTAATTTTTATATGTGTTTTGTGCTTAAACTAATTTCGGATAGGAATTCTAAATTAGTTTAAGTCCAATCTGAAATTAGTATAGGGTTCCAAAATTTAGAAGTTTCAGTTGTTCCATTTCTTTTTAGATATCTGAACCAAATGCATTCACATCGAAATGAAAAAGAAAACATATATTAAAAAACCAAAACAAAACAAAACATATATAAAATAGTAACCACTTATATTTATTGGCCTAGCCTGTAAAAGTTAAATACTCATCTCATCCTTATTTGGAATTCTTTTGATTGAAAAAACTTGTTGTTATTACATGTATATTTATGTTTGGATCATTGAGTTTTTCATTTTAAATTAAAAAGCCAATCAGTCCATTTGATATCACTAATGGTAAAGCTGAGTTGCATCGGTGACATTAAAATCGTCAAAATTATACATAAGACCTCTTGACACTTGTATTAATCTGCCCATTATATGTCACTATTCGCAAGATTAATATTAAATGCAACTGATCATGTTTATCTAGTATTAATATGACACGTTATAAATGACTGTCATTTTAAGTAGTTGGACATAATAAATTATTTAAAATATACCATATTCGTAAGAGCTATAGTGAATAATTAATGTTTATCTAGCCTAGCTAATTTAGGATAAAGTTTTTTGTTTTTTAAATCATTATGCTCCTTTTTTTTTTTTATGGCTGGAAGCTCTCTAAACCAGATCCTTACAAGTAATGGCTTTTTAGAGTAATATTGCAACTTTTTTATTATACAATTTTTTTGGAGAAAAACAAATATGGTTTGTTAGTTTGTATTATTTTGTAACAAGATTCATTCTGAAATGCTTTACATAGTTAACTTTTGAACTTCGATACAAGTAAGTCCTTGGTGTTGTTGTGAATATGTGGTATTGACTACACCTTGATTGTTGATGTTAGTAGTATGTTGATAGTTTTCACTTTTCATTTAGAGTTTTGCTACATACAAGCAAAGTCGCGTACTAATCTGCGTACCAATATTGATTTCTTCATACTTAAAATTTAAATTAACATTGTTTTCAATAAAATCTATTTTTTGACCAATCACATCAAATTGGCGCACAGATTAGTGCACAATTATGATTGCAACTAGATTTTTCCTTTCATTTATGATTCTTGACTGTTTTGAAGAATCAGGATTGTCTAGTCTGGCAGATTTTAGCGATAGCTCTCCTATCCCTATCCCAACATGTAACCCTAAACCTAACACTAATCCCACTAACTCTAGTCCTAATCCTACAAATACATAACCTTGTCCTGCCCTTAAGTCCACACAAAGCAATAAACTTATTTTTATTTTTTAGTTTTATTTTACCAAACTAGAGGGTGTTCAGGACCACAATAACCTAAAAGTGAAGTGTAATTACTGTAGTAAAATCTATAGATGTCACTATAAAAAATATGGTACATCACAATTAAAGGTCCACCTATAAGAACAATGTAAGAAAAGTCTAATATAAAGATCCTTACAAGAGAAGAGTCAATATAGACTAGAGATTAGATTACAAAAAATGTCGAATGGGTTCATTGTTGATGGGGTATACTAACTATGATCCCGATGAGTATAAAAGAAAGTTAACTCATATGGTTATCATGGACGATAATTACTATTATTGAATCTCAAATAAAATTTGGTACAAAATTATAATATTGATTCTAAAAATTGAATTTGAAAAACTCCTTGAAATATTTTAAAATATGAAAGATCCTCTTGTAACCCGATCTAAAACTCTTGAATCTTCTTCTTAAAAGTATGAAAAAATCAGTTTCTATATTTCTTAAAGTCCATAAATCTTTCCTCCAAAATATAAAAAAGAATATATATACATACATTAAAAAAATTAAAAAATATGCCTCCAAAAATTAAAAATCTCGAAAATACGAGTTAAAAATTATCCAAAATCTGGTGGCTAAAGTATGAATATTTGAATATATAATACATATGTATGCATTCATATATATATATATATATAGAAAACTTAACATTTTTCATTTATATAAAAAAAAATAAAAACTAGAGCGTTTTTTTTTTAAACTTTTAAACATTTGCGTATCATCTCCTATGTTCCTTCAACCAATCGTGTACTCAATGAAAAATATAGAACAAAAAAATAGAATGATTTCTCTAATTTTATTTGAATTAAAAATTTTAATATAACCAATTCTTGAATTCGATAAAAAAAAATATTTGTTATGGATTGAAAAATTAGGAAACGAAATTGCCTATACATAATGCATTTTTTTCATAATCATAAACAATAAAGTGAATAATATATATGTACACATGCACATACGAATGTATGCAATCATCGACGTCAAGGATATGGCTCCCCAAAGTTGAATCTCTGGCTTTGCCACAGATTGATCATGAAATAATACATCTTATTCAACGGTTGTAATGTCACCTTTAACAATAAATCACTTGTCACATCTGCAGAGAAATGTCGCTTAAATGAGTGTCAATTGATCTTGTCATTTTGACATTGATGTGCACGTGCCTCATATGAGAACCATCGCTCCAATATGAATTTAATCATCTAATTTATAATTTAAGAACAATTGCAGATTGATTATTTCATCCCCCCGTGAATGGCGCCGTTTCGCACAACAACATCGTCTGAGAAGAACATAAGAGGAAGTGTTAAAATGCTCATATAATTCACATGGATGCATATGGGCTCATAGTGTTATGTTCGTACGCCCTTTGACCGAGTTATCCAGTCGGTCCGGGCCTTCAATCGATCTTAGGCCAGCATGTTGATGGCGGCGTTGAGCCTGAGTCCGACATATGTAGGCCTAGTGGAACTGGGTTAGGACGAGGTGGTGCAAGCCCCCGGCTGGTCCGGTGTGACTGTACGAAGTCTATGCGTATGGCCATTGAGGTGAACAGTATATGAATGTAAGGAAAATAGAGAGAGATAGACACACGGATTTACGTGTTTCAACACTAAGCCTACGTTCATGGGGTTTGAGGAGGGGAGAATCCAAAACTTTATTTACAGTCTCTCGAGGTATTTCATATTCACTGTATAGGCTGTACAACTGATTTGCAGATCACTCTGTCGGTTTGGATTCTGTGACTGGAAGCCGAGTCTGGAGGTTGAAGAAGCTTACTCAATAAGCCTTTAAGAAGTATGGCTAACAGTTCCTCAAAAAGTCCCCTAGTAGATCTAGAAGAAGTACATCCTCCTGAAGATCCAAAAAAGTCCTCTAAGTCGTCTACCCCCCTCTCCTTTTATCTCTTTATTTTCTTTCTTTATGTCACATCAACTTACCTTACGTCCTTTCTCTCATCCCCTACCCTACCCGTAGGGCTAACATTTTTTTCTCCTCTCCCCCTCATTTCTTTATCCCGTACTCTCTCATTTCTCCATATTTCATCCTTTAGTGAAGCCTCCTTGGTGGTCTTGGGTTTTGAGAGCTCTCATGGGCCCAGGACAAAAATTACCCCTAACACATAGTATGAGAGCAACTAGATAAATATTTTAGCCATAAAAGAATTACATAAAAATAAATCTACAAATTGATATAATTTAATACAATATATTAGATTATAAAATTATTTGTTATTATAAAGTAGATCTAATAAATTATATAAGTTAATCATATTAATTTATAAATTTACTTTTCTATAATCATATACGTATCCCTTGTCTTCTCATTAATGTATCTATCTACCACTAAAGTATTCATATCCGGTTTCCTATAATTTTTCTTGAATTTTAATTAGAAATCACACTTCTTATAATTTTATTTTAAATTTTACTCATCTTTAAAAAATCTCCTATATTCTATTTTCTATTTTTTCTCTACTCTATTAAAATAATATATTATTATTATTATTTCTATTATTTTATTTCTACATCTTAAACCATTTCCTTTAAAATATATATATATAAATTGATTTAAGAGATGAATAGTGACTCTTTAAATATAAAAAATTAATGTTCATATATTAAACCTATATCTTAAAATAAAAAAATTAGATGAAATATTTATTTTATTAATTTCTTAAAATGTAGAGATTGGAGGAGGGTATAAAAAGACTCTGCCCTTTCACCTAACATAATGACAGCCAGATAAAGTTCAGAGCGTGCGTTAAATTGCCATGGCCCAGTAATTTGATGCGTTTCGTGTGGGAGACTATGACTCATGGATGGGTCCCGCCAACGCACCACGAAGACTCGGCTTCGATTAGGTAATAGAGAATTTTAAGAAGAAAATTTTAAATTTTAAATTATTATTTTAAAATTTAAAAAAATTAAAAAAAAAAGTTGAATTATTTAAAATATTTTATATAAATATTTAGAAAAATTATAATAATGAGATGTAAATTTTAAATTCGAGTTAAAAATTTTAAATTTGAGATAGATAATTTTTACGTGCAAAACCATCTTTTGTCAAGATTAAAAATTCAAAAATAACAGCACTTATCCTTTTTATTAGCTGTCTATCTTGCACATCACTATTATTTTAATTATTGCTAAATTAATTGAGATATTTTATTTATTATTTTTATAAGACATTCTTATTAATATAAAAAAATAAAAAATAAATAATAAAAATATATGTATGGTATAGAAATAACGAGTGAAATTATTCAACTATGGGAGTAGTACAAGATGGGTCCAGATAAGTTTAAAAAGAATTTTTATTTTTTTTAATTTGTTTTCATTCATATTTTTTTTTATATCCTTAAACATTTAAAAAAAAATTAAAATATAATTTAAAACTTAATCACTAAAAAAGAAAAAAAATCGGAACCTAATGGAGATCTGTTATAAACGGATTTGTATGACCATCTTTAGCCGTCAATTATGATCGTCCTTATCCGTTAATTATGACTGCCCTTAGTCATCATAATTAATCACCCTTAACCGTCAATTAAGACTTAAGCTATACCTAAACTCATTTGTACTCCTATATATATAAGTATCATTCACTTATATATGAAGAAGATTTTCATTATTGAATAATCCTACGCATTCTTTCATCTCTCTTTCTTTCTTTCTCTCTCTATCTTTCCCTCTTGTAATATTATTTCTCTTTTAATTTCATAACACGTTATCAGCATGAAGATTCTATTAATTCTGAAGCTAGTGGTCTTCTACTTCAAGTGAGTTTTTCAATATATTATTTGCAATTCCCAATGTGAGTATTAAAGATTATATTTCTTATTATTACTTGATAAAATTCTATATTTATTCACATAGTTTACATCTCAGTTATATTTATGATAAATTAAAATTTTCATAATTTACATTTCAATTATATCTGTGATCAATTTTTATTCACATGGTTTATATACAAAGTTCTATTTATTTATTTTTTACACTTGTTATGAATTATTGAAGATAAGATTCATCTTGAAATAGAAATAGAGCATCCCTGAATGATCACCCTAAACCAATAATTTTATTGAGTATCTCATAATAAAAAATATATTGATTCTGTGAGATAGTTCAAGGAAGTGATACGTGTACCAAAAGATCGGGATCCTCCCAAAAGCTCGTTATGATTAATGCACCTGAAGTTGCATAATTGCAATTGTGTAGAGAAAAGCTACTAAAGAATATCTGTTTAAAATAAATGTCTCAAATGTACTCTTGAAGTAGCAATATCGAGTGCGAAAGTTTACAATATATTATAAACTTATATCTTGTTTTCTAGTAGCTGAGCAAAATAATGAGTTTTTGTTAATAAATCATTAGTCACGTCCTACTAATTCCACATCATTCCTTGAAGTGAATAGTAATGGATTTCTATCATTCTCATAAGAGAATGGTGCATTTTTTTTTCCAAAGAAACCAAGAGCTGGGACGTGGTAATTAATATTTTTATAGTACTTCTATGATTTCGGGTTAGAAGCTCGTATTGGAAAAACTACCAACTTTTTCTTTGAGATGATATTATACAACTATTGAATCAAATATTATGATGCATCAAAAGTGATATGATTCAAAATATTTATAGGTATTTCATGATTAACTTGATCATCCAAAATCAATTACGATAAGTCGAATAATTTTCATATGGACGTCTATAAACGAACCAGAAGATTTGTTTACTTTAAAGTCTTCCCAACATGAGTGGAAAGAAAAATTTGCTTGAAGCAAATAAAATAAAATAATTCGACGTTATCTTGATTATTATAAGTAAACTAGAAGTTCAGATGATAATTAATTTATGGATGCAATAAGATAAAAAAGTCTCATATTTTAGCTGCTAAAATCTCAGCGAGAATTGAAGTCCTCGTAGGATAATTAAAAAATTTAACAGACTAATGAACATAAGAAATATCTAAAAGAGTGAGAGACCCATTGATACAAAAGATAAAGCACGCCGAAAGAGAAAAACACAAATAAAAGAAATTGGTGCTCCTGAAGAGGCCGTACCCAAAAACAAGCAGCAAGATCCATCTAAACTTTTTGTACAAAATTCTTTCATAATAAAAACTTCTTAAGAGTATAATCTTCATGAAGAGTATCTCCTGAATAATAATTCTCTTGAAGAGGAAACTTCTGAAGATGTTTTTCATGAAATATCTTCTCTTGAAGAGGAACATGTACCTAAAAATAACGAGATCCGATACATTTCATGAGTATTGGAGAAATTTTGAATAGAAATAAAACTGTTGTCGACAACATATTTTCATATAAGATGACACTTGACATTACCAGAAGTAATGAAGAAAGTGAGCCAAGAACCGTCGAAAAATACCGACGTAAAAATGTTGGCCAAAATAGAAAGAAACAATTCCTGCAGAATTGATATTACTAGTAAAATGTGATACATATGAACTTGTAGTCCAAACACCTAAGAGGTGATGCTTGTTGAATATCAGTGGGTATTTGTTTGAAAGAAATGAAAATGTTATATATAAATCACGAGTCGGTTTCTCATAGAAATAATCTTGATATGCTTTTAAAGTAGATGAAATTATATTGAAGTTTTTATTAGTTTGATAGTTATCGAAAATTTGGGTATGCATGATTAACTGCATATTTATATGAATAACTAGATATGAAATGCATGAAACATATAGTCCTGAAGTACTTATTTTATCAAGTTTCAAAAATCCTTATATGATCTAAAACAATCCAAACACATGTGGAACAAGCTATTTTCCATATATTTTCAATATTTAGATTAGCTTTTATTGCAGTTTATATAGATGATTTAAATGTCATTGAAGTTTCAGAAGAGCTCATGAAAACTGCACATATTGAAAATAGAAATCATAAACCCTTTATGCTTCAAGAGGGAGATGAATGAAATTATTAGTTCTGAAATATCATCTCTTAAATACAATTAGTATTTCAGATTCATATTACGATTTTGTAAGAAATGTGCATGATTAAAGGAGAAATAAAACGGAGCACACAGAACATCTACTAAAATATAGAAACACAACGTGAATATTTGTGAAATATTATTTTATTATTTCGAAACAAAATTACAGAAATTTGAAGCTCTTCGCCTTATTCTTTAAACAATCTTACTCTTCATAAATTTGTATAGCATCCATATCTAAAGGAGTAGGCAATCGAAAAAAAGAGTCAAGCAAAGATTTTAAATTACTATTCTCTTGCTTTATTGCTTCCACCTTCATGTTGGACTCCAGAAGAAATCGCTGAAAGATAGAAATTTTCTCGTTGAGTTTGTCAACCTCACAAGTTTTGGATTGTAGTTGGTGAAAAATGCGACAACGGTTTATGAGTATCGGGTACCGAGACTCACAAGCTCGTAGATAGTTTCATCATTTGACTTATTAGTCAGATCATTTTTGTATTGCATTATAGCAATTCTGGTAGAAATAAAAACAACTGGTGAACGAGGTGTAAAATATCTCATATATTGGTCACAAGAAGATTGTTAGGTCATTGCAGAGTAAGAATGCAGAGAGAGATTGTAGAGTAAGAATGCAGACTAATTACAGAAAAGTGAGGAAGATGTTATGCGAATAAAGATGAGTTGAATATTTCTTTTATAGAGAAAATTATGAAAGCAATACAAAATTATATATATTGACAGAGGATACACTAAACATAGATATCCTACATTTATTTACTAGGCAGTAAAATTAAAAGCAGCTTGCCCCTACTCTATTAGAAATTGGATTTTTTCAGATATCCACGGCAATATTAAATGCAGCTTGTCCTTATTCTCTAACTTTTTGGATTTCTTCAAATATCCATTGCAGCTGATTCTTTATTTGAGCCCATCCTCTTTCCAGATTCTCTATACGTGATTGAAGATCATGGATATACTGTTTTAGCGCATTATTCTCCTCCTTCGGTTTTTTGTTCTTACGACTCTTCGCAGAGAGCTCCTAATGCAATTAAGATATTTGATTATTGAGTTAGTTGATCTCATTCACTTTAGCTAATAACATCCGAAACATAGTCATAACAGAGATAGAATATTGAGCACTAAGAAATCATGATTCTGAAACGACATCAAAATAACTCATTCTAGAAAAAATGAATTTCTGCTCCTATCATAAGAGTAACATTCTCAGGTAAGTAAAAGGAATGACAAAGCATCTTTATTGCTTCATAGGGTCTCTCGTGAAGCATTTCTCTACAAGAGACAAGAGATGTAGCATCATAGCCCTGCGGCGCTTGACAGCTACAGAAGAGCTGTAAAATCCTGTGGTGCTTGTCTGGTCTAAAAAGGTAGCCACCGTTTTTGTTGAATATGGAGGTTGACGGCTTAACTTTGATAACTTCTCCACTAACTATGCTATTCACAAGAACTCCAGAAGAGTAGTGAATTTAATGTTAAAATGATCTTGAATCAATATGACGAATTTGTACCAAAACATTATCAACTGCATCATTTAAAGAGTTGATACACAATATTGAGATGCATCAACGCAAAAACTTTTCACTATAGAGTCTTGAAGAACTTTTATATGGACAAATCTCATCCTCTGAGTACTCCAATGGTTGTTCGATCACTTGATGTACAGAAATATCCATTTCGTCATTGTGAAGACGATGAAGAAATTATTGGTCTTGAAGTACCTCATCTCAGTGCAATTGGAGCCTTGATATATCTTGTAAATTGCACTCGGTCTAATATGACATTTTCAGTTAATTTATTTGTAAGATATAATTTTGCACCAACTTGAAGACATTTGAATGATATTAAACATGCCATTCGTTACCTCCGATGTGCGATTGATATGAGATTATTTTATCAACATGGATCAAATCCACAATTAATTGGATATGCGAATGCAGGTTATTTTTCAGATTCACACGGAGAGATCATTGCGTGCAATTCATGATGAGAAATGTGAACTTAATGTCAAGCAAATACGGTCAAGTGATAATCTGGCAGATTTATTCACTAAAGTATTACCAACTGCAACATTTAAGAAGATTGTGCAGAACATTGGAATGCAGATACTTGAAAACCTATTATCATGCAATTTTCAGGAGAGTAATGTTTTGAAGACTTGTGCTGATTGTACTCTTTTTTCTTCGCTAAGGTTTTATCCCATTGAGTTTTCCTTTGCAAGGTTTTAATGAGGCAATCTTAAAGTACTTAGCAATACACATGAATGTTGTACTCTTTTTCCTTCGTCGTTAGTTTTTTCCCACTAGATTTTTCCTTGGCAAGGTTTGAACAAGGCATATTCTTTATGTATGGTCATCCAAAGGGTGAGTGTTATAAACAGATTTGTATGACCATCTTTAGCCATCAATTAAGACCATGTTTAGTCATCAATTAAGATCGTCCTTAACCGTCAATTATGACGCTGACCGCTCTTAACTGTCAATTAAGACTTAAGCTATACTCAAACTTTTTTGTACCCCTATATATATGGGTATCATTTACTTGTATATGAAGAAGATTTTAATTACTGAATAATTTTATGGATTCTTTCATCTCTCTCTATCTTTCACTCTTGTAATATTATTTCTCTTTTAATTTCATAACAAGACCCAAATATTTGTAAGAGTTGAATTTTTTGATAGTGCAAACTCCTGTCATCCCATAAATCGGGCACATGCAAATGGACCATTGCAAACTTCTTTATAAGTTGGATGCAACATTTCAAAAAGAAAGACCTACTGTCTGAAGTCTTCCATTTTGATAATGGCGCCTGACGTGTTTTCTTTATCTTTTGTAACGTCCCTTTACAATTTGCCTATAAAAAATAAGACCAATTAACAAAAAATTTAGCAGAAAGAAACAGAAAAGTCTTATATGTTTGTTATCTCCACTACAAATCCGGAGATAATTTATTCAAATAACAAGTCATAATGTACGCGGTTTGACTGAAATTAATACTTTAATTAAAATAGAAAAGTAGTACTAGTCAAAGAGTTTTGCTATTGGGTATTCTAAAAATTTACCATTCAGATCCTCTTGATGCAGCACCATCATAGTTTATTATAAAATATATATATTCAAAATAAAAAAAGAGTGTCCGAAAATATAAAATAGAAAGATTATTGAAACTTAAATTTCTTCTATCCCGTTTGTAATTATGTTATTTTATTTTTTAATAAACCACATAGCACTTAGCTAGGTAGCATTATTCATTGGTCAAAACTTCAGTACTCTCCGGCCATTTGCTAGCTCTTTTCTTTTCCCCCTTCAGAGCTAAAGTTGTCAGGAAGTAAGAATCATGCCCGTAAACAAGATGCACCATCAAACCACTACTGACAAACAAATTAAGACTTCATACGTACATAGAAGTTTTATTTATTTTTTTCTAATTTTTTTTTTACCGAATAAGGTGGTGATGGGCATGTGATTTTCGTGTCTTTGACGAGAAGAGCACAGGAGATCATCGAGCTCTCTCGTCGTTACGAATTATGACAACCGGGAAAGAGTACTACAGCATCTTCCTTCAAATATTTCTAAGCACGAATGTACGTCTTACATGCATGCACTTGGCGTGTTTTCTTTTCTTACTTCCTGTTTTTAGTCTTTCGAGCTTGCTTGCTCTATTATCATGCCCCCACGATTTGATGACCCTATCTGACAATGATGTATTATGATGTTTTGGTAAATTTTCAATGAGGCTCTTGGCACTCTTTGTGATTGAGGAAGCACCAAAAATAAAAAAAAAAACAACTTAGGTAGAGAGTTCGCTTGATATATTGCTTGAGTGAATGCTAAACAGAGAGTTCGCTCGAATCCTGTTTAACACTTATCTAGAGCGAATAATGTAAAAAAGTAAAAATTAAGACTACTGCCATGCATGTAATCTTATAAACATACATGTTAATTATTAATAATATGGCCGTTTGAATAGTATATTTTCATCCCAAAGTGTATTTCGTCATTCCTGATCATAATAAAATTCTCTATAGTCAATCTACAGCTTTGTAATGTAATTAAAGACGTTGCTGAATTACATTGATTTTGTATCATATAATTGTTTACTTTTTCTATCGTGGTTTTCACAAGAAGTTTCACCCATGCATTTTGGTTTCATACAGGTGTGAAACTTTTGCGATTAATTCAACATTAATTACCTGAAAATTAATTTGTCGGCAGTGACTTTGAGTATTGCCTACCTTACAAGCAATGCTTGGTACGTGTTATTCAAAAAATTCCGACACATTTCATCATCTTTGATCTTTTGTCATTCGTTGATCACAGTGATCATGACCATTATTTTGTGTCGGAGAAAAACGACGATAGCTGGTCAAATTTACTCCTTGAAATTAACATCGATCATAGCGGACAACAAACATATCTTGGAAAATAAATTAAGCAGATCTAGCTTTGACGAAAAGAGAGCTGACAGGCAATCTGGAGATCAAAATCATGTTTTACGTACTGGTAAAAAAGTAAGTATGATGCAGCTCTGATAATGCTTAAAAAAAAGGGACAAACCGCACATGGATCATCTTGACCAATTACAGCGACTCCAAAGGCCAAAGGAGAAGAAAAGAAAAATGCTCCCAGTGCACATGATGATCTTGACTGTAAAATGCAGGACCATTTTATTGCCTAATTTCCTAGACAATATCACAGAATTTCAGTCGAGCATTATGAGATGGGTACAAAAAAAATGGCCCATATTGCTACCAGCTAGCTGTAGATTGATCATCACTTTCGGTCCTTAAATTAGTACCACGACCATTATTTTTATTTTTATTTTATTTTTTGTGTTTGGAGATTCGGAATTATATATAGAGTAAACCAAATCCTGAAAATGAGGCATGTAAGCAAACATAATGAATCATTCGAACTGCACAAAGGAGTATGCAAAAAGGGTAGTTAAAGTACCTAGAATTAAGCTGCTAGCTTATATATAATAGATACACGATTGTGTGCATAACCACATTTAAGTGACTCGAATATAGTATGATGTTTGTTAGCTGAAGTATTGCATAAGTTGCTAACTATCCATTATACTTTCTAATTATACCGCTAATAGCATTGGATACTTAAGTTCAGGCATGTAATAGAAACTAATGATCACTCATCAATTAATTAAATATTTTATGAATTAAGCAACGGATGGATGATCTAGTTCACAAAATTAGCCAAACACAAGTAGTGAATGCAGCACTTTGCACCAAGAACAGAAACCAATACCACATGAACAGCACAAAGCAGCTAATCTAACTAGAACAGGGTACAAACTAATTGGCAGGCAGCTTGATTGCACTTTGCAGTACAACATATAGTGTCCAATCGAGCTTTGCTATTCATAAATTTTATACAGCACATATCACATAATTTTTTATTTTTTTTTTATTTTTTAATTTTTTTAAAAAATTTTATTGAGTTTTATTCTTCTTAAAATAATTGAATTTTTCTACTAATCATCTATATATCACATATTTAATAAGAGAAAAAAATTAAAAAAATAACAAAAAGAGCGGTGTGTGATGTATGAAACTTATGAATAGAAATTTTCGTATCCAAAATAAGTGGCCGAAGAGATATTTTATAATTGAGAAATACTAAACCCACCGAATGAGCATGTGTCCCGATTCTCTTAACTTTTTTTTCTATATTTTTATTTAGTGATTAAAGAAATATTTTTTAGTAATATTATGTATTTTTGTATTTTTAAAAATATATTTAAAAATATAAAAAAATAATTAAAAAAAATTTGTTCTTATCGACGGTTCTGTTTTGCCACTGAGAATTTTCAGATGAGAATTTTGTGTTTTAAGATAAAATATTAAAATATTATATTTTAATATTATTATTGGTTTGAGATTTGAAAAAGTTAAAAAGAATTTGAATAGTTTATTATATTTTATATAAAAATTTGAAAAAATTGTAATGATGAGATAAAAATTTTGTGTTTGAAATAAAAATTTTATATGACCAAACAGTAATGGCCACACTACATCCTTTATAGATGTAGCAGTGCTCTTTACAATTTTCGTACAAATGCTCATTGTAGTGGCCGCATTTGTGGTTGCCGGCAAAGTTTACTTTTTCTAACAAAAAATTTCGTAGCAAAAAGTAAATGTTTACCGGAAGTGCACAATAATATTTTTCAAAGCAAAAGTAGAGTATCGATTCAAAAAGTAATCTGCAAGAACCGCACAATATAATATATGATGGCAGCACTACTAGATCATCATCAACGGCATACAGCACTGATCGGAAGCTTCATGCAATAGGTTACACCCGAGCCGGCCAGGTTCGACTCTCTGGGAACAATACTCAAAAGTCAAAAGTAAAAAGAAGTGGAGGCGGCAATTGCGGCGAAACTTTATTCCCCAATTGTCCAGAGACTTTATTAAAGAATAAGTGTATATTTGACGTGGTAGAAAATATTATTTTTAGTTTAATATTTATAGTTTAGAGTTTAATATAATAAATTCTATTATTAAAAAGTTATTTACTGTTTGACATCTGTATGTCTAAAGCACTTTTAAATATATTAAATTTGTTTAGAAACAAATTTAAAAAGTACTTTTTGAAATAGAAATGATACAAAATAATATATTCTTGATGGAAATAAAATATTATAATAAAATAACAACGAAAATAGTCTAATATATTTTTTAGTAATTATAATTGAATGAAAATAACTTCAACCATGCATAAGTAAAATAGTAATATCATCACGCTCAAGCTGCTAGAGGTTCACGAGGTTTTCTATCTCTTCGAGAATCTCTCAAGTCATGTTATTGTCTACGAATTCCAAATTTATTAACTCTATGAGATTCAGTATTATATTAAAAAAAAAAGTTGAAGACAAACTGCCATCTGAAAATTTTCAGCTCCATATGAAAGTTGAAGGCGTGAAGGTCTTCGAAGTCCGAGAGAGAAAGAGAGAGAGAGAAGGGGGGAAGGGGAGGGGCAAAGTTGTCGTTGTGGTAAAATAGTGAAGATTTTTTTCTAATATACATGTCATGGAAAAATAGGACTTATTTTTTGTAAAGTGTTTTTGACAAAAAGCATTACTTTGATGCTTTTGTTGAAACGTGTTTTTTTAGCTTTTTTTTATTTATTTAAAAGTATTTTAATATAAAATTACCAAACAGGTAAAATTTATTATTTAAGTACTTTAGACCATTTTAAAGTACTTTTTAAACTTTCTACCACAACCCAAAACAAGTTCTAAGTTAGATTCAGAAATAAGGTTAGATAAAAGATTAAAATTTAATAAAATATTATTAAAATATTAATTTTTAATATTAATATTATTTTAAAAGTAAAAAAAATTAAATTATTTATCATATTTAATATTAAAATTAAAAAAAATTATAATAATAATATGACATATTTTCGAATTGAATCTAATTCTATCGTAACGCTTCTTTATCAAGTCAAGGGAACAAAGTGGTCAGTGATATAAATTATTATGGGACATAGTAACATTATTATTTTATTAAAAACAATCCATGGACGTTATTCGATCAGTCTTTTTCAATCAGCACCGACCGATGTTCTTGGTTGCCGTTAACACAAAAGCATACACGTGATATGATATAATATAATTGATGGTTCTGAAAAATTCCATGTGCGTGAAGTTTCTGGGAAATTTCGTTAGTCAACCCCACAACGAACGTCACACGCGCGTATAAGTTATATCGTAATTATTACGAATCTGAACAAGTGTGTGGAAGAAAGCCAGCTAGTCTGTGGTCTGTGTCATTACTAGCTAGTACTACTGCCACCCTGCAGGCTGCAGTACATTTTATTTATGATAAAAAAAAAAAAGAATACATGATAATATATGCGTTAAAGGGAAGCCGCTAGCTTTAGGTTTGGTTTTTCACTGTAAAATTTTTATTTTAAATTTTATTTTATTATTATAATTTTTCTAAATTTTTATATAAAATATAATAAATAATTTAATTTTTTCTTAAATTTTTTTAAATTCTAAAATAATAATAATATATTTTATCTTAAAATTTAAAATTTTCATCTCACTTATTAAACCGAACTATAATGTGTTTTTATTTTTAATCTTTTTATATGTATTTTTAAATATCTTTTTAAAAAAATTTCATAATATTATTAAAAGATATTTACTTAATTATTAAGCAAATATATAAAATAATAAAATAAAATAAAATAAAAAGCGAGCGGTAGCCCAGCGGTGGCGTAAGCATTTCCCATATTACCATATATACATCAATTCATATGATGAAACTTCTTCATCATGAGTTTGTATATTCAGATGATCATGTTGTAAGCTAGCTATTGACCCGTTTCAAGGGGCCGTATAAACAGATGAAGCTGATCATTGGGATTTACGTACGTACGTATTCGAATTAATCTGCTAGCTCTTATATATAATATATATGCTTCTGCAATCTGTGAATCTTGTTCTTATTCCTCGATTGTCGATCAATCTCTTGACGAACATGAATCGCGATATTGACAGCACGTACTTGTTAATTAGATTATTGAAGTCGATAATCTCTCAATTCCGGGGCGCCGCCGGGCATGCAGCTACCAGACTTGTACGTACGTAGATTCGACCAGTTTCTTTGATATATATATATATATATATATATAACTGCTGATCAGCTGGATAACTTTCCTTCGAGCTTTTCTACGTATACTAGTCTTCGTTCTTGTCAAGGTAAGCATCTTTAATTTGCATTATTTTAAGTAAATATATGTGTGTGTGATATATATATATATATCCCTTTTTGCAATATTCTGAAATGTTGGCTGAGATGATCTCCACCTTCAACTTCCTAATTAATTTCTCTAGCTGGCATCTGATCTCTATATAAATGATTGCATTCACGGAGAAGAATAAAATCGTATTCATACTAAAAACTACTACATATTAATCAAGTTCGTCGTGATGATCATCTTTTGATTGAACATCACTTATACCTAAAAGAAAGAAGAATCAAGATGGAGGTTCTGATCAGCGCATGCAATTGAAATATATATATATATGTATATAATTGTTTGTGTTTTTTATTTATATTTTTTGTCAAATTTATAAGGCCGCCGAGATATGCGAATTAAATTAACTTAGTTACTGAAAGTAATTTAGATCGAGATTAGTAGTACTGAATTTTTTGTTATTTTGCACGTAGATTCTTTTTCCAATCTGGATATATATATATATATCTTTATATATTTGTGGATGTACGTGTGTTTAGTGCAGTTAATTAACACCGGCACAACCAAAAATAAATAAATAAATAAAGCTAATTAGTACAAATAAAATACATGACCACACACACACATGATATATATAAATATATGCATGAAACGCCGAATATCTTTGGTCATATGAAACTCAAAGCAAGCGCGGGAATATTGGCAGATAAAGTACCTATATGCATGGCATAAAGATAAAGATAAAGACTCACATTTAGTAAAAAAAAAAAAAAATGATAAAGAGATCACCACAGTACTAGTATTGGAAATTAAGCCATTAATGCATTGCATCGCCCAATTATATGTCTCTCTTTCGGGTGTCCAAAATCGTTTCATTTTTCATTTAAACATATTTCAAATTGATTTCATTTTCTTTTAATTTTAAAAAAGAGATTGATTGTTCAAATTAAATTTTATTGATTACTCTGATCACCTTTAACGGATGAATGCCGGTAAATGATAAATATATTTCGAATTATTATAAGTCTTGTTTGTTTTCACAATAAATCTTATCTCATCTAATCATTACAATATTTTCAAATCTTTACACAAAATAAAATAAATAATTCAACTTAAATTTTCAAATTCTAAAAAAATAATAATATTAAAAAAATATTCTAACAATATTTTATTTAGTTTTTAATTTTTATTATCAATTCATCTTATCTTATCTGCGAAAACAAACAAGACTGAAAGTGCTTGAATAGGAAAAATTGAAGAAACTTTCAATCTAAAATATAATGAGTCATACAAAACATTTGATATTTAAAAATCTTACAGAGCTAGACATTAATAAATATTATAACGATCATTGCCACGTTCGTGAATACGTAAACTGAAATAAAGATAAGAGGAGATATTATATAGGGAAATTATTTGTTGCTAGTTGGGAGATACTCACGATATATGGCACAGCTACTTTAAAAAAATGTGTGCAGTTTACCGAATCTCCCCGTTTAATACGTAACTTGAAACTAAAGGCACAGAATGGGATAAGATGTATAAGATCAATATGTAAGCTTTTTTCAAAAGATAAGAATATGTAAATTGCCATGAACTTTCCTAGCCAGCATGGTCAGGATCGATGTACAGTTTGTCGGCAAGAATATGACGTACGGATGTGACTTACATAATTTGTGAAGGAAAGAGATTTTTTTGGTCATGTATTTATATATAAATTGGATGAATCTTTCTCTAATTCAGTTTAGAAGAAAAAAACTCTGTCCATTTGAAAAATCCATAATCCGAATTAAAGAATTTATAATTTTTATTTAAAAAGAAAGAGGTAATTAGTCGTAAATCACATGAGTTTTCTAAATAATTTCTTCGTTTTTCATCAGAAGGCTTTAACATCTCTTGGTTGGTTTCTATCTCAATCAGAAATTAATGGTGTTGATCTATTTGAACAAATCGAAATTAACACAATGATGAAAATTATAATCCATACTCCTGCGTTTTGGCTTGTCTTGTCAGTAATTAATTGACACATCCTTAATTCAAAGCTATTGTCTTAATGTTATAAGCATATAATATCAGATTATAGCATATAGACATTCTAAAAAGAAAAAAAAAAAGATATAGTCGGGCTGTATACATACTAGATTAATATATAAACACTGCTACATGTAATTACAATTTTATTTATATTAATTTTATATGATTTTATCAGTTTTATTTTTAAATTTAAATTTTCAACATATTAATAACTAGCACACCGGCACAAATTATAATATTTTTCTTAATAGTACGTAAAAATTGTAAATATAAATAGTATTTTTCTTAATATATATTTTCTTCGAGGGAAAAATTGTTCATGTCCTCCAAAGCTATAATTTTGTCAATCATTTTAGAATATAAATCTAAAATGTGACTTTAACTTTTCGTTGATTTATTTTGTAATCCCTAAATCTTCATTCAATTAATTTGGTCAAAGTTGTATAAACTGTAAAGGGATCGATTTAGTTGGAAAAGGTTGCCTTGAAGCCAAACAAGGTATGTACCTAAGGTCCCAAAGTACAAAGACATTCACGCTTTTGCTTTTGCTTTTGCTTTTGCCATACGGTGAATGCATGCTTTTGTTGTTCCGAGTCACTTTTTCTTTTACTATTATCTGGTTTTTGAAACGAATGTTACGTACTTTTTGGCTGAGGAAAATTAAGTATAAAAATAGTTGTTTTCCTTTCAACTAAGCATTCGGATTAGAAATGGGTTTGTTTGGAAATATAAATATTTTAATATATCTTCAAACTATTTTATTATTATTTATAAATAATTAACTACTATTTATTAATAATTTATTAGTATTCACAAATGATTTGAGATAACCTTACTCAAACGGAGCCTTATTTTTCTTCCTTACTATTTCCTTCTATTATATATGATCCGTAAACAAAAATGAAGGGCAACAATCGTGGCCATGCAGCTCGATCCGTACTGTCAATGAATCCCAATCTACATCATCTTTCATTTTTTCATCTAAACTCTTTTGCTTCTCTCGAACAAGTTTGAAAACCTTTCAATGAAAATGATCTGATCACTTTGAAGTTAATGCGAGTCATGCATAGCCTCTTTTGCTTTTCATGTGGAAAAGGAATTAGCGAGTAGCAGTACTACTTTAATTGGCTAGCTGGTAAAGTATGTTTCACGTCTACGTAACTGTCCCATGCAAGATCTGATCGCTTTGAAGTTAATGCGAGTCATGCATAGCCTCTTTTGCTTTTCATGTGGAAAAGGAATTAGTGAGTAGCAGTACTACTTTAATTGGCTAGCTGGTAAAGTATGTTTCACGTCTACGTAACTGTCCCATGCAAGATATGAAATGTTCTTGTAGTATTTGCGTGGACAGTGATCCGTACGTTTTGTGAGAATTAATTAATTAAAAACGTCTTAATAACCACTACTCTTTCAGTTCAGGAATAGTTTACGCACTGTGCTCTTGTTTATACAGATGGAACAGGCTGTGTGATATTGTCCGAAACCTAGATAATGTGGATTTATATTAAGTTGGTTTGCTTTCTGCATGTCCGAAACCTATGCAGATCTGCTAATGCAGTACTGCGATCCTGTCAAGGCATGCATGCATATATAATATATTATATATATATATAGGTTATATTTACTACACACACATATACATGGCTTTAAAGCGAAGCTGTTCATAATTTCTTTATTGAGGAAGACACGAAAGGACGGAGAAGTTTCGCGTTTATCTCTGATAGTTAGCTAGAATCTGTGCGGGGCTTGATCATATATAATATCATATATATCTTGGTCTTTGAATATATTCCAGAAAGAGCGAGCAGCCAATAGACAAGGACGCTGCGTGCATCACAATCTGCTTTTAAAAGATGTATGAATTAAAGGATATCGATGCGCAGAACGTTACCGGTCAAAAAAAATTGCACGTTAAAGCGTATAAAGCCATCGAATAAAAGAAAGCTTATTTAAAATAAAAGACAAAAGACATGACTGAGATCTTGATCTTCTTCTTCTTCTTCTGAAATAAGAGAGATCAGGGAGTGATAGAAAAATTCAGTTTGTTAGATTATTTTTCATCAACAGTAATTAAGAAAACTCTGCTTCATGTACTACGCATTAAGATCAACAATTTATTTCCATTTGATATAAATAAAATCATGATAATTAGACTTACCGCGCGCAAATCATCCAGAGAATTAGGACATCCTAACCCATTAATGACCTTTACATGCATGCCATACCTAGCTAAAAAGGTAGCTTCGACCCAAAACAGGCATCTTTTTTTCATTTATCTTTTTTTAAGATTTTCAGCAGCGCATCCAGCAAGCTGTGAAGGATATATATACATTCATCCACTGAGCAGAAAGGGTTCACAATAAAAAGAGACACTATCATATATAATTATCTAATAATATTTGTAGAAAATGTAAAAAAAAGGTGATCATGCGTTGATTATGATAGTGATTTCAATGCATGGCCTATTGCTTCTGATATATATATATTCCTTGCTTGAACCACATGCATCCAATAAAAGTACTCGAATAAATAGAATAGAAAGACATATCTCTGGGACTAAAGACATATTTCTGGTACATACTTCATCTTTTACTTTTTCCGAATTAGGTCTCTCTGGCGTTCCTGTAGTGTTACTCTATATAATGTGGCTTCTCGCGAGGCGTTATGCGGCTCCAAACATCTCACTGTCTAACCTCTGCGGATGTACTGCGATCGAGCAGCAGTAACCCGCTTTAATTCCCTTCCCTGTTCTAAATTAAGTCTTGGTCGATCGATCGGCACCAAAAAGAACAGAAAAATACTGCAGGAACGTACGTATATGTTGGTGACAAAATATATCGGGCGATATTAATGTCCAAGTCCATTTATTCTAGCTAGTACGGTATATATTTCTTGTCTAAGTTCCGTGTGAATCTCCTATTTCTTCTTGCACTGTCGGCAAACTTTAATTTTCCTTTTTTCTTTCTTTCTTTCTTTCTTTCATTAATGCGAGCATTTTAAGGTCATATATATATATGGGTGCATTCACTCATGGTTTTCCTATCATTGGCATAGACTAACTCCCATTTAAGAGCGGTAGCTAGCTATATTGGATTTTTGCAAATATATATATATATATATATGTATATATCTTGAGCATGAGATCAATTTTCTGATGCAGGGGTTTTACTAAGTTGTCTTTTTTACCACCGATCGAAGATAATCAATTCGAGCTCGCATCTGAAATCTCTTGGTACGTGTTTTTCTGAATTTTGCTTTATATATATATATATGTTGCTCTAATCAGCTTTCCAAAGAAGATAATTAATTATCAGTTCTATACTCGTCATGCATGAGTTCCATTACTAGATCAAACCCATTTTGCTCTCCCTTTAACGGTGGACATAGAAATGATGAGGTGGGGGGTATCTTCGATCCCTTCTAACAGACATCATGTCAGTAGAGCAACAGAAAGTATATTTTTGCATGCGATCATGAGAGGGGAGGGTATTAATTTTCAACGTTGTACATCTCCAATAGGCCAGATATAGGTCACCTTGGATAGACATAGCCCAAGATCGATGGTAATTAAATAGGAGTCATGACGTGGAGTTTGGTATTGATCATGTATGTTCACTGGGACTACGTATATATACCTGATGAAAAATGCTTTAGCTCTCAATAGAAGATTCTGATGATGGTCCTTATAAAATTTTTTATTTTATTTTTATTTATTTAATAATTAAAAAAGTATTTTTTTTACGTGGTTATAGTGCTACCATACCTAATATCCCTACAAAAACGTATCAATCATTTGAATAAGAAAAATGATAGTGTGTTGCCGGGATTGTATCGCTCAATAATTTATTTATATTTTTAATTAAAGATTAAGGAAATTATTTTTAATATATTAATGTGTTTTTTTATTTTTTAAAAATATTTAAATAAATTAAAAATTATGTTAAGTGGCACACCAGCAATGATTGCTGGGGTCTGAATAAATGGTATAGCTCTCCATATTTTGAAAAGTCGGGATGCCTTTTCAACGGGTCTGTTCAGTCAGATATTTTTTTTAAAGAATTAAAAATGCCAATTTAGGGGTGGTAAAGATTTAGAAATTAGACAAAATAATTTTAAATAAATGGTAAAAGAGGAATAAAAATGTTATTTATATTTTAAAATTTGAAAAAGTATATAAAAATTTTAAAAAATTATAATAGATATACGAGATAAAAAAACGCGAGAGAAGTTTTATATTGGCCTTTGCTGAAATATAAAGTCTGATTGCTGAAATATTTGTTTCTTGTGAGCAAGATAGTGAGAAATCTGAGGAGTTTTCTACCGCGGGGAACAATAACGTTTGTAAAGATGTAGATAATACAGAAAAGAGAGAGAAAATAAATCCGAGAGAAGAGGTTTTGAAAGCGAATGTCTGAAAAGTGGGGTTTTAATTGGATTGTGTTGGAGCGACAATTTGAGATTCTGTGAGAGAGATCGTTTGTTGATTTTTTTTTTTTTTTTTCTATGCGTGTTGAGAAAAGAGGGAATTAGAGTGTGACGGTGTCATCTCTCCTGCGACAGAAATGAGTTTCTCACAGAATTCGCCGCGCCATAGGCGCGATAACGATATGGAGGCCGGAGCAAGCCGCTCCGGTGTCGGCATGAACGATGGCGATGAATCGTCTTCGGATCCTTTCGATATTACCAGCACCAAGAATGTCCCAATAGAGCGTCTCCGCCGCTGGAGGGTAAGTTTTCCCTTTTCAATCCTCTCTCTCTCTCTCTCTCTCTCTGTTTTTACTTTCATTTAGTTCTCCCTGAATTGTCTGTTCGTCAAGATGTCTTTACTATGTTTTCTGCTTTGGTGGGTTCTTGATCTTTTTGTTCTGCGTTTCTATTTTTTTCAACTATCGAGGTGTTTAAGAACAAAATTCCATTAGAATTATAAAACTAGAGAACAGGAGCTGCTGTGCATAACCATCCAAATATATAGAGAATTAAACATAATGGTTCTTAATTCAAACATTGTGGTTTGAAATCTTCAAATGGTCGTGTATTATGTTCCCGCCAAATACACACCCATCAACCACAAAGGGACCATGCTCCACATCTCTGATTTGCTACGACTGCCAAATGGACTTGGCCAAACGCTAACAAGCCCACCACCTTCAGGGCATGGTTCTTAAATCGATGCCCATAAATTCCTTGCCATTTCAGAGTGAAGCAAAAGATGATCAATACTTTCACCACTGCTTACACACACTTTCAATCGTTTACTTCAAAATGCCTCGTTATGAGGTTATCCAACTTTGAAATCTTCCCTAAGCTTGTCGTCCAGGCAAAAAATGTGACCCTCAAAGGTGCCCTATTTCTCTAAATAGTTTTTATTTTTATTTTTATAAGTTTTCTATAAATATTCTTCCAAGGAATAGAATAGCCAACTTGAGGGAAGAGACCATTGTAGAAGGATTTGACCTAGAATGTCCGTCCTATGAGAAGAATCCAACAAAGTTTATCATCACCACCTCCTCTCAATCTGAAAGAGTACAAACAATTAAAGAATGAAGAGATCAAACATTTAAACTACACTTTGCAATCATTTTCCATTGACCGACATATTTTGTCCACGCCAAATATTGAAATTTGTAAATATTTAACGTCAAAATATGTGCAGCCTTAATTTCATTACGTAATCTTACTATGTCAGCATAATGACAAGTGTAACACTGCATTTCTAATGTTACGTAATGTTCAGTGGTCGTTATAGTGAATATTGTTTCTGTTACTTGAGTCACTATGTTGTAATTTTGAAGATAAGGCTGCTTATAATGTTTGGCTTATCTCAACTTTGTCATCTGTAGCAAGCAGCACTCGTGTTAAATGCCTCTCGTCGATTTCGTTACACCTTGGACTTGAAAAGGGAAGCAGAGAGGAAGCAAAGAATAGGGACTTACAAAGCACATGTTCAAGCCGTACAAGTAATATACTTTCTTGTACCTGATTTTTTGGGCACTCTGATGGCTTAACAAAAAGAAAAAAAGTTTCTTGTGCACTCTTTATAGCTTGAATATATTTTCTAATTCATGAAATTGGCAATGTTAGGCTGCATATCGTTTCAGGGCAGCTGGGGCACAAGAAAATGGTACTTCTGCATCTGTGCTTTCTTGTGAAGATCATTTCCATGTCATTCTGGGTTTTAGAACTATCTCGCTCTGTTGTCCTTCTGTTGTTATGTGATTTGTGCTTGTGGACAAGAATCTTCAATGTATTTTTATTTTTATTTTTATTTTTTGTGTTTGAGCTGTACTGTCACGTAAAATATTATATTTTCAAGTGTGATTTGTGGAGATGAATCTTCAATGTTTTTTTTTTTTGTGTGTTTGAGCTACGTAAGATATTATATTTACATGTCTGATACTGCAATGCATTTTTTTTCTCAGCTATTTTATACTTCTTCTTTCTCCTTTTCCTTTTAAATATTCACCAACTCGTAACCTATTACTCACAAGCATTGTTAAATTTCTGCATAGAGGGTAGTTGTGTATACTTGAAATTATTTTTAATGAAGTGGCACAGTTACATCGATTAGTTGTAAATTGAGTCGTAAAATAGTTGTAGGTGCATCATTACCCTATATATTATCTTACCCATAATATTTAATGAAGGTTTTGTATAACTACTTTAATTCTGTTGGTTTTTGTTGTAGGTTACATTAGTCCAATACATCTTCTTTCCCAAGCTGGTTTAAGATGTTTTGTTTGTAGGCTTGCAGCAGATCGTATGCCCTAGCAGGGCAGGTTTATGTTCGTCTAATATCTATGTTTGACATGTTCTCTGAACTTTTTTAATTAGTTGTTCCTCTTGTATAAATCCTTTGTACTTGGGCTATACCTCTTACATTTTCTAATAATTTAGTTTTCTAGTACTTTTTTGAAAAAACCACATTCTTTGAACTTTTGATGGGTGTGTTTTATGCCATGTTGTTGTTTTATAATTTTTGAAGTTACCCTTTTTTATACTGTGATTGGTGGAATACATCATGACTTTTTAATTGCATTCTTGTGGCATGGATCGTTGATTTAAAAGTGTTAACATGATGATTTGTGTGCTGCGTTTAACTGACAGAAACGCTGAGACCACCTCCAACCCCCACTGGCGATTTTGCAATTGGACAAGAAGAGCTTGCTTTGTTGTCAAGAAATCACGATGTTTTAGCTTTGGAGCAGCGATATGGGGGGGCAAGTTTTCCTTCAAATTATCTTTCCTTTATCTGATTTATGTATTATTTGTATACAGTACGTATAATTTTTAACGTATTATATACTTCCCTACCTTTACATCAGGTTAATGGGCTATCAAATTTGTTAAAAACAAACTTAGAGAAGGGGATTCAAGGTGATGAGCCTGATTTACTGAAGAGGAGTGCTGCGTTTGGATCGAACAAAATTCCTCTGAAAAAAGGGAGGAGTTTTTGGGTAAAAATTTTATTGCAAATTTGATCGTTTATAACACATTTGTTTTATTAATAGTATTATCTTTTCCTTGGTTGAAGATGGGAGTTTGAACTACTCGATTTACTTATTCTTTTTTATTGCTGTTTATCCTAGATGTTTCTCTGGGAATCTTGGCAAGACCTCACACTGATAATATTGATGATAGCTGCAGTGGCCTCTTTGGTTCTGGGTATAAAGACTGAGGTGAGCTTGGGCAGGGGACATGATACCTTATGCCTTCTGGTTCTTGTATTCCTGTAGAATGTGACTAATCTATTACTTATGATGAGCTTCTTTCATTGCAAGGGAATAGTCTTTGTTTTGATAAAAGACATCATTTTATTTGAGCCACATCTTCTTTTGCTTATGAAGAAACCAAATATTTTCTACAAAAGCTAAGAGTTGGCTATGCATGATTGGCTTTGGAGACAAAATACATCTTTATGCCATGTGACTACAATGTGGCAAGACATTGAAATTGACGTTAATATTGTCTTTCCTCATAAATATGTGGAACTTGGAGCTTTTCATTAAGAAGTGACTCATTAAGTTGGAAAAATGCTCCAGTCACACATGCTGATGATCTAAAAATTTGAATTATAACATGGGTAGCTTTCTATGTATGGACAACGGCTCATAAGATCTTGACTATGGACAACCTAAGGCAGAGAGGCATCTTATGGTCAATGATTGGCGTTCTATGTGCAAGAAGGGTGGGGAAACTATTAATAATTTGTTGCTCATCGTAATGCAACTAGGGCTTTGTGGGCGTCTATTTTTCATCACCTTCTTGAACTTGAGTAGGCGATTCCGCACAGTGGTTGAGTTATTGGTGCTTTGGGGAGGTAAACTGGGAGACAATTTGAACATAGCCAACTGAGGATGTGGTTTTCTTTCATTCTCCTGTCATAAGAATATTGTAAAGTGGTACAAGTAGCCTATTACAAGTTGAATCCTATGGCTTTCACTTTAACCCACGTGTTTGATAGTTTGTAAGATTTAGGTTGTATGTCATTGAGGATGAGATTTTGTTTCGACAACAAGAGGTGTGGAGGCAGAATATTAGTGCAGAAAGCCATCCTGCCCCCCTGTCGCTGTTCTACTTTTCCTTCTTTACCCATGGGTTGTGCCCCTCTGCTAAAGTCTAAATAGATAAAGAGTCATTTTCAGAGCTTCTGGCTATATCTGTTGTGGTTTTGATCACTGACTGTTAGTCAGATTCACTTTCTGGTTTGATTTTATTTCAGATTTGCTTTCCTTTCTCTCTTAGCCTTGTGTTCTTACATTGCTTTTCTCTTAAAATATCTGAGACAAGATCTTTTTACTTATCTCGTGACATTATGCCTTATTCTTATTTTTTGTATTATAGGGTATCAAGGAAGGGTGGTATGATGGAGGAAGTATTGCTTTTGCAGTTATTCTTGTCATTGTTGTTACAGGTATTGAATTGAATGTTTGATCAAAGTTTTATTTTCTTCAAAGATTGTTCTATTTTTTGTGATTAACTTTGATATGGTGTATTGGTACACCTGTAGTTTGCCTAACTGTACTGAGTTTTATTATTATTTCTTCTTCTTTATTGTTTTTAGACATTATTCCTTATTTTTGGACAAGATGGGACATGTAAACAAGAGTACCCTTTTTTTTTAACAAGTATAAACAAGAGGACCCGAAAGCCTTGTAATTATCTTTGTAATCATGGGCCTAGGATAAATATAGCTGATAAAAGAGCTAATCCGGCACCATGCATTGAGCTTTTTAAGATCTTGTTGGCCAAAAAAAGGGTAAATATTAAGTAGTATTTGTTGACATATGCACATTTTACTTACCTGGTTGTGTATCGTTTATTTGAGAGCTTTATTTTTATGGCATGTTATAAATTCCCTCGTGTGCATTATTGCTCTATGTATAATTTCTTAAGTAAAAGTTATTAACTGAATGCCTGCGAGCTGTTGTAATTAAGTATTTAAATCTTAGTCTGTTCTATTTTGATGTACTGTCTGAAATTCTCTATGAATCTTTAATTCTTAACCTGATTGTGAAATGTCATTTATTTATTCTTTACAACTCAGAGGGATTTAATAATTGTGTCTTTGTGGTCTCCTTTATTTGCATTATTATAAGTTTTGGCTCATTGTCTTTGTAATTTTTTCTTATACAGCTATAAGTGATTACAAACAATCTCTTCAGTTCCAAAATTTAAACAAGGAGAAAAGAAATATCCATATGGAGGTATACTTTATGGCTTTATGTGCTTTATTCTTCTCTTTTTCATTTTCACATTGCTTGGTTATTTTATCTTAGGATTTTTATTTGAAGATTCACTTTATAGGTTATTAGAGGTGGCAGAAGAATTGTGATATCTATATATGACATTGTTGTTGGTGATGTTGTACCACTTAACATTGGTAATCAGGTACATGTTTCTTTTTTGTTGTTCTTATTATATATATTTTCGTTGGAGCTTTGAAAATCGGGAACGCTCTTTGGATGATTTCAGATGTTTCTTCATTCACACCCTATTCCTTTGGGCTTCTGTTATTGTCCCCAATGGGGCTAGTTTTTATTATTCTCTTGTATTCATATCTAGCTAGTTGTAACTAGGTGTTCTCTTTGTGTACTTCCTGTGTACTTGGACTTTGCCTATTTACTTTATTCAGAAAAATTGTGTTTTTACCCATAAAAAATAATATATTATCGTTGTTATTTAAAGTTGACCTTCTAAATCTTTCCGCAGGTCCCTGCTGATGGAATTTTAATTTCTGGTCATTCTCTTGCAGTTGATGAATCAAGTATGACTGGAGAGAGCAAGATTGTGAGCATTCCTAGCTGTCTTCTTGTTTTAATTTATCAATTAATATATATTTTTTTCTTTTTTGAAGAGTGAACTTTTTTCCAGGTTCACAAGGATTCCAGAAGACCGTTTCTGATATCTGGCTGCAAAATTGCAGATGGTAGTGGCACCATGCTGGTAATATACGATTTTCTTAGCTTTTTTAGCAAGTATATCTTATATTCTAATATCTATTAGTACCATATAAAAGATAGTGGGACATGAAACATTGATGCGATTGCCTAGATTAAACAATTTTTGGCAAAAAGGAAGTTTGTTTTGATAAAAAAAAAAATATTATGTTGGAGTTTATTTTTATCCCCTGAAAGCATACGTGTATAATTTTCATATATGGATCAGTTATTTTGATGTGTCTATATTTCATATATGATTGTTTTTACTTTTATAAAAAGTGTATGTCACCGCTGTTTCTTTTTAGGTTTTACCTTTCTCTTGCTGGAGATGGAAACAACGTTTCTTTATAAATCTATGCATGTATTTGAAACCTTTTATATCTGGTCAGTCTCTCACATGGAGTCAACTTGCTTTGTGGTTTACCCATGTTATATATGTTCCTTTTATTTGTTTATGTACTAGGTGACTAGTGTTGGGATGAATACTGAGTGGGGATTGCTCATGTCTAGTATTTCAGAAGACACTGGTGAAGAGACACCGTTGCAGGTCTGCCATCTTTTCGATGTTTTCTCTTGAAACTCATATTTTGCACATTATGTTTACTTTTAAATCATTTGTTTTAGGTACGCCTAAATGGGGTTGCAACTCTCATTGGTTTGGTTGGACTTTCAGTAGCTGTCTCTGTCTTGGTTGTTCTTTTGGTCAGGTAAATTAAACTTGGGACTGCTCTCTCTCTCTCTCTCTCTCTGATAGTGAATTATTGTGGATGACCTCATAAATTGAATATATGCAGATATTTTACTGGCCATACCAAAAAATCAGTTGGAAATCCTCCTTTTATAGCAGGCAAAACAAAAGCTGGTGATGCTATAGATGCTGCCATTAAAATTGCTACTGTTGCGGTATGTGTTTCTTGTGTATGTAGATATATATTTATTATTGTGTAGAGAATTTTATTTTCCTATTACCTTTGTTGAAATCTTGTAGGTCACCATAGTAGTAGTTGCAGTACCCGAAGGGCTTCCCTTGGCTGTTACCTTAACGTACGTTTGCCTGGCCTTATATATAATTTTGTTCAGATTCTTGACTTTTTTAATCTCTCCTACATGTCAACCCATGTTCTTTCATTTTATTATTTTCTTTCCGGAGTTCTTGTATTACCTTCAATTTATATATAGCTCAGATTGGTATTACCAACATCACCAATTTCTTCGTGGCTCAAGCAGTTGAGATATTCTAAGCCTACTTTCCCATTAACTTACAAATGGTGTTGCTTCTAATTTCTTATTAGTGCAACCCATATCGATGTGCATATTGGAATGTATATACTTGTATATTGGAGTTGGCAAATGATGAATGTTGTTGTAAAATAAAATAAAATATAAATCTTCTTAAAGTTCCTTTAGGCTGTTACTTGGGATATTAAATGATCAAATATTCTAGTTTTAAACCTGGACGTTTATGGAGGAAAAATACTTCTCTCTCATTTAATTGATGTACAAACATATATATACACTACATACACTCGACACTTATACTAATTACAAACATATCCTCTAACACTCCCCCTCAAGCTAGGGCATATATATCATATAAACCCAGCTTGAAATAAATAAGTTTTAACCGACTCCAACACAAAGACTTAGTAAACACATCTGCAAGTTGATCAGCAAACTTCACAAAAGGTGTAACAATTTCACCACTTAGTATCTTATTTCAAATGAAGTGACAATCAATTTCTATATGTTTAGTCCTCACATGGAACATAGGGTTAGAGGCAATATGCACTGCGGCTTGATTATCACAAAATAACTCGAGAGGGATAGGAGCTGGAAACCCAATCTCTTGAAGGAAGCGTTACAACCATGTTAGCTCGCTAGTAGTGTGAGCCATTGCCCTGTATTCAGCTTCTGCACTAGACCGAGCTACTACTGCTTGTTTCTTACTCTTCCATGTAACCAAGTTACCTCCTACAGAAGTACAATATCTAGTAGTAGATCTTCTATTTGAAGGTGATCCTGCCCATCAGCATCTAAAAAGGCTTCAACCCTAAAATGTCCATTTGGTCGATACAGTAATCCAAGACCAGGTGCTCGCTTAAGATAACGAAGAATATGAATTACAGCATCCCAATGTGAGACCCTAGGCGTTTGTAAAAATTGACTCAGTACACCTACTGCATAAGAGATGTCTGGTCTAGTGATAGTGAGATAATTCAATTTCCCAACAAGTCTTTGATACCTACCTGGATCTCCAAACAACTCCCCTTCCTTTTTCAAGAATTTACGATTTGAGTCCATAGGGGTGTCAATAGATCAACATGCCGGTTTCTTCCAGAAGATCAAATACATATTTTCTCTAAGATAGCTTGATACCCTCTGTAGATCAATTGACTTCAATTCCAAGAAAATATCTGAGCTTGCCCAAGTCTTTTGTCTAAAACTGATCATGTAAACACTGTTTCAGCCTAGCAATTCCAACAAAATCACTCCCAATAATTACAATGTCGTCCACATATACAACCAACAAAATGTGACCTGCATCACTATGTAGGTGAAATACCGAATGATCTGTTTGGCATCTATGGAGACCAAATGCCAATACAACATCAGAAAACTTCCCAAACCATGCTCGAGGAGATTGTTTTAAACCATATAATGCCTTTTTTAACTTGGATACAATACCTCGGTACTCCCCTTGAGCAACGAACCTAGGTGGTTGCTCCATATAAACTTCTTCATGCAAGTCACCATGTAGAAATGCATTCTTAATATCCAGCTGAAATAAAGGCCAGTCTAAATTAGCAGAGAGAGAGATCAACACTCCAACGGAGGAGATTTTGGCAACTGGGGAGAAAATATCCTCGTAATCAATGCCATATGTTTGAGTGTAACCCTTAGCAACCAAATCGGCTTACCAGGTGGTAGTGGAATAAGTTCCCATGTCTCATTATTATGAAGGGCATCCATTTCATTTTTCATAGTTGTCCTTCATCCCGGATCGGATAAAGCATCTTGAACTATCTTAGGAACAGAAAGTTTTGAAAGTTGAGAGGTAAAGCATGAGAATGGAGGAGATAGGGCATGATATGAGACAAATTGACAAATTGGATGTTGAGTAACACAAGATCGAGTACCTTTGCGGAGAGCAATAGGTGGAGAGTCTTAAGTATTAAGTAACACATGATCCGAAGATGGAGACACTGTTGGTGAGGGCATGGAAGCCGAAAGTCGTGAACGACGCTAGTAAACCTGTAAAGGAATTGAGGGAGGGGGTGGAGGTGGAGGACCGACGACAGGAGGAGAAAGTGTAAGAGTAGGTAATGGTAGAGGATCACACTCAACACTCGAGGCTGTATATGAGAAATAGGGTATGGACTCTCAGCAATAATGAAGTAGCATCTAAGAACAGGACTATAACAATGATATCCTTTTTGAGTTCGAGAATAACCAACAAAAAAACATTTGGTAGAATGAGGATCAAGCTTTTCAAAACCCGGGCCAAGGTTATGAACATAGCAAACACACCCAAAGATTTTTGGAGGAAGGATAAATGGTCTGTTTCGGATGAATTTTGGCATGTATCGGGTTTCAACGATACTGGCTTCAAAAACTAATGAAACAGGAATGGGTTATTCCTAACCAAGGATAAGGTAAGTTGGGTTTATCTTATACGTGTTACCAAACAGGTGTTATTCCAGATAGGAATACACTCTTAATCCAGGTTTTGGCTATTCAAACTCAAGATTGGACAGCTTGTACCTGCAATCAAAGAGCCCCGAACTTCAACCTTTGGTTGGCGACGGAGGCCTTTCCCGGCGGCGATGACCATGCCAGTAACTACAGAAAAGGCCGGCGAGTCTACCCTTGGTGCCCAGTACCGGAGAGGACGCCGGAAAGTGGCCGGAAAACACTTCAAAGAGTTATGGGCCGCTGAAAACACTTCCACCAACCACCACAAACTGATTGGAAAGCTCAAGAAAAACCACCAACACCTCTGATACCATGTAGACATTTATGGAGGAAAAATACTTCTCTCTCATTTAATTGATGTACAGACATATATATATACACTACATACACTTGACACTTATACCCTCACACACTTATACTAATTACAAACATATCCTCTAACAAAACCCATTTATTTTCTGGCAGGAGTGTAATTCTTATACATGTATTCCTACAGTCTTGGCTACTTACTTCTTGTTTATCATCTGAGGCATTATTGATTGCGTGGCTGAAAATGTTTTAATTTTTCAATGTTCCCATATGTTACCATGGACTTATTATTTGTTTTACTATGATACAGCCTTGCCTATTCCATGAGAAAAATGATGGCAGACAAGGCCCTGGTATGTAATGTTGGCGATTTTCCATCCTTGTGCTTATGGGAGACCCTACTCACAGATGCCGAGGCACACACACGTGCCTGTTGTGCGATTGGAAGTATACTGTTCATAACCGAAGTTATGCTGCAGGTGCGAAGGCTCTCTGCATGTGAGACCATGGGCTCTGCCACAACTATTTGCAGTGATAAGACCGGAACCTTAACTTTAAATCAGGTGAACTATTAATGTTTCTTGATCAATCTTTTTCTTTTCGAGGAGGGTGGTATGCTTGTTTTGGCTGATAGTTAATTTTAGATTTTGGGAGTGCACATAATGTTGCGTTGGCCGGGTGGTAGGGAACTACTCTGAGTGCTAGCTGGATGTTCAACTAGATCCTTCTTTCCTTGCACCCCACTTTTTTGCTTTTTGGAGGGGTGGGGGGGGGGGGGTTATCACTTTTTTTTTTTTTCCTTTCAGTTATGCATTTTTTTAATTGTGACATTTCCTTTTATTGATAGATGACTGTGGTTGAGGCTTATGTTGGTGAGAAAAAAATTGATACTCCTGATAAGTCAGAGTTGTCTCCCAAGCTTTCCGCTTTACTTATTGAAGGCATTGCACAGAACACAACTGGCAGTGTGTATATGCCTGAGGTATGCTTTTTCTTGATAAATTATCCCGGAAAAACAAGTGGCAATCTGCACACAGTATGAAAATGCTGTTGCTGGTTCCCTGCAGGGTGGTGGTGATGTGGAGGTTTCTGGATCACCCACAGAAAAGGCCATTCTTTTTTGGGGAGTCAGGGTACATTTTCTAACTGCACACCATTTTCCAGTTCTCAGGTAAATTTATTTATCTTAGACTAACAAAGCTGGTCTCTTTCTTCACAGCTGGGGATGAATTTCGAGGCTGTCAGATCTGAATCTTCAGTTATTCATGTCTTCCCATTCAACTCAGAGAAAAAACGAGGTGGCGTTGCGCTTCAGCTGGTAATGTGAATGCACAGTCCTTTGTGTCTAGTGATCATAGAAGTATGTCAATATCAATGGTGATGGTATTACTTCAAAGTGATCATTCTATTTCTGGTTTTGATGTCATTTTTGAGACTCAGAATTTCTTTACTGGGAAGTAAAGCTTGGAATCTTTCTGTTGTTGCTTTCCTTAATCTTCCTTCATTCTTATCTCTGACTTTGGGGTTTGAATTAAAGGGGGAGTAGATTTAAGGATTTGCAGATTGGTTTTGTCTCAACGTTGGAGTTATTACCTTGAAAGGTCAAGGTTATGATGCTGAGAGAAATCATGGCAGAAACTGGATCTAATATCTCGTTTGAACTGCACTAATGCACCACATGTATTACTGCCTGCGTGATAAAATATTGCGGTTGCCAGAGAGTTTGAATTTCACTTCAATAGCAAGAATTTTAAGATGTTTAGTTTTGTTAAATCAACTGTATAATTTTAAGTCTGTTTCATATTGAATAGTATCATATTTTATGTAGCTGATTTATATTATTAATATTTATTGACCTGTATTGCATCTGGGCTAGGTGAGCCTTGACATTTATTTTCATTTCACATTTTGCTTATCATTGTTATTTCCTCAATAAAAGAGTGATTGCTTCATACAGCTGAACCTGTAAAACTATGTTCTTTGTCCTTAATTTTTGTGAGTCAGGAATCTTTGTTTGGAGGTTCAGAAAGAAGTCTAGATATACTGGGTGTTTTGTATATACAATGACATGTTATTAATAGTGACTGTTGTTCATTTTCTTTGCCATATATTTAGCCTGATCGTCAAGTTCATATTCACTGGAAGGGGGCAGCTGAAATAGTCTTGGCATCATGCACACTATATATTGATGCAACTGATCAGGTGGTAATGATGGATGAAGTTAAGGTATGACAGTGTAATAGCTTTTCACAGTTTGTATTGTAGTAATTAACTGGGTTTTACCTTTGTCTCTCTCTCTTTGCCCCTTTTTTCTTTTACCAGCTTGGTATTGCCCTGGTGAGTTATAATATGTATATCTTGAAAGAAATGTTGTTGAGTGTTTTATCTACGGATATAATAATACTTTTGCTTTTTTTAGTGTATATTCTGCTTGTAGTCAAAGTATTTTAGTGAAATCCAATTTGTTTTGCAGATGATATCTTTTCAAAATGCTATTGAAAACATGGCTGCTCGTAGCTTGCGTTGTGTTGCCATTGCATATAGATCATATAAATTGGAGGAGGTTCCATCTGATGAAGAACAACTAGCTCAGTGGGCGTTGCCTGAGAATGATCTTGTACTGCTGGCTATTGTAGGTATCAAGGTAGAATTTCCTCAGAAATTCAATATAGATTCATATTGAGAGAGTTATATTGTCTGTATTTGGTTGTAGTTTTTAGATTTTGACATCATTTGGCCTTGTGCATTATTTCTCTAATGAATTTGGTTGCAGTTTCTTCTCGATTTTACATCATTGTTTCTTTTCATAGCTTTACATCCTTCTTAGCCAATTAGCTTTAGATCCATTAGCACCTTCTCCCCTATAATGATGGGTGAGGGGCTGATTTTTAGTTCAGGATCCACTGGGTGGGTACATGGAGCAAAAAGACACATTCTATATCATTATCGGGATTGTATGGTCAGAGACATTGGATGAGATATGGACATGCCAATTTGTTGTTATTCCCACTCACAGGCTCTGCACTCTGCCTTGAGGAGTTGCGTTAATATCAATTTTGTAGAATTCGTATCTATATTTATTTCGTCTCTTCCCTTTTGTGTAATACATTTCTGTAATTTGGCTGCATTGCTTTATTGTGGTCCTCGTAATGTTCAAAGTCCAACAATGATCTTGACACTTATGTATGTCTACTTAAAGGGCTTGCCTTTGGGTCATCATCTGAAATTTCTGGAGAAAATTTCACTCTGGCATCATCTTTTGAAAGTTAATCTTGTCTTGTTTTTTTCACTCATGTAGACAATGTAATGCAGGATCCTTGTCGGCCCGGTGTCAAAGATGCTGTGCGATTATGCCAAAATGCTGGTGTTAAGGTACCTTTTGAGTTCTAAACTTTTAGTTGCTTGTGAATTTTTTCTTTTAACGAAAAAAAAAAAAAAAACGTATTTATTGATAAGCACTGGGGTGCAACCCAAGTACTACTTGTTGAAGGTCTGTTTCTGCAATCGATCCTGTAGTTTATGCTATCGTTGCCAATCTTTTGAGTCCTAGTGTGGGATACATTTTGTTGTGCAGGCGCCATCTATGCTGCCTAACATTTACCTTTTAACTTTCTCTGTCTATGTTTTCTGAGTTATGCTTCTATATTGTGGGTACTCTCTTTGAATGTTTTTCCATAATTCAACCCCTAATTCCCAATCACCTTGTTGGATCTACAAACACCCCACTAATAGTTAGATGATAGTTTTACTGCATTACAGCCACCGTTTGGACTGCAAATCCTACTTAGTTCGAACTCTAATTGGATTGTAGTACCAAACCCTTATTCCAGCATCTACATTGATGGCTAGAATTCTAATTCATTACTCTCTTTTTACAATTCTCGTATTACCTTCTACAAGAATTTTTTGCTTGCTTATTTTTGCTGTTTTTTTTTAATGTGGGATTTAGTTGAATTTGATAAATATGGTTCACATAGTGAAATAATTACGTATAGAATACATGCACTATGTCTGAGCACATAATACACATCGATTGTATGAAATCCTCAGGTTCTCAGTTTCAGTCCATCTAGTGTTTTTATTTATGTACAGGTATTTTTATACACAATAGTGTCTCATAATAGTATCCATATGTATTATTATGATAACCTTACCTTCTAAAACAATGGCACTGCTTCATATAAATAGGTTAAAATTCTGTTCTATGGATTTCTGTAGCAGAAAATATGTGAGATTACTCTAGTTCTATCTATCAAATTATTTTTTGTTGCTTACTTTTTAAAGTGGTTCGTTGAAAGATTTTTTTTTCTTTTTTTCCAATGCTTGGTGCTGTTTTTGGTCTTCATTTTCTTGATAACTGTTGATTATTGAAGTACCCTGTGTGAACAATTGTTTTTTTTCTCTGACCTGTAGGTGCGGATGGTCACTGGTGATAATATTCAAACTGCGAAAGCAATTGCCTTGGAATCTGGAATACTGGGTTCGGATGCAGATGCTACTGAATCAAATCTCATTGAAGGAAAAACATTTCGTGATTTATCAGATACCGAAAGAGAAGCAACTGCAGAGAGGATATCTGTATGATCTGCTACATTTGCATAATCACTAGATTAAATTCTTTTTTATGTTTACATCCACTAATTAAATTCTTGTGGGAAAACTGATAGAAAGAACATTTCTTGTCCAATATATAGGTGATGGGGCGGTCATCTCCCAATGACAAGCTTTTGCTTGTGCAAGCATTGAGAAGGAAAGGACATGTAGTTGCTGTAACTGGGGATGGCACCAATGATGCCCCTGCTCTACATGAGGTTTGAAAATTCCTATTTCTCCATTATCTCTTCTTATTTTCTTTTCTTTTCTTTTTGTTCCCTATGTTTTATGGAGTCATAAGTTTGACCATGTCCTTTGCTATAGTTTTTCCTACTTGTAGTGTTGTCCGTAGTGTTAACATACATGTGATAAAGTCTGTAGTGTTAACATACATGTAATGAAGTCTGTAGCTGAGTGTTAACATATACATGTGATGAAGCCTGTAGTGAATCTAATTGATTGTACATATGTTGATACTGCTGTGGCATAGACCATTCGATGCTGTCTGCTTGAGTGGTTCCCCATCCTCAAAATGCCTTGTTTAAATGTGCTTTTTCTTCAATGAAGGAGAAAAGGGATCCTTTGAAACTTTGATCATTTTGACTATGGGAGTGGAATAAACTAATTGTGAATCCAGGTGACTGTTTCCATCATGTGATGGTGATTTGGCTGTAAAACCTGTACCTGCCGGTTTGAGTCTTGTTGTCTTGCCTGTAAACTTTGAAATTTATTAGAAATGAAATAATGTCCTTTTTATTTTCTAGAACACAATTTTCTATTTTGTTAGTCTTGATTGGTGTTCACCATTCAATTATTTTGGAGTTCAGGCAGACATTGGTCTTGCAATGGGTATTGCTGGCACAGAGGTTGCTAAAGAGAGCTCCGATATCATTATCTTGGATGACAATTTTGCTTCTGTTGTGAAGGTATGTCTAGTCCTCTAGTGCCTTTTTTTGGGGTAAATGATGTTGCGTTAGTTTTGTGTTTCTAGTCACTGAATTTTCTTCTTATAGAAGGTTCTTCTAATTAATCTGAAAGATTCTCTTGTGTTTGTTGTTAAGAGACACAATTGCATTGACAGGGACCTACTAATCTGTGACCCTACTTATTTGGCATGCATGTATTTGAGAGTATCCTGGTCACTATATAATCAATTTTGCCTTTTTTATTTTTAAGAGGAGAATTATTATTATATTTTTTGTTTTTCCTACTAATGTAGGTTGTCAGGTGGGGCCGATCTGTATATGCAAATATTCAGAAATTCATTCAGTTCCAACTTACAGTGAACGTAGCAGCTCTGATTATAAATGTTGTGGCAGCTGTTTCCTCTGGTGATGTCCCACTAAATGCTGTCCAGGTTTGCTCTCTCTCTCTCTCTCTCTCTCATTGGTTTGTGTACCATACTGATGGCTTGACATTCTTTGCTCTTTGTATAGCTTCTCTGGGTTAATCTTATCATGGATACTCTTGGAGCTCTAGCATTGGCTACAGAACCACCAACTGATCACCTGATGCAGAGGCCACCAGTTGGTCGAAGGTAGTAATTTTTCGATTATGGAAGCGTTTATTTTATTCTGGTTTTCTTCAAAACAGATTTACCCAGTCATTTTTCTCAATTTTAAGTGTCACGCTATGCTGATCTGGCCATCTTGGAAAAGCTATGCTTTCCTTGGGATTGGGAAAGAATTTTGATGTTGTAATGTCATTTAAGCTACGTACTCAATTTTTCGATTATGGGGGCTTTTATTCTATTCTGGTTTACTTCAAAACAGATTTTACCCAGTATTTTTTCTCAATTGAGTCTCATGCTATGCTGATCTGGCCATCTTTGAAAAGCTACGCTTTCCTTGGGAGTGGGAATGGATGTTGATGCTGTAATGTCATTTAATTTATGTACTCAATTCATCTAGAAGTTCACTAACTAGTTCTCGATGGTATGTCAAAAAAGGTTTTATTAGTAATCAAATATTTATAAAAAAAAAAAGGTTGGAGGCATAGCCTAAGAACTCAGGAAAATGATAGATCAAACTTATATAGTGGCCATATTGACCAATAGCTTTTTAGGACCAGCCTGGAATTGTGCTCCCTTTTCTATCCTTTCTTTTCTCTATCAACTTCATTCAGAGCTTGTCAAATTTGCCTTGGCCGGCATGTCTCCTGTATCTTGAACTCTTATGTGAAAATAATTAGATTATCTTGTGCTTGCTTCTTTGATAGTTTTGTGAAATATACTGATGACTTTGTGTGTTTCCCAGGGAGTCTCTTATAACAAATATTATGTGGAGGAACTTGCTGATACAGGTACAAGGCTTTTCTTGTTTCTTTTGTGTTCAGTAGTTCATTAGCAGTGTGTTTCAGCTGTCAGTGATGTATGCTGTCAATAATGGTGGTTGGGAAATTGTAGGCTCTATATCAAGTGACCATCCTGCTTGTTCTCCATTTCGGAGGTAGGAGTTTGCTGAATTTGAAGGGTGACACAACGGAGCATGCCAACAAAGTGAAGAACACTTTAATATTCAATTCCTTTGTTCTCTGTCAGGCAAGTTTAACACGTGAATTAGTTGGGAAAGAAATTTAAATAATTTAATTTCTCTTACTTTGACTGTTTGAACTTTATATATTTTTTGGTACTTAAATTTATTTAAAACAACATTATCATTAGACTTCATGGATGACTGGATCTGGTCTTTTAGAGAAGTGAGATGAGATGGTTTCACTCTTGCCTTCCTAGGTGAAGCTCTTCCTCGTGCGTTTAAAAGTCTTTCATGCTTCATTTGAAGTGATCAGACAGATGTTGATCGAATCTTTCTGTCTTATAAATAAAAATAGTTCTTTTGTTGTTAAGGAAAAGGCTGCTCTTGTAATTCCTTTTCTTATTTTGTGTATATCATCTGCTCCTCCTCTCTCTCTCTCTCTCTCTCTCTCTCTCTCTCTATATATATATTCTTTTACACAAGCTTGAAGTCAGAAGTTAGTAGCCACTGACTACCGCGTAGGTGTATAAAAATTGCATGCACACTGTCATTACATGAATACCGTACAGGTCATTGAAAGCTTCTTAGGGTATTGATGGCACAGTGCTTCTGCCAAAACTCCATCCGCAACCCAATCAAGTACTTTTACCAATTTTACTTGTTTGGGAAAACTGTCTAGACTATGTTTCATTGTTATGCATCGCAGTTTTCCAGTGTGATACATTTATGCCTTTAAATTTTACTGGCTGAGCTGATCTCACTCCCAGGGGATAGTGAACTTCTTGGTTCTTTTTTACTGATAAACTTTGGGTGGTATGTTGCTATGTCATAACTGTTATCTTTTAACATTCAAGCACATGAATGATATGATTGGTCCAACTGCAGGTTTTCAATGAATTTAATGCTCGGAAGCCGGATGAATTTAATGTATTCAAAGGAATTACTAAAAACTATCTTTTTATAGGAATAGTTGGACTAACTGTTGTGCTTCAGGTGAGATTTGTCTGGTATTTTTATTTTCTGGTTATGCTTCATTATCTTGCTTGGACTAAGTATTTGTTGCTGTTGTTTAGGTGATTATCATTGAGTTTCTTGGGAAGTTTTCCTCAACAGTAAAGTTGAGCTGGTCGCAGTGGTTGATATCCATTGTTATTGGTTTTATGAGGTCAGTTTGTTATGGTATGAATAGTTTAAGAGGTAGTACTTCCAAGATGTTTTTGAGCATCTTGAATCTCACCTCTGTTTGTTTGGGAACTTTGCCCTCAAAGTGAATTCTTTTGCTTGATGATCATTAGCAGACTTGGAAGGTCTAACCAACAACTTTGAAAGACTTGTCCATGTGAAAACATAGGCTGTCTGATTATAGATTGAAGACCTTATCTCTAAGTTTTTCCCCTTATGGCTGACAGAACTCTCTCTCTCTCTCTCTCTCTCTCTCAGTTGGCCCCTAGCTGTTATTGGAAAACTGATACCTGTGCCAGAAACTCCCTTAAGTAAGTTTTTCCCTAGATTCCCGCGACGATGAATGTCTCAAGGTACGAAAGTGTAACTATTTATGTTCATGGTCTTTATATGTTCTGCTCAAAGTCAGCTTCTTAGATTTGGTTAATTTTCTCTTTCTTGTCTTACAGGTACGTTAGTTGATAGAATGCTTTAAGGAGTCTGAGCAATGCCTCTTCCACTGAACCCAAAAAAATGCATCTCGCAAAAATTCTCTTCACCATTCTTATTGACCCTACCAATTTCACACCAAAACGACATATGAAATCTTTCTCATCCTAAACATATTTTCAACCAGCGCCACCTCTTTCACAAAACTCCCAGAACAACAAATCTGCAATATTTTGTAACAAATAATATAAAATTTTCAACTCTTCACATCCAAACACAGCCTAAAATTTTCGAGAAGGAAATGGCGAAGGATGCAGCCCCATAATCAAATGTAAGATTTGAAGGCACAAAAAAGAGCAAGAAAATTTGTTATTTCTTGTGCAAGGAAATGAGTCTTTTATAGGGAAACCTGATAAGAAAAGCAAGTGGGATGGATTCTGGATCTTTTATAAATACCATTGGATGTCCCCATTTGGAATCATTGCCTACCAACTTGAGAATAATTTAAAGAAAATTTTACTTCCAGAAGGCCAAAGTTTCGGTGGTTCTGTCACATTGAAGAGGTTGAAGGAATTACAAGAAAAAAGAAATATAAGTCAATTTCTGATTCTCTAGATGATGCCAAGAAATGCAGCTTTGGATGATAAGCATGTGGCAGTTATATCTAAATGTAAGGATATGGAGAGAAACCTGTCTTTGCGCAATTAAAGAGGCAACATATTGGTTCTGTTGAGGTATTTCTGACTACCTTCTCAATCAATCTTAGTATATTATGAGTGAAGCACATAAGTGGGCCATCTTCAAATTAAAAAGAAAATCCTGGAATTTATTTATTGCCGCCACAGTTTGATTTGTTACCTGATTACTAACACCTCCTTAGTAGGAATCCTCATGAGCATAATATGTGCCTTTATCTAGCATGCATGAGAGACTATTTACTGTATCAAATTTCCACTGTTTGCGGTATGCACTTGCAGTCACAAGGGCACCTCATTTATATATTGTGCACACATAGGAGTGGTTACTCGAAATTAGGTTCAAAATGTTTCTGATCATCTTATCCATCAAGAAAAGTATTTTGTTAATTTTTCACTATGTTACGTATGCAAAGTGGTTGGGAATGATATTTTCCACGTTTCACATCGGTTTCATTTAGGCCTCCTTTGAGTTATGTAATAATAATTAACTCAATTAAGCATGTCTTAATTAAATCGAGGTTGATTTTATTGACCATTTTTCAACTAATTGAGCTTGTGATATCTTATCCAATATTATATATCGTGCCTTGTCTCTGTTTGTCATACCCTTCTTCACCATGTTTACCCACTTCGTTTTATACTTTCTTCTTCTCTATCATACTTCCTATATATTTAAGATACCCATCCCATCAATTGTTTAATATAGGTAGGGGTTTATCTTTATCTATGGAATTCAAGGTGCATCTGAAAATTAAGGCACATTTTACTTACTTCTAAAGATTATGATTGGTAGTATGTGGAAAAGATAAAGGTATAATAAATGTAAAATTCATGGATTCTAATCTTTGCATCCAAAACTGACAACAAACTGTGAAGGTTATGATTGGTAGTATGTGGAAAAGAGAACCCTTTCCTTGTTGCACAATTATTAAAAACAAATTTTAGAACTGGTTGCACTATTTATAGTAATTCTGTAATTTGCCAAATACGGAATACCTCCCTATATGTAATCCTTAAGCTGTTAAAGATCTTTTTTACCTAGTTTTAGAATGACTTCGAGATCCTATGATTTTATGTCCACATAGCCATCTTTAGGGAAGATGGTTGGGGGCATTGCTGCAACGCTCAAGGAAGTGGAGACGTATTTACTTTTGTTAAAAATGGACCTATTTACTGCCAAGTTGCATATTCTGTAGGATGTTGTGACGACTGACAGTTGTTCTTTTAGCATGGATCTCTTCTGGTGGGTTGTTTGGCGTCAGTCTTTTTTTATTTTCAATCGGTGCACTGGTTTTGTGCTTGATGTTCGTTTCTATTTCCTTTCCTCTTCTGATTAATTTCATTTTCTTTTTTCTCCTTCCTTATTCCTTTCTGGTTATGATAGAGGTTGTTGTTCTTGTTGCTGGGTTGATGATATGGTTTTCTTGATGTTTGTGGTTCATTGATTTTCTTTCTGATGTTTTTTAGGATAATAATGTTTGTAGATTCCTGATAATATTCATGTTGATGGGATATTTTATCACGACAAAGATTGTTGATGCATTTCGGCTGGTAAAAGCTAATGCGAGGTGGTATTCGATGATGAGAGGCTTAAATGTATTCTGGCGAAGGTGTGATAAAAGCTGAAACTTCCTTGGAGGAAGACGATGGACATTGGTGTTTTTATTGTGCCCTGGGTCCAGTAAATTTTTATCGTCACGGTTGATTACGTTAGAGAAGCACAGATTGAGCTTTTTGTCACTGCATGACCAATTCGTCCACGCCATTGCTAATAATTGCAGCCCCACTTCTGGAAGGCAAGATATGCGAGGTGGTGCATGAAGCTGGTTATGTTTAGCATCTTCCTTGGAGAAAAGACGATCAAATAATTGTCAATCATGGTCCTTTTACTGCATTCCCCTAGAAGGGAGAGGCGGTGCCGGTGCCGGTGCAGCAAGCTGTTTTCTAGGGCCAATGGTATTTAACAGTCCCAATTAAAATGCGTCCCGAGGGAAACTATCACAAGTACCCCTCATCCCGGCTGCAACTGAAGTCTTGCGTGCACGTGTAAAAGTACAAAATTGTATGCGCTTTGGTCCGATTCATTTTTAGGGTAGTAGATTGGATTGTACTTGACTTTTCGATAGGTTTGGCAAGTGAGTTGAGAATTTTTTGTTTTAGATAAAAGTTTAAAATATTATTTTTTAATATTATTATTGTTTTGAGATTTGAAAAAGTTGAATTATTATTTGAAAAAATTGAATTATTTATTATATTTTATGTGAGAATTTAAAAATATTGTAATGATGAAATAAGAATTTTGTGTTTTATCTTACTTGCCAAACCTGTTTTCTAGATAGTCAAAGTATATCAAATTATCGGTAAATGGTAATAAAATTGTTTTTGAATAGTAATAAAATATTAATGAATAATAGTTAATTAGTCTTAGAATATCTAAACAATTTAGTTTCCAAAAAGACCCTAAAAATTTTGTTTAGAGGTTTATAATTTGTCTGTATTGTTATGTTCTATTTTTAGGAGGAAAGGTTTTGAGGGATACATCTTTCTTGGTCCCTATTTATGAATACAAAGTATTGGTTCTTATTTATGTGGAAAGTTTGAGATGAGATGTAGTAAACATCTTTATTATTATAAAAATCAAATTTCTGGATTTGATAATTATGAAATCTATATCGATTAATTTAATAATCATAAAATTAAATCAGGATAATAATCAAATTCTTAAATATTGTCCTCAAATTCAAGATGGAGAATTTTGAATCTTGAGTTTGAGATATGATGAAAGTCGTATTGGTGATTAACTAATCAGTAGTTGTAATATTGAATCTAGAACTATGGCTAATAATGTGTTGATAATGAGCCAAAACTAAGAAAGGATTAACAATATGCTAAAAGATTAAGCCGACAATCAGCTATATATGGCCTTGGTCAACTATAGGACCAAAATTAAAAGTAAAAAATGGATTTGGGGTTTCAAGCAATACTCACAACAAACTAAAATCAAATAAAAAAAAAAGTTCACAGCTAATGCATTGATTTGAGATTAAATATGGTTAAACGATTATGAAAATTTGTGGGATGCAAAGCTTGCGAAGATTTTTTTAAAAAAATAGTTCACATAAACAAGTCTAATATTAGTCAAAAGTTATGATACCATGATAAATATATAATAGAATAGAATAAAATATGGAAAAGAGAGGAGGGAAAGAGACTTTGATGGCTACATTTTTCTTATTCTCAAGTGTGATTGAATATAAAGCATAAGATGTGGATTAGTGCAAAAGTTTAATGTTTACTTTTGTAAATGTTCATGAAAGTCATGATGAAATACATGGATTAGTGTAAACTAATTGGTGAGTTATCTCACTAAAATTGGATAGAATCATGTGTGTGGTATTTCCGTTGGTAACATATATATGCATGAGGCTATTGGTATTTAATTGAAATTTTAATAAGTGGGGATGTTATAATTATTGTAAATTGTGATATAAATTATGTGGATTTTTTAAATGTGAGCCTATAATATATTCTTGTGGAATCATGTGATAATTGAGATGCATGGCCAGGTGGTAAAGGTATGTTAATTTTGAGGGCATAGGTTCCAAACTTCATTATAGCACTTTGTTAGACTTGGGACATGGGCCAGACAGACACAATGCTAAGGCGGACCAAGTCGTATACGTGGGCCGAATAGGCACAATGTTTCAAAATAATTAATCTAAAAGTGACATTGGAGAGTTTCATACCAGCAACTGCCCTTGGAGAAAGGAGGTGCTTATTCAGCCCACACGCAATTTATTTATTCTATTTTTCCATTATTTTCAATCACATATACAATTTCGTAGAAGAATTCGGAAGGAAAAACTTTATAATTGCTTAACCAGGTAGCACACTCGTTTGAGTTTGGGCAATAATCACCTTAAAAATAATATTCTATACACCTCAAAGTTACATTTATTTTTTTTTTAAAATTGTTGTATCTTCTCAACTTTCTTTCAACATTTTTGACTCAAAAGTTGCAGGAATGGGAAGTGAAAGTGAGCGCACTATAAGAAAAGGATTGCTGGATCTCTTACCGAATGGTTTGAAAGAACCGAAAGGGACAAAAAGAATGGGGAAAAGAAGGCAAAAGAGGAAAAGCAAATCCAGCACGGAAAGATATGTTAGTAACATGTTTGTGCTGCTACTGTGCTACATTCAACGTCGAAAGGAGTGAGTTGAAACTTCAAGCCACGAGATTGATGGCTTTATAGTTATTTATTTTTTTAAAGAGAATGTGCAGGATTTATATACTTTAAAATTGTAAATTTCATTTCTCAATATATTTTTCCACTTTCCATAGTTGTAAATTGTAATAAGCTTTTGCTTAGAATAATGATGATAATAAAATGTTGTAAGATATTTTGATCAGATGTTGCAAAAATTAAATTTTCTGCTCGGATTGATATGAATTAAACTTATTTGAAAAATGATGGAAGGAATTTTCGGGGGCTTTTGAATTCACTTGTTGAATTGGATATTGCTTAAGACTATGTTTAGCCGTTGAGATCATTTCAAATTATGCCATTACTATTTACGAATGATTTGAGATACTTTAAAGTACATCAAAACATATCCTAAAATGTTTAAAACTTAGGCAGCGTTTAGATGTAAGATGAGTTTAGATGAGTTGAGTTCTTTATGAATAATACTGAGTTGAGAGGGTGAAGTGAATTTTGTGCATGGAGTTCACCTAAAATGAGTTTAGATGTGTTTAGATATTAAGATAAGTTTAGAGATATTTATGAGAAGTTAAAAAAGGTTGTGGGTCTCATGTATAAAAATGTCATGTTGAGTTAAAAATAGTTGTGGGTCCCACGTGTACAGAAGTTTTAGTTTGAGTTGAGATGAGTTTAATAATTTAGAATTGTGTTTAAATATTAGACTCAATTTAAAATTAGATTGAACTGAATTAATTGTAGTCACACCCAAACTGGATTATATGAGATTGAACTCCCTGGTCAAAACCTATCCGACTGTACAATACCCCTCCTGCCATGTATACGCAATATCGATCCCATCCTTCTGTCAACGATCATTTGTAAAGAACTCCATGAATATTAATACGAGTTAAAACTTAAAACCAGAAACACAGTGGGGACCTTGTTCGGGGATGATCGAAATCCGCTACAAATTAATGCATTAATGAAAAGCTTTTTGGGTTGTATTTTAACGGATCGAGTGGAACCCGGTACTCGATCGTAGCGCTCGGCTCTAGCTAGGGTTGATTGAGCGTACGTAGGTACGTAGTTCGGGAACTTTCAGATACATGAAGTTCAGCTTGATGTTTTGTTTTTGGAAAATCCTACACTTGCTGTTAGTTCCACCGCTCCATTCTACTGCTGTGTTTTTTTTTTATTTTTTTATTTTTTTACTTAATGATTAAGTAAATATTTTTTAATAATATTCTTATTTTTTTAATTTTTTTAAAAATATTTAAATGTATTAAAAAAATACATGTAAATAAATACAAAAAAATAAACAAATTTTAAACCATTAGCGGGAGCCCCAGCGGGAGCTCCCAGCAGGGTGTGTAGCACCGCACTTTGTTTTTCCCTTGGCCATGATGACCAATATTATTCTGGCCGACATACATGCAGTACCATTGCCGGATCCAACAACCACCCTCGAACAAGAAAACGTACGGAGACTGAGAGGTCTTATAATAAGAGAACAGGCCAGCAATCAGTTCCGCATGTAATATTCTTGGGTTGTTAGTGCACATGCAGCTCTAATAATCACGCATATATTATATATATATATATACCTAATTCCAGCGACTCTTGCAGGAAAAGAAAGCCGATCATCATCACCATCCTCTTAACTGTAAATGAACCATTCTATGGCCCAGTTGAGTTGATGAATATCGTACTGGCCGGCAACTGCATTATGAGTTAGGTACAAAAATGGCCCATGCTACCAGCTGTAGAGATGCATATTGATAGTCATTTTATATAAATTCTTGATTTCTTTTGGTGTCATGTGTTGAAAGGCATAGAGTTTGAGATCATGTACTAAATTCAGACAATGGAGGGCCAACAAATTCGAGTACGCATTGACGTTACTTTGGAGAAGCTTCATCGTCACGCTAACTGCAGAAGCTTAGAGTACACTCTTGTCAGGACAGGTAAGAAAGCTATGTCTGCCAAAGCCAAAGCCACACACAAAAGCGACTTTTATATAAATATATATATATATATATATTTAAATTACAAAAGACATTTTTCAAAAATAAATTTATAAATTGATAAGATTTATTATGATAAATTTAATTTAATTTACAAGAAGAAGATCGATTAAATTTTTTAATCTTATCTATACTACAACAAATTATATCAGTCAATGAATTTAATTACTTGAACTATTTTTATAAATTTAATATTTAATATATATATATATATACACACGCAGGACAAGCTCAGGTATCCTACAAGACAAAAACAAATAACAGATGGTAAAGCAGCATGGAAAAGAGTAACAAAAATATAAACCAGTAGCTCCAAAATAAATATAAAAAGGAGCAAAATCCGTCAACATATATAATTTGTCTAAAATCGGATCAAACGAATTGATTATACCCCTAGAAGAACTTAAAAGTGTTGTTCCTATTATTCTCTGATATTCCATGTACATTTTTCTATGAATACCGATACATATATAATTCCGGATCATAAAAGTAATCTATGATCTAAATTTATGCTAGATTTTGTAACAATCTCTCTTTTGATATTGTACAACGTCAAAGAGTTAATTAGTCAAAAACTCATTTATTTTAAATTTAATATTTTTTGGAAACTTCTTATCTACCTTTTGGAGGTTAATGGGTCATGTCGAAAATATTGTTGACATGATTACACTAAAAAACCATCACAATTCATGGAGCTATGGGAAAAGATAAATAGTTTTTGACGGTTTATGGGAAAAAATTAGGAATGGTACTCGCATGGTGTAGGGTGGGGTGGATCCTTTCCAGCCGCCACACCATGTGAGGGAAAGGTTTTCAACCCTGCCTCACCGCCTCAGTGTTGAGGGGCAGGGTTGAAAATCTCCGCCCTACCCCTCGACTAAGCCAATCCATTGAATCTAAAAATTATTTTTTAGTCTAAAAATATTTTCTTGGACCAAAATTATAATATAATTTAAATTATAAAATTATCTTATAAATACAAAAAGAATTTAAATTTATTAAAGTTATGTTTTGTATGGTTTTGGCCTCCTACACCAACCTTTATATAGGAAATCAAACAATAGTCATATTTAAGTAATGTGAGACTTAATAGGTATTGTATTGCCTTGACCTCTTATATAAAAGTTGGTTTAGAAGGACAAGGCAACCAATAACTTGAATACAATTTCAAGTTTTTAACAAATTATATATATACACAATTTGTTTATTTATATAAATATATAACATATATATTTTTATGTATAGTGGAGCGAAGCATGGGACGGGGTGGGGTTAGGGTCAGCCCAGCCCCCAGTCCTGCTAGGTAATCTCCCTATGGGGTGGACGGGGGCGGGGTAGCAGGGTGCGAGCCCCCACTACCCACCCCTAGGAAAAACTTTTGAGTTCTACCAAAGCTTACATGCTTGTAGTTGTTTTCATTTGTTTTCAATGAAAAACAATTGTTATTATTGCAAATAAGGGAGTTATTTAAATATTTTTGGGGGTACGAAGAGAGAAATCCCATGATACTATTAATTACAAAAAATTATACTTATCATCTTCACACAACACGCTATACATAATTTTTCATTTTTTTTTCTTTTTAAATATGTTGTATATGGATGATGAGTAGAATAACTCAAAAATTAATTTAGGAAAAATAAATATAGTATATAGTGTGTGAGATGATGAATAATAAAATTATTCGGTGTAAAACTTGACAATAGGAAATGTAGGAGAAAATAAAAAGACAGTAGAGAATGGACATTAAGACAAATAAGAGGGGAAGAGCCTTCGTCGTCAACTAATTTTCTTCATCTCCTTTCATCGGCATTAGAGATCAAAATAATTTTCTTCATCTCCATTCGTAGTGGATTTTACTTCTCTAAGGTCCTGTTTGGTTACATAGATGAGATTAAATATTTTAAATAGTAATAAATAAAATATTGTTATAATATAATTTTGTAATATTAATTTTGTATTGAGATTTGAAAAAGTAAAATTGTATATTATATTTTATATAGAAATTTTAAAAAGTTATAATGATGAATTAAAATAAAATAAGATAAATTTTTTAATTTTATGTAACCAATCAAGACATTAGACATAACTCATACCAGTCAAGTTGAAACACCTTAGATTTTTGTGCATCTTTCATTTTCTTTTCTTTCTTACTTTTTTTTTTTCTTTTAACTTTTTGGGTTGGGCATCTTTCATTTTCTATACATTACTTATTTACTAAGTCATAAAAGCACACCAAAACCACTATGAAAGCAAACTATAGGTCATCTATAGACTGTTGGACACTGGCGAAAAATAATGCAAATAGTGCTAAAGGTAGCTGTCATTCTCGATATTATTTTAAGGAAAACAGTACTTTATCTCTCAAAAGTGACCGATCCATTTCACTCGCTCGCCAAATTTATTTTTTTATTTAATAATTAAATAAATTATTTTAATATATAAGTATATTTTTTTATTTTTCAAAATATAAAAAAATTAAAAATTAAAAATATTAAATTGTAGTAACAGTCAAATGAAAAGTTGTTACTCAAATGACAGATTAGTCTTATTTTAGTTAGACAGTCATGTTTGGGACACCAACCTTACCGAAAATAATAATCAGTGTGACGTGACGTCCAAGTCATGTGTGACGTGACGGAGATCAGTAATTTCGAGGAAATTTCGTGGGGTCAACAATCAGATATATATTGCGATTACAACATTGTTATTTTTTTTTTTTGATAGTTCAACATTGTTATTAGACTATGTATATATAAATGATATTTTTTTATGAATATATGATGAATTTAGATACTGACTATTTTATTTATATAAAACTTCATATTGGAATAGCCATTTTTTAATTATATATAATAAAATAATATAAGATAAATTTGACTTTAATTATTTATATCAAATTTTTACATTAGATTATCTATTTATTTATTATATAGTAATAAATAATTAAAAAATATTTAATTTTTTAAATTATTAGTTTATTTTATTTTATCATATTTTACTATTTTATCTATTATATGTTAATTAGTAATCATATTCTATTTAAATTATGGATTAAAAAATAATAAAGATTTAAAAAACAGCAACTATCAAGGAAGATGGAGACTTAGAAAATAATAAAATAAAGATTTACTTGTAGAAATAACTATAAAATTTAACTTTATCTTTACATGTAATGTAGCTAAAAGTTAAGAAATTTGATTATAGATAATCCATTGTAAGTGGTTTTTATGTCTAATAGGTAAAAATAAACTTTAATTTTATATATAAATAATCCAATGAGAATACTCTTATAGCAGTCATCCACTGTTTGTCGAAGCGGATCAGCTACTACTGCGTTTTATAGCATCATCCATCCATGGAAGCTAGGAACCGGATGAGTTGTAAGAAGGGAGTTTACACCCTCCAAGAATGACATGTCACCAATTTAAAAAGCTTATAATACAAGTATCCTCATCCTACAATCCCCCGGCTCTCTCTCTAGTCTTATTCTCCCCTCTCCCTCTCTCTTTCTCCCCCCTGATCTCTCAGGCCGAACCACATATGCCCTCAACCTCTCTCTCTCCTCAGGTTGCACATCTCAGTCTCTCTCCTTTGATGAGTTGAAAAACCGATCCATTTACTTATGTTTCAGCAGCAGCAGCAGCTTACCCCTTGAAAAGACAGACATGAAAAAGCATATAAAACACGAAACTCCAAACAAAATTTGCACCCAAAAATTAGTTGTAAACTCGAAAAGCATATATGCAAACCGAAGACAAACTTCTTCAGATACTTCTATTAGCAACACAATGTACTGGCAGACAGAGCATGGAATAAATAAATATAATTAGGCAAACAATTAGAACCCCAAGAATGCTTTGACTACAAAACCATTTTCTCATCATCATTTCCATTTGCTTACCTGTCTACCGTCTTTGTTGTGCTGCTGACTTGCATTTTCCCATTTATTTCTGTGGCTGAAACAATTTTAAATCTGTGAGAGAAATGGAAAAGAGCACGGTTGCGATGGGTAATTTGATTTTGCATATTTTTTATCTTTTTATCTTATTCACAACCCACCTCTCTAATTTACAGAATTTTCACAAATAGATATATTATTTTTTTTTAAAATTATTTGATCTAATTCAAACATGATCTTTTTCAAAAGTTAATTTATTTAAACAGAAGGACTATATATATAAATTCGGTTTTCTGTATTTTCTATGTTTTTATCTTATTAACACCCACCTTTATAATTTACAAAATTTTCACAGGTAAATATATTATTTTTTAGTAAAATTTTTTGATCTAATTCATCTATCTTTTTTTAACAAACCCCGCTACCCATTTATAGAATAAATGAAATAGAAAGAAAAATTTAGTTGCAAATACAATTACGCATTAATATGTACACTAATGTAATGTAATTTGTCTGCATCAATTTAATGTGATTTGTCAAAAAATAAATTTTATTAAAAATAGTATTAATTAAATTTTAAATTTTAAATATGAAAGTATTAGTACGTGACTTTAATTTCACCTAACAAAACTCGACATAAAATGACCGAGTGATTAAGATGTAAAATGATAAACGTAGAGTTACTACTTTATTAAAAGAACTAAGAAACAGAGTTTGCAGTACATAAAGCGGGTGTCCGCTTTGAACTAGAAAGAATAGATATATATCTTACTTCTTTCTTGTTATGACAGTACGTAATTTGGATTTTGCCAGAGTCCGGCAGCTGAAAATCATAGATTCCAGTCATGAATTTCTGTGGGATGAATCGGATTCAAGTGCAGAGCCGATCGATGTTTGATGCCAGAGGCGAGGGCTTTCAATAAGGTATTTGTATATTCCTTAATTTACATGACGATTTGTTTTTTTAATTTTTTGTATGATCTATAACTATCTATCTAGCTATTCCTTTTCCATATATATCCTCCTCATCGATCGTCATGTTAATCATTAATTTCTACAATCTCAGTTCCTACTCCACCTTAATTTAATGAAATTGATCCTTAATTCCCCAGTAGTACTCTAGAATTAATCATATTACCATAACAACTTGATCATCATCCTCCTCTTTGATTCTGGGCATCGCTACCACGTTCAACCCAAAAAACAAAACAAAAGTAAAAACAGAGGAATCTGGGCGCAACTGAATGAGATAGCTGTTGTTTTACCTTATTATTATTAGTTTTGTCGAATTTGCAAAAGATCATATGCAAACTTTATTAACGAGCGCGCGCAGGTTGCCGACTTTTTTTTTTTTTTTTTAATTTATGATGTTTTTGTTTATTAATCAAAGGCTGTCTTTAATCGCGTCTAATTAAATAATTCAAATTCTACGTATTTCCGTGTGTTTTCTTTTTAAAAAAATATAAATACTGGCGTTTATATTAGACCAATTGTCGGCATTCGGCCATTACAAGATCGGAAATCGAAGGGGGCTACAACATCAACAGACAGCATAACATCCTTTACTAAAACGTGTGCCACTCTGTTTTGCATCTCTTTTCACATGTCTTAGTTTTCGGCCAGTACCATGCAATGGTAGTTTGATATCAGAAATAAGAGGATCGCAGATACCATCTTCTCCACTCTTGCAATGAATCCCCTTCAAGAATGCAATTTCTGTGTGTTAACAGTACGTATAAATTAATGGTACGTACATTCTTCATTCTGATTTATTAACATAATTTCGATGATTCACAGTAGGCAGTCGACGATGGGTTTTAAGTGAAAGGAAAATGTTATGGGAACCGAGAAAATGAATTGATGAAGGTTCTTTTGTCTTTGTCGGTCCTGTTTGAAGGGTCTTTTGGTGAAGGGTAATGTCAGTCACACATAAAAATTATCGAAAACTATTATGGCTAGTGTAATTTTTTTCAAATATTTTTTAAACTTCTTAAACATTTAAAAATATTATAAATTTTTTAAAAAAATACTTCCCCGTCATCATTAAATAAAAAAATATATAATCGATAAATTTTGTCGATAGCCTTTCTGGATGGAAATAATAGAAATATCATATCCTAGATGCATTTTCAATCAGTGTCAAGATCAAGAAGAAAAATGGGAAGAAAATAAATAAAGGTGATGTTACACTCACAGAAGGTTCTAATGAATCCTCACCGAACGGCAAAATTTTAATTTATTAATTTTTATAAATATTTTTTAAAACGGTTTAAATATTTTAAAAAATTATTTAAAAAATCAAAAATTTGTTAAAAAATATTTCTTTTAACCATTAAATTAAAAAAAATCCAATCAATAAGTTTTGTTAGTAGATTTTATATATGGAAGTAGTGTTTTTTATAAGAGAGATTTTATTCATCATCTCAAATTACATATTTTAATATTATTTTTTATTTAATTTTATTCTTACTAAATTAATTGAATTGTTCTATTCATGCATACACTACATATTTATTATAAAAAAATAAAAATAAAAAATATATATAATGTATAAAAATAATAAATAGTTTTTTTACATACATCATATTATTATTATTGCTCACACGTCAAATTTAGCCCCCACCACGCAGCTGGCCATCCACCTAGCTGTAATAGACGTGTGTCGACTCTTCAGTCAGATAGCCATGGCCCATGGATCCTGCTGCAACCGCGTACAAAAGCTAAAGAAGTGGCCACGAATATGCTGTATCACCTCTCCTTTTTTTTATTCTCCTTGTATATTTACTTTATATTTTTTAATAATTATTTTTAAAAAAATTTACATTATTAAAAAATACATTTTTAATTATAAAAAAAAAATTTGAGGACCATAAGTATCTTTTATCTAAAAATAATGTTACATACAGTCGTGGAGTGTATAAATACCATATAATCATTTTAAAAAAAAGTAAGATCTACAATTAAAAAATTAATTTTTTTTACATAAATCCCGTATTATTTTATTTTATTTTTTTAAATTACACAACATTTACACCATCACGACTGAATATCGTTTATCTTTAATAAAATTTGCGGATTTCGCATGAGTCATGGACGGTCCACTATCACGGCACCGATTTGTCCGCCGAAAGTAGGTAATCTCTCCGTCAATCAATCCCAGTTTACGGTATATATCCTTTTTATGTTTTTATATGTTTTCTAAGACTTTAGTTCCTTTCAGATTGTATGAATCTACGCGCACACAACTTCTATTCGATGGACCCCCAAATCCAGTTTCAACTTTTTGATTGCTCGCCGAAAGGATACTTGAGTTGTCAATTATATAAGTACGATCGAAGTTCCGCTTCATCACGGAGAATATATATTTTTAAGTTTAGGTAGCTAGCTAGTGAAAAACTTATTGAGGGAGGTCGAGGGCTAGCTTACCTTCAGCTAAGCATGCAGCCGGCCTGCTTGTACTGCTAGCTAATTCTTCTTTCAGATCAGCAGCTTTCTGCTCATGTACGTACGTTCCAACTACACTTTAGTTGTTAAAATTTGACTTTCGACAAGAAAAAGAGAAGTCTCCCCGTCGGCCTTGTTCATTCTCTAGAAAAAGGTTAGCTTCATTTAAGCCTTATCAATTATATGCTATAGTTCAATCTTTTTTCTTTTTTTTTTCTCTCTTACATGGATTTAGTTTGGTAGTAAAAAACTTTGAGATGAAAATTTTAAATTTTAAGATATTATTATTATTTTGAGATTTAAAAAATTAAGAAAAAGTTAAATTATTTGTTATATTTTGTATAGAGATTTAAGAAAATTATTAATGATAACATAAAAATTTTGAGATTGAATTAATACCTCATTATTAAATTAATTTTTTGAAAAGGTATGCCATACTATTCATCAATGCCTGTTTGCCAACGGTAATATTTTTAAGAGTGGGGCTATTTTGCCGCCCACCATTACGCTGGACGGTTCAGTGTTATTTATTATTTTGTAAATATTTTTATTTATTTTTTTAATAAAAAATATATTAATATATTCAAAATTATTAAATAATTATTAAATTTTTTTTTTTACCTGAGCCGTACCGCTCAACCTGCATGGGAGCATTTCCCATTCCCAAGTATTGCTTGTGACATTGTGTTTTTCTCGAAGCTTGTACGCAATAACAAGCTGGCCGGAGTGATAAATAGGCTAGAAGGTGCCCAAAAAAGGGAAAATGGACCAGAAGGTGGGTCGAAGGCTCTAGGACGGCAGATATTAGAGTTATGAGATCTCCCATATATACTAACTAATAAACCAATATTAATTTAAGGCCGAACGAAAATAGTATATAGTTAATACATTATATAAGATCTATAGATAATCAGTGGCACCCTCCCATTTGGAGGGTGTTTTGGGGACTTTTAACACCACACTAGACCAAAATGTATTCTATATATGTGTGTGTATGCTGTCTATATCTTGTATGTTTCGACGGAACCTCCTCGTCGGCAGCTTTCTTGTTGTAAGTGTGATATAGCGCGAATGCGTCTACACATACGGTCGTTGATCATGCATTCACGTATATTATATGTAGTTTTCCTTTCCTATGCTTGATTATGATCTATATAATGTATTTATTTTTCTCCTCGATAGTCGATCGGCATGATGCAGAACGTGTCTTTGTAAATTAGGACGACTGATTAACTATACATACATATATATATATATATTATATGCTGGCCAAATATAAGTAGTGATCAGATATCAGGAAGAACCATCTTATGATCTCATGAATTCTTGGTGATGCAGAGCCGGCTATTCTAAATTTCTAACTGCCTAGCTCATTCGAGTCGTCTTTCCCAATCATCAGGATAATCAACTCAAGCATCCGAACTATATCTCTCGGTACGTACCTTTATGGACTTTTTTCTTTGCTCTATACTTTCTTTCCAAATTAAGCCAGTAAGGGTTGACATGATGATCGTATTAATGGAGATCAGGGACGGTAGAAGTAAAAATACACACACATATATATATTTCTTTCTTTGATAGATGAAACTTGAGCTAGCTGGGAGGAAAAGCTAGCTATAGAAACTATATATTACAATTGACGTGCTTCATGATTTTCGAGAGTCTATTTCGGTTTTGTGCACATATATACTTCCATTCAATCTCTCTTTTTTTTTTTTTTAATTTTATTTTATAAATAAGTGTAATGCTAGCTAGGTATAAATTTACATAGACATTGCACTGGAAGTAAAATAAAAATATTTATGTAAAATAACATATCTTTTATAAACTATTTTATAAAAATAGAGTAGCGCTTTGGGCAGGTATCTCCTATAATTACTTTTTATCTGAGTCAAATGGGAACGTGACACGTAAGGCGTTCATAAAAAATTCAAGTCTCTGCGCTATACGAGATCCCCCTCCTCCTCTCTATCCTTCCCTCTCTCCTTTCGTCCCTCTCCTTCACTATCCTTCACGAAATCCCTAATCCAAAATCACCTCTCTCTCTCCTTCAACTTCTGGGCTTCACCCCCATAATCTTTAATTTGTATCAAATCTCACTCATCCATTACTTCTATAGAACGAAACAACAAGCCATTGCAAATATTCCAAATCCTTACACACATAAAGAATTGCTTTCTCCAACCCGACAAAGCCATTCTTTGCTCCTTTCTCATGTCCATCTTCTTTATTGCATGCCTTCACTGACTTGATTAATTTGTCAATATAAATTCATTAATTCTTTCTAGAATCAAACGCTCACCCAAAAAGCAAAAATCCAAAACCAATCAAACATTCAAGTTCACGATGTTTGATCATAATCATGTCGTTAAGCCCTCCTTGTTTTGCGAAACATGAATGGCACCCGGAGCCAGGAGATCATTCATGAGGATTAGAAAAAATAAAATCTTAATCGTCAGGAAAAGAAAAGATGAAAATAAAAATATTAAAGATGAAAATCTTACAATTGACGAAGTGAAACTACCACTATCAAATTTTAAGTTGAATGTTAGTCCCATGTTCACCCCCATAATCTTTAATTTGTATCAAATCTCACTCATCCATTACTTCTATAGAACGAAACAACAAGCCATTGCAAATATTCCAAATCCTTACACACATAAAGAATTGCTTTCTCCAACCCAACAAAGCCATTCTTTGCTCCTTTCTCATGTCCATCTTCTTTATTGCATGCCTTCACTGACTTGATTAATTTGTCAATATAAATTCATTAATTCTTTCTAGAATCAAACGCTCACCCAAAAAGCAAAAATCCAAAACCAATCAAACATTCAAGTTCACGATGTTTGATCATAATCATGTCGTTAAGCCCTCCTTGTTTTGCGAAACATGAATGGCACCCGGAGCCAGGAGATCATTCATGAGGATTAGAAAAAATAAAATCTTAATCGTCAGGAAAAGAAAAGATGAAAATAAAAATATTAAAGATGAAAATCTTACAATTGACGAAGTGAAACTACCACTATCAAATTTTAAGTTGAATGTTAGTCCCATGTAACCCCCCCCCCCCCCCCCCCCCCCGCGGATGTGAAACTACCCAAGTACAAAAAGTCCTCAATGGAGAGAGAATGAAGGAGAGAGAGAGATAGAGAGAGATGATTTTGGATTAGGAATTTCGTGCAGGAAAGGGACGGAATGGGAGAGAGAGGGGGGTCGGGAGGGGGTTTATGCCCTACAACGCGGAGACTGGGTTTTTCTTATCAACCCTTACGTGGCACGTTCTCATTTGTCTCTAATAAAGAGTGTCTGTAGGAGACACCGGTTATAAGTTATTCTCATAAAAATACCACTCATTTAAATATAATTCTATAAAATAGTAAAAAGGAATAAGGTATATATATCCTCTCACTTAATTTATAATCTTTCTTCTAGAATTGATAGGCGTACATCATGATCAGTGCTTATTGTATCTAGTTGACGCGCGCAAGCACTTGTATGTAACTTACACCTTATATATAGTACGGTCAAATGGTCTTATGGTCCATAAGGCATGGGCCGGGATTTTTTGGTACTCGAAGAAAACAAGAAGGAAAAAACAAAAACCAAAAGCCTAATGCAATTTTCTTAGACTAGTTTCGCGCCCAGGTCTAGCACTTATATATTGACATAGAAATTTGCAATGAAATATGAGAAGAAATCCGCATCTGAGAAGGCCTGTAGAATATGAGAAGAAATTGGTTTTATAAGAAAACCATGCGTGCAGGTGGCCTTAAGGTAGCGCATGATGAGTATGACTGTTGTCCAATGGTTGATATGGGACAGTGCATATATTGGCACACACGATTGAATGCAAAGGAGAGATCAAACTGAGTGAGTAAGACATATTGGAGGGTACCTAATGTGCTACGATAGTGTAGGATCATGGAAAGCATCACTGTCAAATAGTGCGAGAGTGTGAGATGAAGACATTGGTGTGGCTACGGGTTTGGCATTAGTCATATTTGTGCGGTGAAGAAGGTCCAAGATGTATTTCTTTTGAGAGATGAATATGTTGTCAGAATCAAATTGTGCTTCAACCCTCACAAAATAATGAAGTCGACCAAGATCTTTAATGGGAAAGTTATTCCGAATGTGCCGCAAGAGAGAATCAACTGCTTGAGATGAGGAGCATGTAATAAGGATATCATCTACATAGACTATAACAAATGGTTCTAAATTGTGCTGGCAATAGATGAAAAGAGAATTGTCAGCTTTGGATGAGAGAACTAAATTCAAGTAGTCGAGAACTAAGTTTGGCGAACCATGATCAGGGAGTTTGCTTAAGGCCATAAATAGACTTTCAGAGCTGACAAACATGGTGAGGATAATGTGGGTAAATAAAACCAGACGGCTGGGCCATAAATACTAACTTGATAAGATCACTGTGCATAAACACATTGTTAAGGTCGAGTTGCCGAATATGACATTTTTGTGTGATTGCAAGAGACAAGATAAGCCGAATAGTTTGTGGTTTAACAATTGGACTAGGGATTTGGTCATAGTCCACACCAGGTTGCTAATGAAATCCTTTCACCTTCAATCGAGCCTTATGCCTCTAAATGCTACCGTCGGCGTTATGTTTGAACTTATATATCCATTTGCATCCAATAATATTCATTTGAGGAGTGGCTGGAACAAGTTGCTAGGTGTCATTGCATAAAAGGGGATCAAACTCTTTGTTCATGGCTTGTCTCCATTCTTGATGATTGGAAGTGAGGAAAAACATATAGGCTCTTGAGAAATAGACTCTGCTATGGTGAGAAGAGCACGCGATGTATAGGATATGGTACCTTCGGTGCGATTTTTGGGACACTGAATTTGATTTTGGAGCCTTGTATGCATTGGATGTGTACGAGGGCAACATGCTAGTGTGAATGAGAGTTGTTGACTAGTGTAGAGACAGCCATGGCGTTGGGAGAATTTGTTTTAGAAGAAGATATTGTAGTGGCATGTGAAACTTGTGCAAGAATTAATGAAATATAGGGGCTTGATGCTAAGGACTGATGTGGGCCAGATGCTGGTGATGAGTCGACTATTGGTGAATGGCCATGGAAAGGAATTTGCAAACAAAGAGGAAGAGTGGCCTGCTAGGAGTGGGTGCTGGGAGTGGGCAGTGTTAACAGGGATTGATGAAACAGAATTACACTCCTGAAAGGGAAACCGACTCTCAAATTAGACATGGCAAGATATATATATATATATATGCAACTAGTGGGTATATACAGACAATTATAGCCTTTATGAGAAAGACTATACCAAAGAAAAACACACAATTTAGATCGATAGTCAAGCTTGTGAGTATTATAGAGTCGAAGGTTGGGCCAACAAGCAGATCCAAGAGTCTTCAAAAATTTATAATCAGGCTTGGTCTTAAAAACTATTCAACAGGAGATTATTTTTAAGAATTGGAGAGGGGAGTCAATTTATAAGAAAACAATCGTCCGAAAAGCATAGGACCAATATTTTTTCGGCACACGAGCATGAGCCATATGAGAGAGTTCGGTTTCAACAAGATAGGGATGTTTGAGTTCTATGGAGCCATTTTGCTTCGTAATTTTCTATATTCACCACCCCAATTGGTTTGAACCGATTTAATTTTGTAATCAACTTGTTATTCAACAAGCTTTTGAAAAATGTAGAAGGTAGGTTCCCCTTCAGATTATTTTGTCCAATGGATAGAACCAGGTAAATTTGCTAAAATCATCCAGAAATATAACATAGTAGCAATAACCTTCAATTGAGGGTTTAGGAGAAGGGCCCCAAATATTGAAAAAAAATTAAATCTAAAGGTTTTTAGACTGATATTGTGATAAATAATAAGGTAAATTATGACTTTTTGCTTGTTTACAAGAATTGCAAAAAGCAAAAGTCTTATTGCTAGAGGCTGGAAGCTTATTTGAAAATAGAATATGCTTGACAAGACGAAGAGGTGGATGTCCAAGCTGACTGTGCCATGTATCAAGAGAGGCTTGTTCTCCAATAAAGGTAAATTTGAGATGAGTGGTGGATAAAATTGGTGGAAAAATGTAAAGCCCATCTTTAGTTGATATGAGGAGGAGGCGTTTCCTTGTATTGAGGTCCTTCACACAAAAAAGGGATGGATGAAATTCAATGAACATGCAATTGTCACAAGTAAATTTGCTAACCGACAACAAATTTTTTTGAATTGAAGGAACATGGAAGAGTTGTTTGAGGAATAGTTTTTTCAAAGGGGATAAAAATTGAGAGGTATCAATGTGATGAATAGGAAACTTGCACCATTTCCGACTCTTATCTTATTTGTGCCAGCATAGTCATCAGCTTTAAGTGTTAAATTGTTGAGATCATATGTAAGATGATTTGTTGTTGCAGTATCGGGGTACCGACTTGAATCAATTGAGGATGGTGCGATTGACATGTGAGCCTATGAGCTGTTTGTTATTCTTAGCTTGATATGCAAAGTCGAACCGATGATAGCACTTGAGAGTACACTATGGTCAGGTTTATTACAAACTTGGCAAACTGGGCATGACCCATTTGAAGTCTGATTGCGTCCACGCCCTCGTCCTCGTGAACGATTATTGTACTTGTTTTTGGTAGCAGATTATGAGCCACAAGCATTGTTGTGGTGTGTGAATTATTGAGAAACTATATTTGCTGAAGCATTAAGAATGCTCAAGGTAGTTTGATGATGTTCCAATCAAAGCTCACAATTGAGAAGATGCCCATATTTCTCCTAGAGATTTAAAGGTTCATGTCGAGTTTTGAGAGAGGTTATGAGTGGATCATAATCCAAACCAAACCCTACAAGGATGTAACTAATGAGCTCATAGTCAGTGAGGGGTTGGCCTATGGCGGCCAAAGTATCAACATATGACTTCATCTTCTGAAAATATTCATCGATGGAGCTGCTGCCTTTTTTTTAAGAGGATAAATTTATTCGGATATTGATTATACAAACATTAGACTGAATGCAAAACATGATCTCCAATGCATGCCACACTTCACGGGAAGTGTGAAGACCAATTACATGAGCCAAAATATCTTAGGACAAGGAAGAAACAATAGCTAAAAGGAGAGGCTGGTCCTACTGCTGCCAGCGATAATATTCGGGATTAGGAATAAAATCCGAACCATTGTTGTCATTGGTAGGTGCAGTAAGCAACAGATGAGGTACTGGTATGGAGCCATCAACAAAACCATACAAGTGTTGTCCCTTGAGATAAGGAACCGGTTGGACTTTCCAAATAAGATAGTTTTCTCAATTGATGAGGTAGACTGGGTTGAGCAGCCTACCATCCATATTCGGCCTCCTACTATCCCCCGAACAATAAACATAAAAAGAAAATAACATGAACATGTGAACCCAAGTGAAATGAGATAGTTTTCTCAATTGATGAGGTAGACTGAGTGTACGTGTGAGGTGCTAAAGACAAAGTAGAGATCTAGAGCCACATTACCTATGGTCACAGGTCTGTTATTTAGGGATCGTTAGGATTGAGAGAACATTTCAATTCATTTCATATTATTTAATCATTATAATTTTTTAAATTTCTACACAAAATATAATAAACAATTTAACTTTTTTTAAATCTCAAAACAAAAATAATATTCTAACAATATTTTATTCAACTTTCATTTCATCTCAACTCATTATCCAAAAAACTCTCCTAAAAGACTTTATGATTAAAGAGGAGGTGGAGGACGGTGTGCGACTAAGAAGCATCTATATTTATGATTTTTTAAAAATTTATAATTGGTCAGAGTGCCTCTGGTATTTGGATTACTTTTCTATATATTTTTTGTTAATTTTTGGGTTTAGAGAGATATAGATTAAAGAAGCTTCCATTTATGACTCGTTGTGTTTGGTAATCGGTCGGTGTGCGTTGCTTGCCTTTCTATATATCTTAGAATTTGAAAAAGTTGTATTTTTTTTTAAAAAATTTGTTGGGAAGTTAATTTAGAAAAATTGTAATAATTAAAGAAAAAATGTGAAAATAAAAAATATTTTGTATTTGAGTGATGTAGGGTTGTAAAGAATTCGCTTTGGATCGGCAAAACTAACCAGACCGAATTCTGGACCGGTCAATCTCGGTCCCAAAATATGTAGACTGATGAACTTCGGTCTGGTCATGGGATCTACAAATTTTGGATCGGACCAGACCAAATTGAATAAAACCCTTACATATATTTTTAAAAATATTTTTAATAATTTAATATATTATTTTTATATAATAATTATTATAAGTTAATGATGTAATCTTTATCTAATTTATTATCATCGATCATATAAAATATAAAATAATATATACTATCAATTAATAATAAATCATAAATCATGTGATAATTTATGTCATTATATGTAAATAGTTAATACATCATACATTCATACATACTCAACTATTTACAATTAACTAAAATAATTAGGTAATTTTTTCTTAAATACCTAAGTTGCAAGTAAGTATGAATAATTTATGTACAGTAAAATTCTTTGATATTCATTAACATTGGCTCAAATGGGGTGTCAAGCATGGCTCGAACCCACTATTACGTTAGACTTGAGTGACCTCATGGGTCGAGCTTTGCTCGAACCCACTGTTGAGCACATCTCAAGCGAACTCACGGATTGAGTTTTGCTCAAGCACTAGGTCAAGCGATAGTTGAACGGACTCACTATTTCTTGATTTTTCAGCTCCAAAACTTGTCTCCATCCTAGCAATTAATAATTATGCATACTAAAGAATAAAATCTAAGTTAGTAGGTAGTAACTATCAATATCATAAATATACTTATAGTAAAATATTTTTTTAATGAATTAGGTACATAATCCATATTAATAATTCATTTAATTTAAATAATTTTTTATTAATTTATTTAAAAAAAGATGAAAAAAATAATTAAGTTGGACCGAACAGAGCAATAAATATTGGTCTGGTCCAGTCTCTATGGATATTCGATCGAGTCTAGTCTGAAAAAAAAGATAGGTCCATCACTGGACTGGATTGTATTAGACCGATTTATGCCCCTGACTTTGAGATATTTAGAAAAAAAATTATAAAAAATATTAAGATAAAATGATAACATAACGTCCCTTCTAACTTTTAAAACAACCCCTAATTGATATCAACAGATTAACAGTCTCTTCTTTTATATCCGTCCTTTCAAATATTCTCTCTTTTTCACAACTTTACATGTTGGTATAGAATGTGTGTTCAGATAATGGAATTATATATCATGAGTTGTTACTTGCTGTTAGTTGTACTTCAATGCATATAGAGTCATAGACTCATAGACATGTCCATGTATCTGACTCACCACCCATGGTAAACTTTCTGCCCCACTGCTGTCGGTTCATAATTTTATTCCAAGCTCATATCACACACGCGTGTATATATATATATATAAATATATGATACTTGTAGATTTGTAGTGATGTGCACTCAGTGAAAAAAATAATATTTATAATTATAAAAAGTGTAAATACGGTATATTATTATTTTTTTAAATGAATACATATAAAATTTATATGAAAAAATTTAATAGTGAATCTTATTATTTTTTAAAATGAGTGTACAACATTTTAACCTATAACTGTATTTAATATTATTCAGTAAATAAATATGAAGTTCACGTAAAAATATTAATTTTTTTAAATACACTATTTATATAATCCATAAATAATATCTACCATTAATCCGTCCGCAAACATAAATCAAAATTAGACAGAGCAGCACGTACTGAGATAATTATTGGCAACGCACTTTTTCTCCTAACCAAGTCAGCTAACTGATTCATTGGGCTTATTATTATTAAAATTCGGAAAGTGACTGACTTATACCCACAGCATCTGCGGCGAGTGGTTTTGAAGATACGGCTTCGACGTTGAAGTAGTGGAGACTAGAGATCGATCGATCGATCGTTGTCAAGAGGATTCCTTCGACTGTCAAGGTACTACTTTCGTACACCTCTCTTCCTTATATATTATCTATTCGTACGACGCGGGGGAACTCCGTCTGTGCAACTTTATATATATTAATTCCACCATGCGGCCTACTACTTTATACTTATAGAATGCATGTAAAGGTCCATTATTCGTGCGTACATTACCTTCATTTGATTGTTTTCATGTCTGTTTAAGTTTCGTTTAGCCGTTAAGACTATTCAGATATTCAGATTATTAATAAATAGTTTATAAATAATAATAAAATAATATAAAAATATTTAAAAATAATTGTATTTCTAAACAAAACTTTAGAATAAATATAATACTTGATCTTCCTGATCATCATGCCTTTTGAATCATGCTGCAAACCTGTTCTTCAAACACGTAGTCTCGCTTATGAACATCTTAGGTACAAAACTAAACTATCTCGTATAATTATTACAATATTTTTAAATTTTTACATAAAATATAATAAATAATTTAACTTTATAAATATCAAAACAAAGTTATTATTAAAAAAATTAAATTATAATAATATTTTATTCAATTTTTAACAAAATTTCTCATCTATGTTATCTGAACTGTGTAACCAAATGAGTCATTAATTATAAGATCAAACCTAAAACTCAAAACGTAATTACTCATCCTCCTCAATTAAACATCTAAATGGCAATTTGACACCAACGAAACAAGATTTACTCTACCATAATTTCATTCTCTTAAGTCCCGTTTTGTTATACATATGAGATGAGATGAGATGTTTAAAATAATAATGAATAAAATATTATTATAATATAATTTTGTAATATTAATTTTGTATTGAGATTTTAAAAAGTAAAATTGTTTATTATATTTTGTATGAGTATTTGAAAAAGTTGTAATGATGAGTTGAAATGAGATGAGATAAGTTTTTTAATTTTGTGTAAACAAACAAAGCCTTAATTTTCTACTTTCAGGAAAACAATCAGAAAACAAAAATAAATATAGACATATTAGAAAGGAAAATTATTTTTAACTCTTTTGAAAAAAATAAACTCATTATAAAAGTTGAGATCAACCCAAAATAATTTATTTATTTTATATTAAGTCCCACTTTTATATTTTTAAGGAAAAACCACAACACCAAACTTGCATGCTTGTAAACTTATTCATTTTTCAAGCAATTACCCTCACACATGATATTTTATTATTATTATTATTATTATGCCGTTCCTTTTTCCCATTGACATAACATTATCTCAAGGTGTTATGTAGTTAATTAAAAAAAATTATTTAAAATAAAATAAAGTAAAAAAATACAAATCACTTGACAGTACATCACATGAATGAAGTAAAGGCCGGTTTGAATTAGGAAAACGTTTAATCTATCTCTTTTCATGATTATAATTTTTTTTAAATTTTAAAATAAAATATAATATACAATTCAAAATTTTTAAATTTTAAAATAATAATAATATTAAAAAATAATATTATAATAATATTTTATTCAATTTTTATCTTTCATATAAAAATACTTCAATACTTCTCATTATATTTTACTATTATTCATTATTTTATTTTTACTTTCTTCACCCAAATCGAACCCAAAACTTTCTTATCTCATTTCTATTCCAATTCAAACCAGGCCAGACGTTCGGTAGCATTTCTCATCCGTGTCTGTGGGGGCAAAACTTCACGCGGAGACGAAACTGATAACGCCATCGTTCACGTGATTCGCAATAAATAAAGAAAAGAATGGGAACCAAAAAACGCATTGCCAATCAAGAAATATACGTTTTGCACGTTAAGCTTTCTTTAAAAACTAATAATAATTTCTATAAAAAAAAAAAAAACTAATAATAATAATAAAAAAAAAATCCTATAAAAAACAGGTTAAAGACGAAAACCACTTTACGAGAACACATCAAACGCACGCGGCACGCCATTCCAAACCAATCGGTAGTTGAGACGTGTAGGGTGGAAAATCATAAAGATCTTGATTTTCTGCGAGAATTTTAAAGACAGTTTCTTGTATTTTTATTACCTAATTAATTTTCAGCAGGATCTTACAAGATAACTGCAGGAAGAAAGACAAAAAGAAGAAGAAGAATACAAAAATAGACTGAGGAAGACGAAGGGAGACTCTGTAAGGCCGGAAGTTGGCTTTAATTCAATACTTTGGTACATCGCCCTTTCAACTACAGACAAAGAATTAGGTATAGCTACTACTACTACTTGACCTTGCAAATTTTATTATTTTTCTAATTTTAACTTTCTTGGACCTTTTACTGCGAAACCCTAATATCCTCGTTTTTGGAGAACGAGATAATGACAAAATTTGAAGATTTTTGTCCTCATCGAGAGAGAATCAACAATGAATCTTGGATTTTTTTAAAGCGATAAATAAAGCTTGAGAGGAAAATAATGTCTAGAGGCAAAAAATTATCAGCTTGATGTCCCTTTCAAACGCAGAAAGGGACCACAGGGTTGGTTGTGTTGACTCTTGTGTAGCGTGATTCTTGCTAAAACAACGAAAAAGGACCGGCAGCGGATTTGAAAATTTGAAATAAAATTTTTTAAAAACAATTTTTATAAACCCCTAAGACATTTTCTACTGGAGAGTGCTGATGGGACCGTTGAGATTGAGAGCTAGAGAAAAATAGGGATTTTTTTTTTTAAAGAGAGAAAAAGAGGGATTGTTTGTTGATTTTTCATGCGTATTGATTATAGACAGTGTAGACTGACTGTACCATCTCTCCTGCGACAGAAATGAGTTTTCTCAAGAGCTCGTCTCCCGGCCCACGTAACAACGATTTGGAGGCCGGGGGAAGCCGTTCCGGAGGCCACCAAAACAGCGACGAGGAGTCGTCTTTGGGTCCTTTCGATATTATCAGCACTAAGAATGCCTCAATCGAGCGTCTCCGCCGGTGGAGGGTAAGTTTTTGCGATGCTTACTAACTCAGGATTACAAAGAATCATTTTTCATTACATTCGACTAATGTTATATACAGTCATAAAATATACAAGTGTCGTATAGTCGTTTTGAAAAATAATAGAGTTTATTATTGAAAAATTAATTTTCTTATACAATTGCCGTATAGTCGTTTCGAAAAAGAGTAGAGTCTATTATTAAAAAATTAATTTTTTTTTCATAAAATCTTATATTTATTTACTTTTTTAGAATAATTACGTGACGTTTACATATTCATAACTGTAAATATCATTTATTCTGTTAATCTCTCTGATTTGCCTTTTCATTCGTATGTTTTGCCGGTTGTGGCATATTTTTTTTTGAGTCGGTTTATAATTGACATTTGACTGCTTTTGCTGGGTTTATATTTTGGAATTTTGTCAACCGATTCTTTTTGGGACCGGGGCATATCTTCTCTGATTTGCCTTTTCATCAAGATGTTTTGCCGGTTGCGACAATTTTTTTTTTGAGTCGGTTTATAATTGACATTTGACTGCTTTTGCTGTGTTTATTTTTGGAATTTTGTCAACCGATTCTTTTTGGAACCGGAATGCCCCGGTCGTTTGGATGTTTAGAATCTTAGATACTTGCATTCCATCTCATCTCTAAAATTCTAACATGAAACTACATTTAGATTTTAAGTTGAATTAAATTATGAATAATAATATTTTGTAAGTCTCATTGATATAAGTTAAACTTTTTTAGAATAAGATGCGTTCACTTTTTAAGTTAAAATATATGAAGTAGATTATGATGAGTTTAATTTTTTAATAAAAAAATTGAAAAAATAGTGAGTCTTATCAATGATTGGTTTAAGATGAGTTTATTTAGTTCAACAGCCAAACGCAATCTCAAATCCCACTCAACACAAACTTTTTAATTTCAAAATTTTCATCTAATAATTATTTAATCATCAGAACTTTCCAAAATTTCTAAATAAAATATAAAAAATAATTCAATTTTTAAAATTTTAAAATAAAATAATATTAAAAGATTATATTATAATGATAATTTAACTTTATAATAATTTATTCATCTTTTTTTTTTACACTTCTTAAAATCTCATTAAATATTTTAATTCAAAAAAATTATCACTGCTATTTACATATTATTTATAAATTTATCATCTTATCTCATCTCAATATCTTACCGTATGTAAAACAATATACTTGCAATCAAGCTTAGGGTGTGTATGGGTGTGTCACTTGCAGTAACTTGTTTTTTTCTTATAATTGTTCACATATAGCATAATAATTATTTTTAATTCAGTCCCATCAAAATCAAACAATTCAAATAAATTAAAAATAATATATTTTATTAAATTTATGCAGAACTTGTAAAATAATTGCGCCTATATTATTTTTGTTTGAATTGTAGTGACCAAACTTTTGGTTTCTTAGTTTAGTACTCCAAAAAGGTGTGTATATTCTATTTTTGATCGGTCCAATTAGGTACGTATAAACTTGTAAGAACATTCTCATTGGATTGGCATAATGCATTTTCAAATTTTAGTTAATATCATGTGAATTTGTATTTACTTATTCTATTTAAATTTAATCTCCCTATTAAATTATTCATTTATTCTATATATAATAAAATATTATTAATTTAATAATTTTTTTATTTAATTTATTTTTATCACATTTTGTAGTTCTACCAATTAAATATTAATAATAATTATATTTGTTAAAGTGAGAAAGTATTATTTTAGTGTTTGTTGAAGTATTGTTTTTATCACCTTTTGAAGTGAGAAAGTATTATTTTAATGTTTGGTGAAGTTACTATAGTTTTCCATATTTGTTGAATGACTGTAACTAACATCTAAATACTTTTAGCAATGCCCAATCTAATGTGGGGTTTTTTGGCACATATTAACCAAATTTTAGCCTTCAACTTTGGCCAAGCCAATGAGGATGCTCTAAGGGCTTTAATATTGTGACGCCATGCTAGTGTCTAGGGGAGGTTTAGATAGTGAGTTCAAATGAGAGGAGATTGGATGAAAGTTGAATAAAATATTATTAGAATATTATTTTTTAATATTATGTTTGTTTTATTATTCGAAAAAGTTGAATTGTTTATTGTATATTACGTGAGAATTTGAGAAAATTATAATGATTATATGAGATTAGTTGAAATGGTTTCTTAATTCAAACGAGGCCTATGTTTATTAACAGAATGTTTTATCATCAGATGGTTATGCGTCCGTCAAACTATACCTTTTCTATATGTTGATAATTTTTTTTTACCGATAATGATAAACACCAAAATCTATACTTTTTCTTTGTTTGGAAAGGTTGTGTTGCCCTAGCATTGAAAGAAAGGTTGTCTGATTTTGGCAGCATGTTTGAAATTTTTTCGAACTTTCCCTTCCTTAGCCGGGTGTTTCCCTCATGTCTTTTCTTATTTATTTGGGTTTTCATTACTAAAGAATAATATATTTGACTGGGAGCCACATGAAAGTGACTGGAAGTCGCTGCATCCTGCGATTCCTTCGGCGGAAAACTAAAAAGAACGAAAATTTAACTCCCCACCACATCAACCACTGCAAACTCGCACAAACACTATATTTGACCAACTCTGACCATCACAAAGCAAAACCAACCGCCACAATTAGATCTTAAAACAAAAGCTAGAAATTTCATCTTAGGTGAGGTTTAGATAGTGAATTGAGATAAAAGTTGAATAAAATATTATTAGAATATTAATTTAAGATTTGAAAAAGTTGAATTGTTTATTATATTTTGTGTGAAAATTTAGAAAAGTTGTAATAATTAGATGAGATAAGTTGAGATCAACTTTAAAACCCAACGGGGCCTTAATTACACTCCCAAATGGTTCTTCAAATCCACAATCTTCACAAAGAAATCTATTCCTAAAGAAATCTTTCTAAAGAAATTATTTCAAAACTTTTTGTGGGGAGGTGTAGGGGAGGAAGCTAAGTTTCATTTGGTTAGTTGGGATAAGATTTGTCCTCTTTGTTGTGGGGTGCGTTGGGGTTTCAAAAGTTGAGTATTTTTAATAAGGCTGTACTAGGAAAGTGGTTGTCAAGGTATCATCAGGAGTGTGATTCTTTGTGAAGGGCTGTGATTGATTCTAAATATGGGGAGTGCTTGGGGGGATGGAGTTCTAAGGAGGCAAGAGGTACTTATGGTGTGGGGGTGTGGAAAAATATTAGAAGAGGTTGGGATGCTTTTGTTAAGCATGTTATTTTTGTGGTTGGAGACTGTTCTAGAATTCGTTTCTGGCATGATCCATGGTGTGGTGGTACGTCTCTTTGTGCCATTTTTCCAGATCTTTTTCATATTTCTCAGAATCTGGATGCTCCTGTGGCTGACTTTTTGGAGTGTTCAAGTGACCCTTCTCATTGGAATGTTCTATTATCTAGAGCTGTGAATGATTGGGAAATGGAGGCTGTTCCTGAATTGTTTGGTTAATTGTATGCTACTCAGATTGTGAGGGATTTAAGGGATAAGATGGTCTGGATGCCTACTGGTAACAAGAAGTTTTCAGTTCATTCTTGGTATAAGATGCTGTCTGGGTCGAAGGGATTCACTCTTTTCTGTGGACGAGTATTTGGAAGAGTAAGGTGCCTTCAAAGGTTGCGTTATTTGGATGGTTTGCTTCTTAGGAAAAATCTTGACTTTGGATAATGTCACGAAGCGTGGATTAATTGTTTTGGATTGGTGTTTCTTTTGCAAGAAATATGGTGAATTAGTGGATCATCTGTTATTACATTGTGATGTGACCAGGTTGTTATGGTAAGAAGTGCTCGATAGTTGTGGTTTGGCTTGGATGATGCCTCGGAGGGTGGTGGACCTTTTTGCTTGCTAGAGAGGTTCACTGAAATAAGGAATTAAAGGAAAAACATCTAAGTTCATCAATCGAGCGTTTCTTGTCTTCCAAGCATTGACCATTCCTCTCAATCCAAATACACTACACTAGTATTTAATGGAACTACTGTCCATTATTTTATTCTTTCTTTTTCTAGCTCGTGACTTGTAATAGGTTCGGTTTTTGTGTACTTTACTTGGCTTTTTCCTTCTTACTTGTCTCAATAAAATTTATATTCATAAAAAAAAAAAGTTCTTCCCACACAGACCCACTTCAGATCACAAAACTGTACACAAAAATAACATTAGATGACACAAATAGACGATGAGAATGAAGGCAACAACCTTGTTGATTTGCACTCCAAGATGGGCTTAACATGGCTGCCAAAGCTTACGGTTTGCTCGGATGTAGGGAAATCCTTGTTGCAGCGTTGGAGTCGGTAATGTAGATGTAGCCATTGGATTCGGTCACAAATTGAGATGCTTGGTTGGGTCAGTGGTCCAGGGAGCGCAATTGGATGGGAATGATGGGCACAATATTCGGAAGCTTACACCGTTTCTAGGGTTGGTGTGTAATTTTTATGCCGACTTGGAAATGATTTGCTGCTTGACCAACATATTTTTGTCCGCACCAAATCTTGGAATTAGAGAAAAATATTTTACTCCCAAGATAAATTCAGCCTAAATCTCATTATATAATCTAGCTGTATTGGGCATAATGACAAGTCTAGTGCTGCAGTTATCATATTTTTTCTAATGTTCAATGGTTGTTTTAGAGCATTCTTATCGGATTATCTATATTCAAAACTGAAGTTCCTTTTTGCCTATTAGAGATAAAAACCACTTGCAATGAATTATCCATAGTTAAATATTTTAGTTTTGAGCTGCAGTATAGGTAAAGAAAAAAGCAAATTTGATAGTTACTGTTCTATAAGCAAATCTTTATTTTATTGTTTTTTAAGTCTCTTTCCTCTGATATTTTCATAACGCAATTATTGCGATTTTGGTTCTTGCTGATTTCTAATTTTTTTTTTTCTGGGATTGGGGGCAGACCTCAATAGCTTTACTTCAGGGGGCTTTGAGTTCAAAAGGGCTGCACCAATTTGCTGGTAGATTGTGATCCAAGAGAATAAAGGGCGAATTGACTCCTTAATCTGATAATTAGGCTGTGAATTCACAAGGGTTCTATTCTATTCACAAGGCTGTGAATTCACATTTGTGGTTAAATGACAATTAAAAAAATATAATTTTTTAATCCATAATTTAATTAGAATATAATTACTAATTAACATATAATAAGTAGAATAGTAAAATATGATAAAATTAAATAAAATAATAATTAAAAAAATTAAATATTTATTACTATATAATAAATAAATAGATAATCTAATGTATAGATTTGATATAAATAGTTAAAGTCAAATTCATGTTATATTATTTTATTGTTATATAATGAAAAAATAGCAATTCCAATATGAAGACTTGTGTAAATGAAATTGTCAAAATCTAAATTCATCTTACATTCATCAAAATTGTCCTTTACATATACATAATCCAATAATAATGCTCTTACTGAGAATTTTCTCAGGATTAGTCAATTCACTGTGTTGTAATCTGAAGACATCATCGCTTTTATGATGCTTTGACTAACTCAACTTTGTCATATGTAGCAAGCGGCACTTGTTCTAAATGCTTCTCGTCGATTTCGTTACACGTTGGACTTGAAAAGGGAAGAAGAGAAGACGCAAATAATAAGGACTGTTAAAGCAAATATTCAAGCCATACGAGTAATATAATTCCTTAGACCTCATTTTTCTTGTGCTCTTTTTATTGCTGGAATATATATTTGAATGTATGAAATTTGCTATATCAGGCTGCCAATCGTTTCAAGGAGGTCTTGTCTCGAGAAATTGGTACTTGTACATCTGTATTGCTTGTCCTTTATTTTTATAATTTTTAATGAAATCTGAAAGCAAGCTCATTTTGTTGTTGTTCTCTTGTCACCAGGCTTGTGCTCGTGTACCTGACATTATGATATTCATCATGTTTGAGCTGTGCTTACACACAAAATTTTACAGTATCATGTCTTTTACTATGATGTATTTTTTGGTTTTTATTAGCAGTTTACTTGTGTTTCCTTTCACACATTTACTGACTCATAACCTGTTACGATAATTATAAAATGAGAAAAGCTAGTGTGCCTCCCAGTTTGTATTGCTCAAATGTACCTATCGGCAATTTTTTTTTCTTAGTGATTAAGGAAGTTATTTTAAGCGTGTTGATGTATTTTTTTTTTTTAAATATTTAAATATATTAAAAAAATGTGAAAAGAAAAATGAAAAAAAAAAACTAACGTGCGGTCAAAGGGAGTGGTGCTACTCAGGCGGTAGAGTAGCCCGCTCCTTATAAAATTTCCATCATTATTGTTCTTGTTGGTTTTGTATCTTGTCTCAGATTACTCTTAATATTTGACCCCATATTGTTCTGCTTTAGCATTGTTGCTTCTTGACAAAGTTACAAAATTACACAACACTGCCAAGTGCCAACCATTGAATGTGGAGTAACAAGTAAAGTCTGCTTGGCAGTTGATCATATGCAATTATTGAAACTGAAAAATGGATTTGAGCAGACAAACCCTTGCTTCATATTTTTTTCTTTTCTCAGCAGACAGATCCTCTGCTTCTATTGCTTGGATTTGGCTTTACAAATCCTTCCCGAAATTTTCCCCTACTTTTGTCAAATTTCTTGTAGTCTGTGCTAGGGATGGCCTTGTTAGCTGTATTACTGTCGGCATTTCTTTCTTTTGGAATTCAACCTTCTTGTGGGGTTTTATTTGTATCATATATATGATATTACATGTATTCTTCTGTGACTATTTTCTAATAACTATCTTGATTCTGTTTGTCTTGCTTCCTCTATCCTATGCTGGTTGGAGATGTTTTAGTTGCAGCCTGATCATGTGCTGTTGCAGGGTTGAAGCTTAAGCTTAAGTATCATCTATGTTGGACATGTTCTTTGAACTTTTGATTCATTTTTTATGCTCTCATCCTTTTTAATCGTCTTGCTATTTTACCTGTTTGTGAACTGTGATTTGTGGTACAGAACGGCTTTTTAATTGCATTCTTGTGGTGTGGTCATTCATCTAAAAATGTTAAATGTGCTGTTTGTACTTGTGATGATTTACATCCTGCATTCAACTGTCAGGATCACCGAAACCACCATTACCCCACAATGGTGATTTTGCAATTGGACAAGAACAACTTGGTTTATTGTCAAGGGATCATGATGTCTCAACTCTGGAACAATATGGAGGGGCAAGCTTTCCATTAATACTATTATTATTATTTTTTTGCTCTGATTTCTGTTTTGTTGGTTTTCAATATGTGTAGTTTCTTATGTATCTTTTGTCTCTACCTTTACACCAGGTTAGTGGGCTATCAGATTTGCTAAAAACAAGCTTAGAGAAGGGGATTCAAGGAGATGAGCCTGATTTACTGAAGCGGAGGAATGCATTCGGATCAAACACATATCCCCGGAAAAAAGGAAGGAGTTTTTGGGTAAAGTTCATCAGAAATTTGATCTTTTAAAACTTGTGTATTATAAGTACTATTATTACCTTTCCACTGATAAAAAAGTACTATTATTACCTTTCCTTTGTTAAAGAAGCAAATATAAAATATCCTTTTTATTGTTTCTCTTAGATGTTTCTTTGGGAAGCTTGGCAAGACCTCACATTAATCATATTGATGATAGCAGCAGTGGCCTCTTTGGCACTGGGTATAAAGACCGAGGTGAGCTTCAGCAGGGACATGATAGATTATGCCTTCTGGTCTTTGCATTGCAGGAGAATGTGATGAGGGTCTGAATCGTTAACTTCTGTAACTCTTGGTGCTCTTCTTTCCTTGCAAGATGATGGTCTTTAAAAAAGATGAAAGACTTGCTTTTTTTAAGCTATATCCTTTTTCCTCTGTAAACAAACCAAGTGTTTTGCATAAAAGCATATAGTTGAATCTGTATGATCGGCTTAAACTTTGTTTTGAGCCACATAAATTTTTCTTGCCAAGGAAACTGAGCATTTTTTTTTTTAATAGAAGCAGAGAGTTGGCTACTTAACTACAATGCTGGATAAGATATTACAATTTTAGTATTTTTTTTTTCTAAGGAAACACAAGACATCTCCGTGCTACATGACACTGGCTAAGACATTACAATTTTAGGACGAATGCTGTCTTTCGTCATAAATATGTTTAGATGTTTCAGATCATAATTTTTGTATGAACTGAAGCATTTCTTCAACTTTTTATGCTCAAGTCAGATTGCAGTTTGTGTTTGATGATTTATGCAATTTAGATTGTGGTCTTGTTTTTTGAACCGACAATGATAAAAGCCTATTTCAATTTGAATCTTATGGCTTTCGCTTTCTTTGATGGTTTATATGATTTAGGTTGGATGTCAGGATACTTGTAAAAAAAAAAAGGGTTGGATACGATGAGATTTTATTTTAAACACGACAGGTTTGGAGGCATAAAAGTAAAGTTGAAAGCCAACCTGCCTGCCTGACGCTGTTCTATAATTCCTCCTGTACTGATGGGTTGTGCTCCTTTACTATTCTTAATAGTGTGTAGTTCCTAGAATGGATCGAGATTCATTTTAAGAGTTGCTAGATGGCTATGTCTGCTGTGCTTTTGACCACTGTTTATTTGTGAAACTCACTCTCTGGTTTTATTCTCATTCAGATTTGCTTTCCCTTTCTTTTTAAGCCTTTTGTTCTGATACTGGTTTTCTCTTATCAAATATATTAGACATCTCTATCTTTATTTATCTCAAGATAATATGCCAATTCTTCATTTTTCTATTATAGGGTATTAAGGAAGGTTGGTATGATGGAGCGAGTATTGCTTTTGCAGTGGTTCTTGTGATTGTTGTTACAGGTATTGAATTGAATGCTTCAGCAAGAGTATATCCTTGAATTGTTGTTCCATTTTCAACGGATAACTTTATTTTGTTGGAGGGGTACACCTGTAGGTTACTTTGAACGTAATGTTTTCTTAACTGTAGCGAAATTTTTATTATTTCTTCTTCCTTATTGAATTTAGACATTCTTTTAGTGATAAAAAAATTTAGACATTATTCCTTCTTTACCTGCTCGTATAAAGGATTGGTTTAAGGTTTTTTCTTTTCTTTTCTTTTTAAAATTTTATTGAAATTTAAAATTCTCCCATTTGCATTCTTATTGGTTTTGACATTGACATTCTTGCTGGATATTTAATGGAGCCTAAGCTGGTGGTTATGTCTTGAAGTTCTGGTTTGTGGGGATGGTTTCGTGTGGATTGGTCTTGAAGCTAGAACATTTTGATTGGTTTTCTTGATGGGCTTCGGGCGGTTTTAGCTTTTTGGGATCTGATGGTGGACAAATAGTGTGCAGGGGAGTTTATGTTTCCAGTTTTGTGTTTCTTGTCCTTTTTCTTCCTGGGTGTTTGGTTCTATTGTATAAGTCTGTGTATTTGGTGTCTGTTCTGGACAGCCAGTGCCGATCAGAATTCTTTGTAGTTGGTGTGCTTGATTAATAATGAATTTCAATTACTTATCATAAAAATATGATAATTTCTGATGTAATTTTTTCTTCCTTCTTGATAGGTTTTTCACTTGTATACTTCCTTTGTGCTTGGGTAGTGCCTTTTGCACATTAATCAATTTTACTTGTCAAAAGATAAAATGAAATTGCTATTGTGAAAATTTGTCCAAATGTCTGGTACCTTTTATAATTGAGTTATAAATCTTACTCCTTTACTTTGTGATGCTTTGTCTTAAATTTTCCATGAATTTTTGAAAACCATCAGCAAAAACTACTTTTCTAGTAACTGGTTCAAAGCAAGAAACAGTTACCAACAAAGTCTCTAATTCCCAGTCAATTATTATGTGTCATTTCTTTGTTCTTTACTACCTGGTGGGATTAAGAATCACCATATTGACCACCTCTGCATTCACTTTTTAGTATTTTAATCTTTCGCCCATTTTGTTCTTAATTCTTTGTTACACAGCCATAAGTGATTACAAACAATCTCTTCAGTTCCAAAACCTAAATGAGGAGAAGAGAAATATCCATCTGGAGGTATTTTTCTTTATAGCTTTATGTGCTCTATACTTAGCTTCACTTTTTTCTTTTTTGGTTGTTCTCATTTTGGTTTTATATTCGAAAAATTACTATTATAGGTTATTAGGGGTGGCAGAAGAATTGAGATTTCTATATATGATATTGTTGTCGGCGACATCTTGCCTCTCAACATTGGGGATCAGGTACATGTTTCTCTTTTGTTCTTCTTGTTATGTGTTTCAATTGTGCTTTAAAGTTTTAGTTGACATGACCTTCTAACTCTTTCTCTAGGTCCCTGCCGACGGAGTATTAATTTCTGGTCACTCTCTCGCGGTTGATGAATCAAGTATGACTGGGGAGAGCAAGATTGTGAGCATTCCTACCGATCCTGTAGTTTTAATTTACAAATCTATTTTTTTGTTTTTACAAGCGTACTTTTTTGCAGGTTCACAAGAATTCTGGACATCCATTTCTGATGTCTGGCTGCAAAATTGCAGATGGTAGTGGCATCATGCTGGTAAAATAAGATTTACTCAGCTCTTTTGTTTTCTTTGGTTATCACCATCATGATATTCTTAATTGTGTGTTGTGTTAATTTCTCAAGCCATATGTGAAGTCATAACGAGCTCTTTTAATTAGTTTATGCTATATGTCCTAATAACTTTTTTTTTCAGTATACTTGGCTATGCCTATTAATATAATTTTTACTTCTCAAGAAAATAAAATGTACGAATAACTTTGAGGACCATCAACAAGATAGTTTGATGTGGAACAATGATACAATATCCAGATCAAATCATTTGTACAAAAATAAAAGTCTTTCAGTTTCCTAACAAGTCTGACAATTAAAAGCTGTTCTATCAATCACCCTCTATGTTCGGATGGCTACATGCATTCCCCTTTTATGAACCTATACATGTATCATGATCTCACGTGGATGAGTCTGTTTTAGCTTCTCTAGATTTTATCTATGATTGTTCTTATTCTCTTAAAAAACGGCATGGTTGTTCGTTTTAGAAACCACTTCCTTCTAAAATTAAATATCTAGTCGTACTTGCCATTCCAAACAATGAAACCTTTTTAGTTGAAATTTTTTTGATAAGTTCAACTTGCTGAATTAAAATATCCTGTCATTCTCCCTTGTTCTGTCAGCTTGCTTCACTGCCTACATATTTATATTTATATTTTCCTTTTTATTTAATTATTTATATATGTTTTAGGTAACTAGTGTTGGGATCAACACTGAGTGGGGATTGCTCATGGCCAGTATTTCAGAAGACACTGGTGAAGAGACGCCGTTGCAGGTCTGCCATCTTATCTAATTTTTTTTTTCTCGTAACTGCATCCTTTGCATGTTATGTTTACTTTTGAATGACTTGTTATAGGTACGCCTAAATGGTGTTGCGACTTTCATTGGTATGATTGGACTTTCGGTAGCTGTTTCTGTCCTGGTTGTTCTTTTAGTCAGGTAAACATTGGGACTGATTTCTCTCTCTGTCTCTATATGTGTATATATATATATATCTTTCTCTCTCTGATAGTGAAGTATAATGGATGACCTCTTAAATGTATGCAGATATTTTACCGGTAATACCAAAAACACAAATGGAACGGTTCAGTTTCGAGCAGGCAAAACAAAATTTGGTGATGCAATAGATGGCGCCATTAAGATTGTTACTGTTGCGGTATGTGTGTTTTTCTATTTTTTCAAATTTTAATGTTTCATGGGTAATGTATAGAGAACTTTATTGATCTATAACATATGTTTCAATGTTGTAGGTCACCATCGTAGTGGTTGCAGTGCCTGAAGGGCTTCCGTTAGCTGTTACTTTAACGTAAATCTGCCTGGCCTTCATTTATGTGTAACCTGGTTTTGTTTGTTTTCCATATTTTTGGGAGTTACATCACTTCCAGCTCAGAATGCCCACATATTATATTATCTAGTTCTACTTATCAAAAAAAGAAATATTATATTATCTAGTTCCTTTTCTCTAATCAATGCCTTTTTAATCTTTTTCTTCATCTCAACGCATGCTCTTTATATTTTTTTCCTCAATCCTTTAGTGCCTTCCAATTTGGATATATAACAGCTTGCTAATGCCAACATCGCCCATTTTCTTCTTGGCTCATGTTGTTGACATGGTCTAAGCCTAATTTCCCATCAACTAGCAGATGGTGCTGCTTTTAGTTTCCTATTGGTGCAATAAACGTGCATATTGGAAACTACTCCCTGCATTTCAAAACAAAATTTTGTTCTGCTGATTGTTTTTTCAAAAAAATACAAAAGCATGCTTTTTGCACACTAAAAATTTCATGCTTTACGCACTCTTTTGGTGGCTGAAACACTTTGGCCTTGGCACTTTGTGCTTAAGTATGCTTCAACTAACATTTTTCCATATACGACAAACAATATGAGATCATCTTCCACAATCCTTCACTCTTTGCACAACTAAACCTCCCTTTTCAACATATCAAAAGTTCAGCCTTTCTTTTCCTCTTCCCAAATTTTGCAACTAACGTATTGTTTTATTTGACTATGACACAGCCTTGCCTATTCCATGAGAAAAATGATGGCAGATAAAGCCTTGGTATGCAATGATGGAATTTTCCATGCTTATGCTTACGTTATTATATTTTTCACGAAACACCTGTTGCGTGATTGTTAGTATATTTTCATAATAGAAGTCATGATTCAGGTGCGAAGGCTTTCTGCATGTGAGACCATGGGCTCTGCTACAACTATTTGCAGTGATAAGACGGGAACTTTAACTTTGAATCAGGTGAATTATTAAGTAGTTGGTACCTATTAAATAAGAATTATTAAGTTGTGTGATTTCATCTATTACTGCTCAGAAGTGCCTTTGGTGTTAGAATTGTTTTGGTTGATAGTGTTTTTTTTTTTTTAATTATATATATATATATAGGTAATAAGAGATTTTATTCCAAGTAGGTAAGCATAGTCCAAGTACATAGGAAGTGTATAAGAGAATACACCTAAATACAAGCTAAAGCAAAACAGAACTAAGAAAAAGTATTACAAATATTCCTGTCCCTTACAAGATTATTCACCCAAAAATTTAAAGTGCTAAAGAAAAAATCCCTAAATTCCCCCATAGTGTGTACACAATCTCCAAAACATCTCCCATTTCTCTCTAGTCATAAACACCAAAACAAATACGAAGGAATCATCCTCCACTCAGCTGCACTGCCTCCACATCCCCCTGCACCTTGCCAACTAGCCAAGAAGTCCACCACATGTAAAGGCATCACCCAAGCAATGCCGACGCTTGCAAACAACTCATTCCACGAGATTGTCACCATCTCACAATGAAGAAACTAGGCATGCTACCCGCATGGTGTAGGGCGGGGGGGACCCTTCCCCGCACCCCGCCCCGGTAGCTGGGGGGTGGGGTCAAAAAGCCATCCGCCCCACCAGCCGCCTAGGCCAACCCATTTTTAAAAAATTATTTTTGGGTCCAAAAATATTTTTTTGGATCCAAATTATAATTTAAATTTATAAATATAAAAAGAATTTAAACTCATTAGAGTTATATTTTGTATTGTCTTGCCCTCCTAGGCCAACATTTATATAGGAGGCCAAGGCTATACAATAGTCATACTTAAACAATGTGGGGCTTGCCAATGCAATACAATAGTCTCACATTGCTTAAGTATGATTATTGTATTACCTTGGCCTCCTATATAAAGGTTGGCCTAGGAGGCCAAGGCAATCCAATAACTTGAATATAATTTCAAGTCTTTAATAAATTATATATATCTATATACAATATATTTATATATAAATATAAAATATATATATATTTTTTATATATGTGGAGTGGAGCTGGGGGCGGGGCGGGGCGGGGCTGGGTTCATCCCACCCCCCCTCCCCCCCTGCGCAGGCGTCCCCGCATGGGTGGAGCAGGGTAGCCCTTATTAAAAAAAAAAAGAACAGGTTTGCCATCTCTTTTACACATGAAGCACCAATCCATCACATATAAAGCCATTTTCCTTAAATTATTAGTAGTTAAAATTTTCTCAAGCGACACCGACCAGCAGAAAAATGCGACTTTTTTTTTTATTTTTATGTTGGGGAACCTCTACAAGGCAGGGCCCTTCGAACCCAACCCTGCAGAAAAATGCAACTTTACTGGGCACTCTAGCTCTCCAAATGCATTTCTAGGGGTATGTTATATTACCATGACTATTTAACACCTTGTAAAAGGATTTCACAGAGAATCTGGACTTACGATCATGTACCCATTGCATCCTATCCTCCTTGATCTGATCAATCTTCATATCATAAAGTTTTACAAAGAATTCAGCAGCTTCACTCACCTCCCAGTCCTGTAAATCTCTAGTAAATTCCACATTCCAATTCAACATATTATTAGAAAACATTTAAGAGTCAGCCACTGCAGCCCCTTTGTTTCTAGCAATCTTGAAAAGGGCTAGGATATGCAAATTTCAGAGATAAATCTCCACAGCAAACATCATGCGAGAAAAAAAATATTAGTCCCAGTCCCCACTTTGAAATTAATGTTTTTGACAAAATTCTCCCATCCCAACCATAATCCCACCCCAAACACGCCTTTTATTTCATTAGTACACCAATTCCCCCACATCCTTCCATATTTAGCATCTACAATCTATCTCCACAATGCATTACTCTCTTTGTTGCATCTCCAAAGCCACTTTCCAAGGAGGGCTTTATTAAAAAGCTTTAAATTCCGCACACCCAAGCCTTCACATGACACTGAGGTACAAACCTTATTCCAACTCACCAAGTGATATTTTCGTTCCTCCCCAATACCATCCCATAAGAAATTTCTAAAAATCCTCTCAATTCTATTTACTACCCCCGCTGGAATAGGAAAAAGAGAGTAAATTAGATAGAGTGCTTTTAATCAATGTCGAAATACTTTTGGAGTGCACTAGATCTGTGGGATCAGACAGAGTTGAAATGTCGAAATACTTTGAGATGGGGAACATCTGAATACTTCAAGTACAAGGCCAAAGAAAGACTGATATAAGTTAATGTTGGGTGGTGTGGAGATAGGAAACTACTGTAAGTGCCGGCTGGATTTTTTGGGAGGAAAACCTCTCCTCGATCTTTTCTTTTCTCCAAGTAGCCCCACTCTTTTTTGGGGCGGTGGGTATTAATTTTTTTCATGTCTTTTATTTCTCACCTTTCCTTTTATTAATAGATGACTGTGGTTGAGGCTTATGTTGGTGAGAAAAAAATTGATTCTGCTGAGAACAACTCAGAGTTGCCTCCCATGCTATCTTCTTTACTTATCGAAGGCATTGCAGGGAATACCAATGGCAGTGTGTATGTGCCTGAGGTATGTTTTTTTTAATAATTCTGCAGAAACTATAGTAGGAAATCTGTCAACAGTATGATAATGCTGTCAATGCACCTTGCAGAGTGGTGGAGATGTGGAGGTTTCTGGATCACCAACTGAAAAGGCCATCCTTTTCTGGGGAGTCAAGGTTCATTTTTCTAACTATATACTTTTTGCCAATTTTTAGGTAAATTTTTTTCTTTTAAGACTAATGATGGATATCTTTCTTCACAGCTGGGGATGAATTTTGGGGTCATCAGATCCAAATATTCAGTTTTGCATGCCTTCCCATTCAACTCAGAGAAAAAACGAGGTGGCATCGCACTTAAAATGGTAATGTGAATGCATGGTCGTTAGCGTCTAGTAATCGTAGTAGTATGGCTATGTACTCAATGGTGATTGTATTACTAGTAAATGAACTTTTCTGTTTTTGATTTCGATATAATTTTAGAACTTTGGATTTCTTTGGTGTTGGATACAATTAATTTGTTGGTTAGAGATATTCTCCTGTCCATAGATTGTCATTTTGAAGTTTGCACTTGATAGAAAAACTGTGATTTGGATCTTATCATTTTGGAAGTAAAGCTTGGAATCTTTTTCTCGTTACCCTCGTTGTTATCGTGCATTCTAACCTCTGACTTTGGGTTTTGAATTTTTTTTATGGATGAGTAGTTTGTGTTAACAAATAAGTTGTGGTAATAATCAAGAAAAGCGAACCAAGGCATTATTGAGTTACACCAGGAGTAGATTTAGGCCCCATTTCAATAGTGAAAGTGTTTCATTTCATCTCATCATTACAACTTTTCCAAATTTCCACACAAAATATAATCAACAATTCAACTTTTTCAAATCCCACAATAATTTTTTTTTTTGATAAGTAATAATATTATATATATCAATAGGAGTAACCAAGTACACTGACATTTATTGGCACCGGGTGTCTAAAAATAGCATCCCGACTAATCCTATTCCCTCTGAAATTTATTTTCATTTCACCTTTTGTGGTTGCTTATTACTATATTTCCCTAGAGAAAATGTATATCTACCATTTTCATCCCATTTTTGGATGAGAATTGTTTAGGGTAGCTTGACTTTATGTTTTATACATCTTAGTTATACAACTGAGATGTTGTACCTATCAAAAAAAAGTTATACAACTTAGATATTGTGATATCAAGCATCATTAGAGAAAGTAGTATATATATAACTTAGATATTGTGATATCAAGCATCTCCATCGTGGGAGGCTTACTTTATGGAGTTGTCTCAGAAGCAGTTGCCCTGAGTGTGCTTGGATCATTATCCTATTGTGTTAGACTGTGGAGGTATCCATAGAAGACGATGGTATTTCAAGTTTGAAAATATGTGGTTAGCGGCGGATGGTTTTGTAGAGAAGGTGCGTTCTTGGTGGTCTTCTTACCAGTTCACAGGTACTCCCAGTTTCATTCTCACATGTAAGCTTAAGGTTTTGAAGCAAGATCTTAAGAAGTGGAACTTGGAAGTGTTTGGTAGCATTGACAATCAGAAGGCTACCCTCATGGAGGAATTACAGGAGTTAGAGGGAAGGGAATTGATGGGAGACACCTCGGAGGAGGCCTTATTGAGGGAGAGTTCGGTTGTGACTGAACTAGAGAGGGTGTTATTGATGGAAGAGACTTCTTGGCGACAAAAATCCAGGGCCCTTTGGTTCTAAGAAGGTGATAAATGTACGAAGTTCTTTCATAAAGTGGCCAATTCACATAGACGCAACAACGTTATTGAGACACTTCATTCAGGTACTCAAGTATTCAATTCTCTTGCTGAATTAAAAATCATATTGTGCATTATTACGAGAACCTCCTAACGGAATCAGCATGTTGGAGGCCGCTTGATGATTTGTTGTTTGAGTCTATTGATCCACAAAGCGTGAGTTGGTTGGAAAGACCTTTTGACGAAGATGAGATTTATAAGGTCATTCGTGGTATGGCTAAGGAAAATGCGTAGGGCCCGGATGGCTTTTCAATGGGATTCTTTCAAGCTTGTTGTGATGTTATAAAATGTGATGTTATGTAGGTTTTCATGGAATTCCACTCTTTCCAAAAGTTCGAGAAAAGCCTCAATGCGACGTTCATCGCTCTTATACCAAAGAAACATGGAGCTATGGAAATTGAGGATTTCCTCCCCTTAAGCCTGGTGAGCGAAGTATACAGGATCATCTCGAAGGTCCTTACTCATTGGCTTAGCCCGATTTTGGAACAAATTTTTTCTAAGCCTCAAAATGTATTTGTTTGGGGGAGACAAATCCTTCATTCAGTTCTTCTTGCAAATGAGTGCTTGGATCATAGGCTGCGGGAAGGAGTCCTAGGTATTTTTTGCAAGCTTGACATGAAAAAGGCATATGACCTTGTAAATTCGGATTTTCTTTTATACTTGCTCGGGAGGTGTGGCTTTGGTGATAGGTGGATTTCCTGAATTCAACATTGTGTCTCTACCGCTCGTTCTTTCGTGCTAGTTAATGGCACTCCTGCTGGATTCTATATCTTCCTTTAACAATTTACACGATTTGAGGCAAGGAGATTCTCTCTCTTCTTTTTGTCATTGTTATGGAGGCACTTGGCTGTATGGTGAAGGCTACTGTTGGAGGAGAGTTTCTTTTTGGGTTTTCGGTGGGAAATGGCACTAATGGCTCAATCATACTCTCACATTTCTTATTTGCAGATGATACTCCTATTTTGTGAGGCAGATCCTAGCTAGACTCCATCTTTGCGAGCTTTTTTTATGTTTTGAAGCAATTTCAGGGCTTAAGGTGAACCTTGGTAAATCTGAGATGGTTGCAGTGGGTGTGGTGCCCAATATCAACAGCTTGACTCGTCTCCTGGATTGTAAAGTGTCTCCTTTGCCTATGAAATATTTGGGACTCCCTTTGGGGCGACTTTTAAGGCTCGAGCTATTTGAGATGGGGTTTTGGAGAAAGTAGAGAGAAGGCTTGCTAGGTGGAAACGGTTGTATTTATCGAAAGGGGGGCGAATCACTTTAATTAAGAGCACTTTAACTAACCTCCCCACATATTTCCTATCTCTATTTCATTTGCTTGCAGGAGTGGCGAATAGGATTGAGAAATTATTCCGGGCTTTTTTGTGAAGGGGAGTGGGGGAGGAAACAAAATTCCATCTTGTTAATTTGAACAAATTTTGTTCCCCAATTTCAATCGGCAGCTTGGGAGTATGCAATGTGAGGACTTTCAATAAAGCTTTGTTGGGAAAATGGTTATGAAGGTACCACTTGGAGGGGGTTTCCCTTTGGAAGGAGATTATTGACTCTAGACACAGGAGTGCATGGGAGGGGGGGGTGCTCCAATGAAGTGAAGGGGGGGGGGGGGACAGTGTGGGCTTATTGAAATTTATTAGTAGGTGATGGCAGAGTTTCTAAAGTCATATCCGGTTCATGGTTGGAGAGGGTTCCAGAATCAGGTTTTGGCATGATGTTTGGTGTGGAGATTACGCTCTTCATAGGGCATTTCTAGCACTCCATCGTATTGCAACTAACAGTGAGGCTTCTGTGGCAGATATGTAGGTATTTTTTCATGGTTCTTACCAGTGGAATGTCCTTTTTAACAGGGATATTCATGATTGGGAATTGCACACCGTTTCTGAAATTTCAGGCTGCTATGTTCCATGGGAAATACTACGGCATGGGAGGATAAATTGCAGTGGAGGGCCAATGGTGGTAAAAAATGTACAGTCAGGGCATACTACAAGATATTGACAGCCCAAGGCCATGTTTCATTCCCTTGGAAGAGAATTTGGAGGTCTCGTATGCTGACTAAAGTAGCTTTTTTCGTATGGACTGCTGCTCTTGGGAAGATTTTGACCACGGACAACCTGAGGAAGAGGGGATTCATTGTGATGGATTGGTGCTATTTGTGTAAAAAGCAAGGAGAATTTGTGATCACTTATTATTACATTGTGAGGTGACAAGGTGGCTGTGGAATGAGATCTTTAGAAGAGTTGATGTTGCTTGGGTAATGCCATCGAGCGTGGTGGATTTAACGGCTTGTTGGAAGGAGATTCAAAGCCGTCCTCAAGTGGCGGTGGTGTGGAAGTTGATTCCATTATGTATCACGTGGTATACATGGTTGGAAAGGAATGAGCGGTGCTTTGAAGATAGGGAGCGGACAATGGCGGAGCTTCAAAATTTTTTTATGCACACCTTAATGCTTTAGTTCTCAGCCATTGTTCTTGATGGAAACAATGTTCATGACTTTTTGTCCGTAATCTAGAATGTATTTAGGTGTTCCTTTGTATACTTTCTGTATGCATGGGCAATGTCTATTTCATTCGTATCAATAAAATTTACTTCTTATGTATTTAAAAAAAAAAAAAAAAAAGTAATTCCCAACATGCTTGATGCATGCTTTCTTATAAAAATTCTAGAAGATTACAATAAGCAATTGGGTTACGAAAGCAGTGCAATGGAGAAGACTCGATAACTTTACTTATGCTGGATAAGAAATGTGTCTCAGCATTGTGTCCTGGATAAGCTTTACTTGCGAAAGTAGTATCAAAATCTAGGCCATGCTTCATGAGGAATGTCCACAATTGAACCTGTAAAATCACATCCAAAAAATTGTCATTCAGGGAATCCTTGTGTATAGTCACGTTTGTTGCATCTACGATGAAATATAATTGCTTGTGACCTATCATTTTCTGTGTCATCTTTGCAGCCTGATGCTCAAGTTCATATTCACTGGAAAGGGGCTGCTGAAATAGTTTTAGCATTGTGCACACATTACATTGATGCAACTGATCAGTTGGTACCGATGGATGAAGATAAGGTTTGAGAGCGATTTTGCTTTCTTTTTCCTTTTTTACTTTTCAGCTTGGGTAATAGTTGGATGTTGTATAGAATCTACACTTGAAAGATATGCTGTTAAGTGAAGAACTTTATCTAGAGATATAGTTGCAACTTTGCCTTTCTTAACGTCTATACCATGTAGTGTATAACTTGTTTTTTAGCTGGTTGTACAAGTATTTTGCATGTTTCTGTTCTAGCTTTGATCCTTTTAGTGAAGTTCAATTTGGTTTGCAGGTGAAATTTTTTAAGAAAGCAATTGAGAATATGGCGGCTGGTAGTTTGCGTTGTGTTGCCATAGCATATAGAACATATAAATTGGAAGAGGTTCCATCTGGTGAAGACCAACTAGATCAGTGGGCATTACCTGAGAATGATCTCGTATTGCTGGCTCTTGTAGGCATCAAGGTATAATTTTTCACAGAAATCACGCACGCTCACATATTGCAAGGTTTGTATTTGGTGCCATTTATTTGTTTGTGAAATAAAATTTTACCTTGTGAATAATTTCTGTAATTGACTTGGTCAAAGTTCTTTCTAAATTCTCCATTTTTGTAGTTTTACGTTCTTGTTGGACATTGAGCTTTAACTCAATTGGCACCTTCTCCCCTTTAACTATGGGGTGAGGGCGAATTTGTTGGTTCGGGATCCACTGGGTGGGTATGTGGAGCAAAACAGGGAAAAAAAAATGTATCCGTTTTTGGGCCTGAGATATGGACATGACATTGTGCTGTAATGCCTCTAGCTCTGCGTATGTTCTGTAGAATTCTTGTCTAAATTTGTTTCACCTCTTTCCCATGTTTGATACATTTTCTTTTTTAATTTGGCCATAGCTTTGTTGTGGTGCTTTTAATGGTTCACAAAGTCCAACAACAATTTTGACTCAGTTTTTCCATTTAGAGAGCTTGTCTTTGGGGCATCATCCACAATTTCTGGAGAAAATATTACTCTATTATTGTCTTTTTGAAAGTTAATCCCTTCTTAGTTTCTGTACTTAATGTAGACAATGCAATGCAGGATCCTTGTCGACCTGGTGTGAAAGATGCTGTGCAACTATGCCAAAATGCTGGTGTTAAGGTACTTTGTGTGTTTTAAAATTTAAGTTGCTTGTAATGTTCAAGACCTGTTGACGCAATCGATCAACTTTTTGAGATGCAAGTTTATTCCTCTGTAAAGAAGCTGTACAATAAATTGGGCAGTGCCCATAATATACAACCTGATTACACTTGGGCATCAGTCTCCTCTCCTGCACTACTACCAAAACCCCAGAAACTCTCTCAGCCACAAGCCCCCTTACAATTAGCAACTCTAATGAATGCTGACCTCTTCATGATAGAATTACTACATTGCATCCTCCATTTGGACCTCAACTCCTTCTTGGTTTGAACTCCAAATGGACCGAAGTCTCCAAACCCTTAGTACCAATATCTACAATGAAGGCTTGAATCATAATTCAATACTCTCTTTCAATTGCCATATTCGTCTATATTAAGAATTATGGACTAGCTTGCCAAAGGCCAACGGCCTGATGGCATGAAGCCCCACCTCCAAAAGTGAGGTCTGGGGTTCGATCCCTTCCCCAAATCCCCAATATATATATAAAAAAAAAAGAGAATTATGGACTAGCTTACTTTTCTATCCTTTGTTTTCTGTGTTATTTAGTGAAACTTGATTACCATAATACACACACGTAAATTAGTACATAGAATACATCCACTGTCTATGAACATGGTACATTTCAATAGTATAATACCCAATGTCTTAAGCATTGCTTCATCTAGTGCTTTATTTTATATTTCATATCCAGAACATTTCATAATATGATGTTAAAGTTCTGGTCTAAAGATTGCTGTAACAGCAAATATGTTAAAATACTGCTAGCTTTATCAGTTATGTGAATTTGTTGCTGTGTACTTTTGAAGAGGTTCGTTAAAAACCGTAGTTTCCCATATTTGGTGCTGTTTATGGTTTTCATTTTCTTGACAGGTCTACGTTGATCATGGTGGTATGAGTGTACTGTGATACATGTTGTGAAAGAACTAATATTTTGTTCTGACCTGTAGGTGCGCATGGTCACCGGTGACAATCTTCAAACTGCAAAAGCAATTGCCTTGGAATCTGGAATACTGGGTTCTGATGCAGATGCCACTGAGCCCAATCTCATTGAAGGAAAGACATTCCGTGCCTTGTCAGATACAGAAAGAGAAGAAATTGCAGATAAGATATCTGTATGTTCTACTACATGTTCAGAATTGTTGGTTTAACTTCTTTAAGACAAACTGGTATAAAGATTAACCTTCTTGTGTAATATATAGGTGATGGGGCGATCTTCTCCCAATGACAAACTTTTGCTTGTGCAAGCGTTGAGAAAGAAGGGGCATGTAGTTGCCGTAACTGGGGATGGCACTAATGATGCCCCTGCTCTACATGAGGTTTGACAACGTCTTCTATATCTTCCTTTTCTTGTCTTATATTTGTCCTTTGATATAGCTGTTTCTACTACAAGTAGTATTATAAATAGTGGAATTTGTGGTGGATGATTGATCAAAGATCATATTTTGTTATGATTTGTGGGGATCAGTCTTTGAAAACAGCTTTCCTGGTGTTGTTTAGTATCTCTTGCTACCAGGAGGATTTGGTAGCAAAGCTTATGCTGTTTATCGGTAATGATATAAAGTAGAATGTCTCCTTTGTTATACCAGTGCATGATTTGGGGATGGAGTCAATTTCTTCGTTCTTTCATCTTTGATATTCTCTCAAGTGAGAGGAGGTGGCAAGGACCAATTCTCACGGTCAAATCTTTTTACCATGCCTTGTTACGTGCTCACTGCATGGGCTCTTCATTTACTTGCAAGTCTTTGGAGAACTGATTGGGGGTAGAGTTACACACACACACATATAGACAGAAGCCTTAGGGAAGAGATTAACTTTGAAAAATCAGAGAAAGATGTGCGTTATAGTAATGGAATGGCCATCTGTATGTATGCAGAGCGGGGTCCTTAGAAATGTTGACCATGAAAGTTTCAGAGTGGAACAAAGTAACTGTGAATCCAAGTGGCTGTTTCCATCATGCAACAGCATTTTGGCTGAAAGCCTGTTTTGGCTTCTTGTTTGAGCCTTGTTGTGTTGCCTGTAACTTTGAAACATATTAGATATAAAATAATATCCTTTCAATTTAGAACTTAATTTTCAATTTTATTGGTCTTGATCGGTGTTCTATTATTTTGGAGTTTAGGCAGACATTGGTCTTGCAATGGGCATTTCAGGGACAGAGGTTGCGAAAGAGAGCTCAGATATCATCATCTTGGATGACAATTTTTCTTCTGTTGTGAAGGTTAGTTTTGTCCTCCAAGTTCCTTTCTTGGGGTAAATAACATTTAGTTTGTGTTTGAGATCAGTGACTTTTGTTCTGTTTGAAGGTTCTTGTAATTAAACAATAAGATTCTCATGTCTGTTAAAAGTCACTTGAATGTAACTGGGACCCACTAGTTCATGAGCTTGTCTTTGATATTATCCTGGCCACAAGTTCATTAATTTCAAATTTGTTATTTTCAAAAAGCAGAATGGTATTTTGTGGTTGTGCAAACCAAAGAGAATGATGACCTTGGGTAGCACCAAGTCTGAAACCAAGTGGATTTATTTTGTGCCCCATATTTCAGGGACAAAGTTCTCCTCACGAATGATTTTTTTTATTTTTCATTTCTACTGAATGTAGGTTGTCAGATGGGGCCGATCGGTATATGCAAATATTCAAAAATTCATTCAGTTCCAACTTACAGTGAACGTAGCAGCTCTGATTATAAATGTTGTGGCAGCTGTTTCCTCTGGTGATGTCCCACTAAATGCTGTGCAGGTTTGTGCTCTCTGTCTCTGTCTGTCTTTCTCTCTCTCTCTCTCTGATGGCTTGACTATCCTTTCTCTTTGTATAGCTTCTCTGGGTTAATCTTATCATGGATACTCTTGGAGCTCTAGCATTAGCTACAGAACCACCAACTGATCACCTTATGCACCGGTCACCAGTAGGCCGAAGGTAGTTTTTTGGTTATGGGAGCTTTAATTTTATTCGGTTATCTTTAAACTAATTGTAAACTCATAAATGAAATGGCATTGCAACTTCATGATCATTTCTTACTCCTGAGGAAGCTTTTCTGAGGTGGTGCCATGCTATGCGAATCTGGCCACCTTGGGAAAATTCCATTAATTTATGCCCTTATTAATTCCTTTTTAATGGTGTATGAAAATTCTTTAGTGCCGATATGGACCAATGGCTTTTCAGGACCAGCTGGAAGTGTTCTCTTTTTCATTTATTTTCTCTGATAATGTTATTCATAGCTTGTCAATTTTTTATTGGCTGGCATGTCTCCTGTATTTTTCAGCTTTTATATGGAAATAATCAATTAGGTAATAGGTATCATTTATTTGCTTTGATGGTTTTCTGAAATACTCTGATGATTTATCGTGTTTTTTTTTTTTTTTTAATTTCCAGAGAACCTCTTATAACAAATATCATGTGGAGGAATTTGCTGATACAGGTAATGCTTCTTCGTTTTTTTCTTTGGTGGTCATAGTTCACTAGCAGTATGTTTCAGCTGTCTGCAGTGTTAATGTCTTTGGCTTCGCCTATTGTAATAAAATTCTTATTTACTGATTAAAAAAAAAAAAATTGATTGGGAAATTACTTATAAAAAAATGTTGATTGGAAAATTGCAGGCTGTATATCAAGTGACTGTCTTACTTATTCTCCATTTCCAAGGTAGGAGTTTACTGAATTTGGAGGATTCCATCCCCGACCATGCCAACAAAGTGAAGAATAGTTTAATATTCAATTCCTTTGTCCTTTGTCAGGTAACCTTTAACTCGCTAAATTTATAGGACAAGCAAGTTAAATTATTTAAGCTTCTCTGTCTTTGACTATCTTAAGTTTTTATTGGTATTTGGTTATTACATGGAAACATTATTACCAATGACCATACGGTCCTATAGCTAAGTTCTCATAGATCTACAATCTAGGTTTTATTATGTATGAGTCGAAGGGGCAATCAGACTTGGGGAATTTTCCCTTGAATTATCCAAGGTGCATTGCAAGAAACTCTTTGCCTGTGCACCTCCAGGATTAGTCTGTACTGTGTTCTCAGACACCCAGTGCCAAAAAAAAAAAACTCTAGTTCTGAGTTCTTGTTAGGTATTTTCTTTGTATACTTCATGTGTACTCCTTTTTATTAATAAAATCTTAATTTTACTTATAACAAAAAAGAGAAAAAGAAAAAAGAAATGGTCGTAGCTTTGAAGGTAGTGCAAAGACAATGGAGGAACTCAAAGCTTTATTTCTTTCAGTACACTACTATTGGATGGCTGCCCATTTATGTTTGCCTAGCCTCAGCTTCCAGAATTTGTTTGATCTTTTTTAACGTTTTATAACTAGGTGCTTGTGCACTTGGATGGTGCCCTTTTGATCATTAATAAAAATTCATCTTGCTTGTTAAAAAGTTTTCCACTGTTTCATTTGTGCCCATAAAGCTGTCAGAACAATCAGAGCTCACTACCATGGGATAGTAAATTTTTCTTTGATGTGTCATTGGATAGTAAATTGCTATACACTGATATGTTAGAGATTAAGCATGCGAATGATATGATTTGTCCAACTGCAGGTTTTTAATGAATTTAATGCTCGGAAGCCAGATGAATATAACATCTTCAAAGGAATTACCAAAAACTATCTTTTCATGGGGATAGTAGGACTAACTGTTATTCTTCAGGTGATACTCATGTAGGCTTTTTTTATTTGCTTTGGTCACTTTATTATCTTCATTGGACTAAGCATTTCTTTGTGTTGTTTAGGTTATTATCATTGAGTTTCTAGGGAAGTTTACTTCGACAGTGAAGTTGAATTGGTCACAGTGGCTGATATCCGTCATTATTGGTTTTTTGAGGTGAGTTGGTAATGGTATGAAGTGGTTTAGGGGGTGGTACTTCCAAGATGTTTTGGTGCATCTTGCATCTCAACCATGTTTGTTTGGGAAATTTTCCTTCAAAGTGAATTTTTTAAGATGATTTTCACGGTCATTAGCTATCTTGGAAGGCCTATCTACCGATCAAAAAAAAATCTTGGAAGGTCTATCTAACTACTTCGAAAAGATTCGTCCTTGTGAATACTATAGATAGGCATGCATCATTACTGGTTAAAGAGCTAACCTTCATCTTTCCCCTTGAAATTAATGATACTCTCTCTCTCTCTCTCTCTCTCTCCAGTTGGCCCCTAGCTGTTTTTGGGAAACTGATACCTGTTCCAGAAACTCCGTTCAATAAGTATTTTCCAAGATTCTGGCGAGGACAAACTTCTTTAAGTAAGAAAGCTTAAGGATCATCTTTATCGAACAGTAACGGCTTTTTAGATTTGGTGAATTCTCTCTTTTTTGTTACTTATATTTGGAGAAAAAAAAACCCTATTTCTCCTCTTGCAGGCTAGTGTTTGTTGGTAGAGGGTTTGAGGAGTTGTCTGCCCCGCTTGTAGATTTGTTTTGTGGGATTCTTTTCTCTTTCAGTTTCTAGGACGACAGTGATTTGCTAATGAGCTATCCGCTTCTTTTACCGGAGTTGTCTTCTCTAACAAGAATGAGCGTGGAATGATTTTGCTGACTTGGATCTACACCTGGAGTGGGACTAGTGGATCTTATACATGATTGGAAATTAAATTGAAAGTGTAATTCATGAAGTTGAAGTACACAACTGTTATAAATTATAATTGTTTCCGTCCGTGTTATTGTTTTCTGATTGCTAAAGGTGTCATTACAGTACCATACTTGTATGGATGGCATTGTGATATATTTTCCTTGTCAACTGATTTATTCTTTTTCATGTTTTGCTTGTAAATTCATGGCTTCCCTTTTTATTCCCCCCCCTCGACATTGACCCTAACCTTTAAAATAATGTATGCACACAATTCCCATGAAAGATCCATGAAAATAAAAAGGGTAAACAATTGGTATGCAACTGCGTGCTTGAAGTTAACAGGGAAGATTTAAAAATAAATAAAAATAAAAGTTCTTACACCATGATATCTACTAAACCAGGCAATCATTTGTCAGGTTTTGATGAAGTAGACCATGAAAATGGTACATGGCCTTCTCAACCGTAGGAGCAAATCTGCCGGTAGAATATGCTGGTGACTCGAGGCCCTTTTGAACACCTTCGCATAGCACAATATCTTCTATCTGCACGTTTTGTTTTTCAAATAATTCCATTAGGCTAAAACATTGTTGCACCAGAAATGATATCCAATTTGATGGACTTAACATATCGTTTGTACCTGAACCCTTTCACTATCTTCTAAACTTTTATCTATGAAAGCTTTGTCATCCTGAGGCGGGAAGAAAACAGGTAAAGTTCATTAGGGTACATTGCAATCCTTTTCATATATAAAACAGACTTGCAACCTTTTCTTTTCTTGGTTTTGGCCAACGTTCCTAAAAAGGTTATAAGCACTGAATGTCCCTTGGCAAAAGCCACAAGCAACAGAAAACAAATGGTTTTACCTAAGTATTTTGCATAAATTTCACAAGTATCTCAGTGTGGTCTCTGTTTGAGAACACAGAAGATGGCTATGCCGGACGCTACTACAGATTTACCTATCTCAGCTTTTTGAGAACATGTATACGGAGTTGCCTTTTTGAGAACATAAATGCGTGCTAATATAACATTACTCGTGGGTAAAATGTATAAAGCATGTACGTCATAATGTTACATAAAGTTAAACTACAGTCTGCTTGAAACTTTGATGTCAATGCAGACTTTTTATATTTAGTGTTTCAGCTGGGGAACCTGAACACAATCAACTCAATCTGATGTGTGAAACACAGCAGGCAACATGTACTCAGATTATATTAAAAAATATCATGCCTCGAAAATTAAAGATTTGTCTGAAAAATAAAATTTAATACAGGACACAGCAGAGCCAATATCTATGAAGAGATAAACATCTATGGGCTGGGAAGAACCAACTTACAACATGCCATCATGGATTTTAGATCTAACTTTCTTCAATTTATACATACTAGCGCAAATTATGGATAAGCAACAGTCTATTTGAAGACTAAGAGAGAGAGTACCTTACGAGAAGCTTCAATAAAGTAGTCAAATACCACTTTACATTTCCTGGGTCCTAGTGGAAGAACTAGATTGGTATCCATCCAAGGTCCATATCTAAGACCACAGATAAAGCCCAAATTATAAGAGAAAACAGACTAGCTGAACCAATCCATGGAAGTAACAAATAGATCAATCATTACTTATAATGACTAAACAGTACCTATTGATCATAAAATTTGGATAAACGAAAGCATATAGAGCTTTTGATCCAAGCCTATCATACTCATCTTTCATCTCCATTGTGCCACCTTCACAACTTTGGATGCTAACATTTTCGAAAATCTATCTCATCAACAGCAACCCATTAGATAAAACACCTACCATCAATAAGCCTGAGTAATTAAACAACCATTGCTAGAAGGTTCAAATAAATAATTCAGAGAGCATGCGAAGGTCTTCATGACTTTGAGAAGCATACTGCCATATTTTTTAAAACACGAGTACAATTTCCAGAAGGTAATAAATGATGAATCATACTGTAGTGGAGTAGGATTGAAGCTGAAGACCAAATGCTAGGCCTTTATGCGCATATGGCACATGATATCCACCATCTAAGTAGTTGTCACAAAACACCTACAATAATGAACCGATAAAAAATACTCTGAGTCTATCAAAAATACTGAGTCTGTGTAAAATGCCATCAAACTGAACAGAGTAGATATAGATCCCTTATAATCTCTGAACCATTTAATTTTAGAATCTTAATATTGGAAAGATTAAACCTTTGTCAAGAGTCTAGAATAGAAAATTAACCACCACATCAAAGAATTAAAATTGAAAACGGTTTCTTAATACTTAGAGCATCTACCATGCATTAGAAGTTGGACTGTAGGAGACATCATAAGAGGCCAAGTTTCCAAAAGACACTCATGTTTTTGGAGCCTAATTTCAAAGTAATATTGATAGAGGAACAGACCTTCCAGTTACATTCAATGGTGTATTCACGTCTACAAACATAACTTAGTAAAGAATCAACTCCATTAGTGCTCAGTATCTCTGAACAGCTACCAAGCCATTCCTCTGCCACAGTATCACTATCAGCTTCTCTCAGAGGAGATATCCGTTTGTCCAAGTTGAGAAGAATAAATGGCCCCCAAGTAGCTACTTTTATCGGTATAAGGCCAAACTCCTACCCTCCACAGCCAGAGAAATGAACCAAATTACCCCTCAGTTTGGAAGATCAATAACAAGAATTGGAATGTAATAACTACAACAGGAATTTCACAGCATACATTTACATTGAAATTCTGAATTCCCATTATCCTAGTTGCCTTGACAAGGTGTCCATCTAACCCATATGTCCATGCCTGTCAAAAAGATTAGGGTTTCCTGTTAAAGTTAGCCAATAAAATATAGAATTAGGGGAGAGCATTGGCCGGTCTAGACCGAATAAACCGATCGGACTGAATTGGTTTGGTCCAATTCGGTCCGGTCCAAAAATGGGGAAGGACCGAACTCATTCGGTCCGGTCCGCGGTCTAGGGATTTTTCACCCCAGAACGGACCGAATGAAAAATTTTCAAAAAAAAAATTATAAATATTTGTATAAATTAATTATATATATCACAATATTACATAAGTATTATATTCTTTAATGTATAACTATAATATATAGTACTAGTATATATTAATATATTAACATATTATAAGAGTTATAGTATAAATTATAGTATATGTATAAATTTATAATAGTATTAGTATAGTTAACTTAATATGTTAGTATTAAATCACTATAACTACATAGAGTATTATTTAATTTAGTATTACCAATTTATCACTAACATATAGTATATTAGTAATACTACTAGTATAGTTATTAGTTATAGTATTGGTACTAAGTCTATAACTATATATATTTAGATCAATGTATTATTATATTCTTTAATGTATAACTATAATATATAGTATTAGTATATATTAATAATTGTACAATTTATTATGTAATTCTCATTTAATAAGTCACTTAATTTTAATTTAGTATTTTAAATAATTTTTTTTATTAATCTATTAAAAAAAAAAAAAGGACCAAAAATTCCGGTCCCGGACCGTGCTTTCCATAACAGAATAAACAAAATACTCTATTGTGAATTACAGTGATAGGATGAGTTTCTGGGTTAAAAGAAAGATTGCAAAGAGATTGAAGTCTTAGTATGAGTTTTTGGGTTCAAAGAGACGTAAGAAAGGCTAAAAGTTTGAAATTTATCTTCAGTGATGAAGACTGCATACCAGTGTCTCAAAAGACTCTTCATACCATCCTCATGGTAGGCCTACAATTTCAGGCGGATGTGCTGGGGCTTCTAGGTAAAACTCCTAGAAGCCTTGGTGAGACTCAAAAGGTTTGCATGTGTGTGGGCATTATTGTTTTAATCTTTGGCTTGCCATTTCATCCATAATCACACACCTTTTGTGCTTTAGGTGCCCTTATTTCTTGCACTTCGCTTAAGTGATAAAGAAATGCTGATCTCTGGTGCTTGCCTTTGCACTTTAAGCGAGCCTATGCAAGCTTTTAACAATTATCATCTTAATGGAGTCTCTCACCACATAAATTAAGAATGATGTGCTAAATCTTGTTAACCAAAATTCTCCAACTGTCAATCAGATATGATCAAATGATTGTTTCCCGTTGGTAGGGAAAACAAAATTAAGTTGGAGAGTTAATTATTATCCCGAATCACATAATGCTACGCTTTTTAAGAAGTACCTTATTTGTCACCCATCATTAATCTACATTTTGAATGATGTTATAAGACGTGACAAGGGTTGAAATTTGCCATTGCCATTATAGATAACAGAAGTGCAAACAAATGTCATTTAATCAGCTATGCAGCCCTGTAGGAACCCAGTGGTGTTGTAGCATAAGTGAGTGTCACTAGCTTTTCTTTAATAGAGAAACCGAGATAATAACGATGGTCAAAATAGGACTTTCCTCAGAAATACATGAAACTTACATGATAAGGGCACACAAAGCATGACTTCTGCCCGCTTCCTGATGCAAGCAGAGAGGCATGATGGCGACAAACATTGTGAAAAGCATGAATCTTCCCACTATCATCTCGACAAACCACAAATTCTACATCTCCCAATCTGCTAATATTAATTCCTCCATTTGGTTCTCAGAGACAATGAAGAAAGGAAAATGATAAAATCATTACAAAAGAAAGCTACTCTTAAGCATATTCCTTTCCTCTTCCAAGAACCAAATGGAGGGTAAGTAATCAGCAAACTCCAAGTGGCAACATGTTCGAGAAATAGAGGATGAAAAAGAGGAGAGTTTCAACCAAACAAAACATTAGCGTATACGGGATAGAAAAATGTTGACAAATAATAGTGTGTACCTGCCAGTGAAAAAGTCATGGGGATCTTTTATTTGTTGAATATATCCTAAAAAACAAGAGCCAAAGCAAAGCAGATGATAATCATTGGTGACAAATAATACCCTATACATAATAAAACTTGGAGATGTGATAGAAGAAGTATTGTGAATGTTCATACAGTAAAGTTTACTTACCCTCGCTTTAATTTCTTAAAAAAAAATGGAATTTTTTTTAAACCTTCTAATTTGTTTTCTTTTCTGACTCCCTTTTACTACATCCAATCCTTTTATCCATCAAACAAATATAGGTGGCAAAATTTACCCTAAGATTTCTCACAATTTGACATCCTTCCCCCCACTCCCCAAAAGGAGAAAAAAAACTTCCATTAAAGCAATGTTCAAATTAGACAAGCTAACATAAGAATCTGCTATTGCATCAAATTACCGTCATGAAAAAACTGAAAATACAGACGAACCTACGGCCTGCCAGCCCCTGTAGAAGACGCGGTGGAGTTCGAGCTCGAGAAAGGAAGGGTGTGTGTACCATGAGCTGGGCGGGGTTACGGCCTCTTCTATAGGAACATTAGGGTCGAACTGATTGACCATTTTTTGGGCTTGGTGAAGTGAGATGTCCTCAGAAGAAGAGTTTGGTCCATGGATAGAGCAGGAGGCTGCGGTGAGAGGCCGATGATGATGTTTGTGTTTACAGGAGTGGATATTGTGATTTGGGTATTTGGGTCGTCGGAGGATGAGGTGTGTGCCGATGGGTTTGAGGATCATCGCCATCTTCGCCGTCGTCGTCACTGGCTAGGCAAGGCAGGACTAATTCACATTCAAATGATTATTTTTTCTCCCTTTCTCTTTGTTTTTTCTAAGTCGATGATACGATATGTTTATTTTCTCGTTTGTTTCGGATGTATATATTATTAAACTAATTTCGCACCACCGTTCCATCGTTTCTACTGGTCGGAACTCGGAATTTATGAAGCCGGAGAGGAACTTCCTCAGAATCGTATCTCAAACTTTGTATCGAGTATTATTCCTCACATATGTATTTTTTTCGCATCTACTCTATAATTGTGAATAAATAAAACGATTGAAATCATAAAAAAAACAAAAAAACCAATTGATCAAATTTGGAAATTAATTATGCAATCTAGCCAATCATATACATAGGATGAGTTTTTTGTTTTTTGTTTTTTTTTTTTGCCATTTTGGGGCCGCATTAAAGGGATTTTTGATGCAACCTGTATTAGAAAACATCTCAAAACAGTTTCATTTTATTTAAAGAGTAATGCTATTTATTATTTTATAATATAGTCTTAGATGATTAGAGACTATATTTCACTTATGAATCTATTATTTAAAGTCATATAATAAGATAATTAGAAGATAATTAATAGATTTTTTCTTATTTAAAAAAAAAATTGTTTTGATACTATATATATATATATATATATGTTGCTTTATCTTTGTTAGAAGAAATATCCAAAGTCCTCAATATTTTAAATTAATTTTTGGGTAATTCAGTTGATACCTTCTATCTTGATATTGATAATAAAGATAAATGATAAATAGTAAAAAAAAAAATACATCCTAGGAGACAAAAACCCATTAAAAGAACTATTGCTAAAATGTGGAGAAAAATTTAGTTACAAATATAATTGTGTATTAATATGTACATTAATCTAATGTGATTAGTTAAAAAGTAAATTTTGTTGAAAACGGTGTTAATTTAAATTTTAAATATAAATAAATCAATATTAATATACAAATAAGTACTAAATTTTAATTTTACGTAAAAAAAATTAAAAATGTGGAGCCAACGGCTAAAACCAACTAAAGTAATTGACAATAAACATTAAAAAACAAACCTTATAATTTACGCTACTCATGAACTTGTTCTTGCAGATCATGAGAGCAATATCCTTGTCAAATTAATCCAGGCTCCACAATTAATACACCAAATTATGATCTCTGAAAGGGTGTGTTGTCGTGGGGCGGAAAATAAAATGGGTGCTTTTGACCTATTATATATCACATAGAATATCATTTTTAATAAAATAAAAAATAAAGAATATCTTCATTTTGATCGACCTGTTTGTCCTGCTCTTCGCTAGCTACTTTGTTCTCATTTGATCGCAGCAGTGCATGTTGCTACATTCAGATAATTTATAGTCTTGCATGCAGGTTATATATAAGGTCTGGGGGATATCATCATGTGTTATTTGGTAATTGCTGTTCAATCAGAACCAAATTTAGATGGGCGAGGGTGCTTACGAATGTCCCAAGAAAAACAATTTTGAAATGAGAAGATTATCGTGAACATGAAGGCTGAAGCCTTTTTAGTCAAATTTTGCAGCTGTCATATATATTCTCAATATTCCTTTTCAATTTCGACAAGCAAAGCATATCCTCATGTCCCGGTCATGCATGAAGGGTCCTTCTCGATGGCCCCCGGCCCCTTCCAACATTATATGTCTGCTCATGTGATGACATCTACCTCTTCCTTCTCGATAATATTTCTATTCTTTTGTTAATCCTGATGTCGTTATATATTACTCAAAACGCTAATCTCGTGTTCGTATCCTTATGTCCGTACCTGCAAGCTGGAAGATGATCTGAATAAATTACAATGGAATTAAGAATCTCGACCGTATAATTTCATAAGCTATCTCTTTTATCAACCTTAAATTAATTAGCATGTTGTCCATTATCTGTTTTTTCTTTTTTATTTAATTTGGCGAATAGGTTTGATGATTCTAATGCTCCGATCCTTTGAATCTGATGGAAATGCATTATCTTTTTTTTTTTTTAAGTGGTGGAAAATGTGAGGACTAGAATGATGACCTTTTGAAACCTTCATGTACATGACTAGCTATATCTCAGGCTTTCCATAGTGATCATGTTATATATATATATATATATATATATATATGCTGTTTTTATTTCGCTGTCTAATTCGTGTATCTATGCGTGTGTTCATTATAATTTCATGAAATATGAATTGAGGAAATAAAGATAAAGAGGACTACTATTGTCATCATCTGCTTACAACTCCCTTGTCTTGTTGCCAAAATGAATGAATAAGTAAAAGATTACAAGTTGGATTTAGTCTTGACACAAAATAATTGCAGAGAGGAGAAAAGTAGGGCGAGAATTCGCGTGCGGCCGACGGGTGGTGGTGGGGGTTTCCAGCTTTTCGACACAAAAGGAGGGGTTGACTTAATCAAGTGGGAAACATGGCCACGCAACTCCTTGTTATACGGCCTTGTACTTCCAACCCCCCAAAACAAACGTCAGGCTTACGTGGCGGCTACCTAAGAATCTCAATCCCGTACGTCCTTACAGTCCTTCCCTTTGTTTGAATATAATGACCTTCTTTCTTCCCAAACAAACGCAAATTAAGGTAAGGTAGACCATTTCTCTCTGTCTCTCTTCCTTGGGCTCTTGTATAAGAATTTTGAGTCGTTTTCTCGGGGGGAAAAAAAGAGAGAAGAAAATCTTGGTGGGTTTATAAGGATGATGCACGAACAGCAGCAGCATATGAGGAACAGGATGGAGAGAAGGAAATCCATAGAGGAAGAGAGATTGGAAATAGTGGATTTGAGTGGCATGTCCTTGGAGTCTCTCCCTACTCCTTCCCTTAGTTTAGGCACTATTTGCAATCTCAACCTTTCCAACAACAATCTTCAGGTATTTTCGGCAAGCTATTTTGGCCCAAATTCTAGAGATTTTCCTACAACAATATTCTAATTTATTCTTTACCTTTTATAACGGTAGAGACGGTACGTGATGAGGAGTTACAGTACTTCAAGATATATATATATATATATATATATGCTTCTCTGTGTGTTTTGAAGTAGACAAATTTTAGTATGACAAGCCGTCTAGTTACTGGAAATAATCAACAATAGAAAGCTCAAATTCTTTTGTTTTCCGCTGGTACTTACGAATATCTCTTTTCATCCGAAGCAAATATAATATATATGGCTCCAATATTTTCCTCCCTTAACTCGTATGAGACTGAATTCCATCTTCTCCGTCTTGTTTTGGCGTCCTTTACCCTTTACAATAATATATATGTACTCTTAAGCTCTCTCTCTCTCTCTCTCGATTGAGCAATCTCTAAAGGAGAACAAAAGGACCACGTACAAAAGGATTATAGTTTATTGTTTTGTGCAATAGTCTCTAAAAAGTATTTGGAACTTCTTTATACGAGACTTCTAACTTGTAAGAGCTAATTATATATATATTTTGGTTCAATATTTTACAGAGCATACCGGAGTCCTCGATTGCGAGACTGCTTAATCTGATGATATTGGACGTGCACTCAAATCAGCTTAAGTCGCTCCCAAATTCGATCGGTTGTCTTTCTAAGCTCAAGGTTCTGAATGTCTCCGGCAACCTTATTGATTCCCTACCAAAAACCATTGAAAACTGCAGGTTTGTCCTTTCCTCGTGAGCTTTTAACATGCGGCACATCAAATTTTATTATAGGAACCGTAAATACTAATGGACAATAAATTAAGATTAAAGACTGAAAACAATAGCTGCAGAAATGATAGCTGCAAAGTTGTCTCTAAGATCTTTCATGGATAAGGACTCATATATAAGAATCTGATAAAAAAAAAATATCAGGACAGTGAGGCCGGAAGACATTTTTTTTCCATGGGCAGGCTCAACGACAAGCTACTTAGACGAATGAAATTAATGGCTGTGAATAAATAAATATTCGGATGGGGATTCTGTTGACTTTACAAAGCATGCATGCATGCATTTACTGGCATATTCTGCTCCATTGACTCTTTCCTTCCCTGGGATAAAGTAGTTATAACTTATAAATGACGACAGAGATGCACCAGTAACTCACCCTTCGTGCTTTTTAATTATCTTTTACTTAAGGCGGCATTTGTCTCGCATGCGTACAAAGCAGCATGATCGAAGTCCACATATATACATATATATATATATATATATATATATTTATATATATTAGAAATACGAAAAAAAAAAAAGAAGAAGATATTTTCCACTTCACTACATCATGAATAATTAGAATTTAGATATATTCGATCTGAGCTTATTAAATATGATTATATATATACATAAAAACAGCTTATGGGAACATATAATTGGGAAGAACATAAATGGGTTGCTTTCATAATTTTTGTCGTGTGAACTCTGAACAACTAAATTATCATATACTTGACAATTTTTTGTCTTGTGAACAATTAAATCATATTCTAGCATTTATTGTTGAAAATTCTTCGTTTTGGGTGTGATAAACGGTACATATATATGACTCTTACGAATCTGACTTTCAGGACTACAAACAAAGTCAAAAAAAAAATATTTATGGTTGTATGAATATCTAGCCATTAACAGCTACCGTGGCTCCTTTTAGATCTATCATCTTGAGATCTTCCAATCTGAAACGAGCACGGGATTGATTTGAGTTGTTTAAAGATGTGACAACTGAATACGCCATTTGCAAAGTAATATGGTTACATCTTAAATAGTCAAATCTAATATTAATTTTTTCACAAAAGAGTGAATTTTATTAATAAAAAAAAAAAAACTTGTTTTAAAAAAGTTTAAGGTGAGAAATACTTTTTTTTATCAAGATTTAAACAAGACTTATACAAATTATTTTTCATATATATATATAAATAATATAGAAAAGATAAAAGAGAAGATATACGGTAAGAAATTAAGATAAATCGATCATATTTATTCGCCTATTACTACAAGGGGGAGGGGGGAATTTCTTTTTGCTTTATACTTTTCATACCCAACTTTTCAGGGAGTTTTAGGAAGAAAAAAGCAGTACCTATTTTTGCACTAGAGGCAAAGTGAGTAGTATTTTCATTTCAGAAAATGTACTCCAAACCAGATCATTCATGAGTTAAAACAGTGAAAAAAGGGATAAACAAAAAGTCAATATCATTGATTAATAGAAATCTTGATGTTGAAAGTATGTTTCTAATTCTTGGATGCATATATTTTTTTGGGAGACTCGTCCGATTGGTTAAAAATCATCAATATAATTAGTTGCAAATAGTTTTTTTATTGCAATAAATTAATTACAAAAGCCCAAATTTTTTTTAATAATGATTACACTTGAATTATTTTTTTCCGCTGACATTTTTCTATGTTTACGTACTAGATCCTTGGAAGAACTGAATGCCAACTTTAACAAGTTGATGAAGCTCCCAGACACCATTGGCTTTGAGCTTATTAACCTCAAGAAGCTCTGTGTCAACTCAAACAAGTTGGTCTTTCTCCCAAGCTCCACCTCCCACCTGACCTCCCTGCGCGTCTTGGATGCTCGCCTCAATTGCCTCAGATCCCTCCCCAGAGACCTCGAGAACCTCATCAACCTCGAAGTCCTTAATGTAAGCCAAAATTTCCAGTACCTCGACACCTTACCCTATTCCATAGGCCTTCTCATCAACCTTGTCGAGCTGGATGTCAGCTATAACAAGATTACAACCCTGCCCGACTCCATGGGTTGTCTCAAGAAGCTCCAGAAGCTCAGTGTGGATGGGAACCCGCTCACTTCACCTCCTAGCGACGTGGTGGAAAAAGGAATGCATGCTGTGAGAGAGTATCTAAGTGAGAAGATGAATGCCGGCCACAAGAGCCCGCAAAAGAAGAAATCATCGTGGGTTGGGAAGTTGGTCAAGTATGGGACCTTCAGTGGGAACACAAGACATCATGGCCCTCGCGAAGACCGTGATGGGTTCATCATGCCCGACTATCGGTCCATTGATGGCCTTGCTTCGCCAAGGTATATGGGAATGTTCTCCCCACGTCGCCTCTTCTCTCCCCGGACATACTTTACTAGATGAGGTGCAATCAACAGTATCTTTGGAACACACAAAACAAAACCCTTAAATATTTGTGAGTTATGTTTCACTGTAAATGTTTTATTTGGGGTTTGATTGTAGGCCTTGTGATGTAGTTTTTTTTTAGACTGTAAAGTGAGATACGGTGGGGAAGTTTGTGGGTATACGAGCCCTTCCGAAGATGTCTCCTACGCATAGGGATCGGAAAGATGGGTGGGGCTGCTCTCACTGCATCATCTACTTCGCTGCCATGCAAGATGGTTATCATGTTGGGAACACCAAAGAAACATCATGATTATTAGTTTACCTTTTAATGCAGTTTTTATGAATATTAAGCCCTTTTCTAAGTGATTAAGATATTAATCTTTCATCACATACCATCAAAACCAGCACTTACACCCTCAGACTATCAAATTTGGAGAAAATAATACTCTCTTTTACATATTTTTTACATCAAGATGAGTGAAAAAGATAAGTGACAGATAATCTTAAAACATTGAATCCTAAACGGGTGAGGCACGTTGTAATTTTTAACTACTCTTTAGTACATTGTCTCGGTTTTGATAAATAGAGAGTGCAACGCAAATTTTACCCTAAAAGAATAGGTGACAAATGAACAGATAGTGCCTTAGAGAGACACTCCAAAATGATATCAATCAGCAGAACCGCAGGGACAAAGGGTTGAACCCATGTTTTTCGAAACCATCAGTATAGAAGTATTGATAGCAACGAGATACCGCTGCTGTAAAAATTGAAGCAGCACTCACAAGCAAATGAGGCAAATTTTCAGCAATTTGAAACTAAAAGAGCAGGATTTAAGTCCCAAGAATAAAAGCCTTGATAGCACCTTGCATGAGCAGCTCTAGCTGATCTAATGTGCGCTATAGATATTGAAAAAGATAGGGCAAATAATTAACCATGAAATAAGAAAGTGACGTCTTTTACTTGTGAAAAAAAAAAGTGATGCCTGTTGAGGAAAGCTTGAAAGAATAAATGGTGATATCAAAAGGAAGCAAATGCAAAAGCATGAATGCATGACAAGCTGTGGAGCACACAAGTGGTAATAAAATCAGTACGAAGCACCCCGTCAACACACACATGCACCCATGCACACATAAATACACGCTCAAATTTCAATTCCTGGTCACACGTCACATTCTACCAGTTGGATTTTAAAAACAATTGCCTAAATTCTTAAATATTATATCAAAACAACCAACTATATTTAGCTTTCGATACGTCACAATATGAGAATGAGGAATCAAGCAAATGCAATGTTAACAAAAAGCAAATTACCATAAATGCAGACAGACATCACTATATGTTTTGGTTCAAAAGAGTATACTCCTTTCATGCTGCTTCTGGTGTCCTCAGCCCACCCCTTCACCAGTCGCCAATTCAATCAAAGCTCAAGATATACCCACAATGGCTTCCATTAACATGCGCGCGCGCGCGCACAAATAAGAATAAAGACTTGCACTTTGCAACATTGTCACAGTCCCCCTTTTCTGAACAAGACAGCTTTTTAAATTCATAAATACTATTATACAGTAATTCCCACCCATTTAGGATTAGAATTTTATGTTTTGATCTGTTTATTAGTACAGAGTATGCTTGCCTCTATTGTTTATGACTTCTACTATGCTTTGTTGGCCCCGAGGGACTGCCATTGAATCCTAAGGAAACTCACATGCACATTCACAAACTAGCCATTCATAAACCAAAAAAATATGAAAATAAGAACGAAGCATGGTGTCTCATGTTCAAACTTTATATTATATTTGGGCAAGCAGAAATACAGACACTAACTCTGACACAAAACACACAGAAGCTATTGATCTAGCCCATAAATGCAGCATTATAGCTCATGCATAAACTTACATCTTACACAGGATTCCAGGTAGGGGTAACAAAATGAAGCTAGACTAATCCTGTCACAACATCAAGCAATCAGTTTGCATCATTCGAAGTAGGAACTTTAAATCCCAGAACTAAAACGTTACATTTATTCCTACATAAACAAATAAACAGGAAATGAGAACTGAATGTATGATTCAAACCATGGTCCTGTCGTCCTGATATGCAGAAATATTCTACTCAAGCAGATCACGTGCTAATAGATAATAGCAACATCCAACACAACCACAATACTGGTAATGATTCATAAATAGGAAAAACCTAACAAGTAGCGCTATTGAGTTAAGAAGAAATCCATGATCCATACAAAAAATTCATCTCAAGAAATCAACCTAGAATAGAATCCCGCGGAACATAGAAGAAACATATACGATTCCAAACTGAATTGCAAAAACTTCAACTAAGATAAGCCGGGATCTTGATCCGAATAAATAGCATACTCATCACGTAAGCAATTACCACAAAGGAGATCCCCGCGGTGGCGTAGGAGACCTTGACGGATCTGGCGCGGTTGCGGTCGAGCGCAAGGTCCATGAGGATGATGCCGACGCCTCCAAGCACGAACATGAACCCAGAAGAGAGGCCCTCAACGATGTACTGGCCATTAACGCGTCCGGGAAGGAAGACGACGGGTCGTACAGAGCCGGTGGCGCGGTCCTGGGTGGATCCTATGCCGGGGGGCTCGACTATGACGTCGTATACAATACCAGAGACCACCATGAAGTAGGTAAGGAGGACGAGGGCGTAGACGGTCATCGGGGAGGGGAGGGTTAGGGTTGGGAGCTTGAGGCGGAGCTTGGGCGGGCGGAGGAAGCTGAAGGGGATGATTCGGAGGAGGTGAAAGATCGGGTCCACCGAGCCGGACGACAGCGGCTCCATCGAAGCGGTGAAGGTTTGGCTTTCGGGTTTGGAGCGCATTTTAGGTGGGTGGATCGGGTTGAGCTGAGGAATGGAATCTCAAATTTCAGGACGAAGGGTGGCTGTTCTTGTGTAGTGGCCGGTTTGGGCCGTTTGGGTTTGGTTGACTCAAGTCAAGTATGGGCGTTTGGTTATAGGAAGAAGGATGCCACAGTTTTTGGTTAGTACGGTGCTATGCCACTCCCGCTTTATCTCATCCAAGAAAAAATAAATAAATAAATGGAATTCTAAAACGTTTTGGTATAGGAAATAAAAATGCAGAGAGAATATATGAATAAATATCTTCGTTTTATTCTTAATAATAATATGATGTCCATAAATTTCGAATTTTTATGGACCTAACGAAAATCACATTCGAAGTTGAATGAACACGAATCTTGATTTTTATGTTCGCATTATTTGTAAGCATCTAATATAAATTATTGATTTATTTTTATATATATAAACACTTTTTTTTTTTAATTTTGTATAATAAAACGGTATATACTCTTGGAAATATTCTATTTAGCTAGTAAACTAAAATTAAACTAAATTGATGAATTTAAAAAGAAAAATGAAACTTGCAGTTGTAACTGTTCAAGCACCGCGTAATTATTTTTAAAAAATTTAATAAATACATGACCTACATAAAAAGAAAATTAATTTTATAATAGTGAATTCTATCTTTTTTTTAAAATAACTATCGACGCTTACATATTTTACGATTGTATATAGCATTACTAACTTTAAAAAGTATTATTTTTTCTCAAGTTGAATGGATAAGATATTCTTAAAAGTTGTTAGTAAATTATAAAATATAAAGGAAAATGTTTTTTCATGAGCTTACAAAAACACTTATATCAAAAAATACAACTGGAATTGTTTGACACTCATTGTCAAATAACTTGTGTTCGTAAAAACATAAAATATTGAAATACTGGGAAATTTAGTAAGTATTTAATGAACTAAATTATAAAATAACTAATCATATTTATTATTATCCACTACCTCAAATAATTAATAAATAATCAGTAAATGTGACAGCCTGAAGTCGACGTGCTATCTTTGCACATATTCTGATTTTCAATTTTATTTTTGTACGATTGGCATTATAGGGTAATGCTATTATCCCTTAACTTGTACGAAAAATATTATAAAAAAAGTTTTATATTACATATTTTCATCTAATTAATATATAATTTATTATTTATATTATTCTATTTAAATATACATTAAAATAAATATAATAAATCAAATATAAATAAGGTGGAGGTGCGCGATGTAAAAATTCTATGTAGAATTTTTCAATTTATACAACTCACTCTGTCCTCTTCATGATGCATCATAAATGTAGTACCATGTGATTTATTAAAAAAATTTAAAATAATATGACTTTCTTATACTACTTTATGCGTATGTTTTAAATTTTCGTAACATGACATGTGGCATATGGTGCCACATTAAGGGGCATTTATTTTGGGGAACGCATTAAATCCATAGCTGAATTCGGAAAACATGTGAGTCTTTTTCATAAAGGGTCCATCCACCGTCGATCTGGATCATCGTCCCCAAATCCTCAAAAAAAAAAAAAAAAAAACACCACGCTACAAACTTAGTACCATCGCCTCGCCGAGCTGTCGGTTGGTTATTCCGTGATTTGCTCGAACTATCTGCCCGACAGCTTGTCTATTCCGTCATCATCGCTCTCCTCGCTCTACATGTTCCGCTCTTTCCTCTTTCCCCATCTTCACACTCACAGTCACAAATGCGGTTTGGCTTTGGTTAGTGCGCTTCTGTATTCTTTTTGTCTTTTAGGCTCGTCGCTCGAAGTCCTCCTTTTCTATTGTGAGACTGAGCCTGTCTGGTTCCCCCTCTCTCATTTTTTATGTGTCCCTTTCTGCTTCTGATGCAGCGCTTCTCTCGTTCTTCTCTTCTCTAGGGTTTTTGAGAAGCGAACCCCATTTTGATTTCTCAGAGAGTGACACACACAGAGAGGGAGAGAGAGAGAGAGAGTGAATACTGTGTAGCTGTAAAATGTTCAATTTCTTAGTACGGAAAGATGTCAGGAAGATTCTTAAGCGCAAGGATAGTGATGCTGGCGAAAAAGGTAACTACTTTGTTAAAAATTCGTCGTCATTTGATACGATTCTTGTTTTTTCTTTTAACTGACCCTTCCACTATTTCTATTGCAATTGGAACTGTAATTTTTGAAACTACTCTGCCTCGGCTACGAAGGGTTTCTTAGGATTTTTTATCTGGAATAATATTGCGAATTCGTCACTGAAGCTTTTGGGTAACGAGTATTGCGAATAATATAATCGTGTGCAGTATTAGTTATTGTTGCATTTGCTAATCCATGGTTTTATTCATTTACTTATATCGACGAACTTTATAAACCGACTTCAATCTGTTGCTTTGTTCTACTGTTTGGTGTTTTACTATTATTATTGTTGTTAACATGATGTTTTTCCTATATTTTTACTGAGTGGTGGTATAATTGGAGAAGAAATCCCTGCTTCAATCTGTTAAGACAGCAAGACCATTGTCTTTACCATATTTTTACTGTTGGAGATGGGCTTTTTAACTACTATTATTGTTGTTACCATCATCTTCCCATGTAAGGCTTCTTTGCAATAATGGAGCTTTCTTTGATGTCATTATTCAATTACTTGTTTAATTGGCACTTTCAGGTGCTTAACAATAATGATTATTCAAGTTTTTTCTGTAGATTTTTCAGTATTGGACATAATGATTATATGCGGATATAGAATGTACAAAGTAGATAATGATTTTTGGGATTCGAAAATATTTGTCCCCAAGATATGATGTAGTTTTCTCCTTTTTTTGTTATCCTTAACACAGGAAAAGCTCTGGAACAATTGCGAGCATCTCTTTTTAATGAATTACGATTGTCTGAAGGAGCAAGGCGTCAAAGGCAATGTAGATGTGGCCCCATTGCTGCCCTTACCTTCAACTTTGTGGTTGCTGTTGGTATTATTTTCGTGAATAAATTGGTTGGTATAGAACCTTTCTGTATATCATTTCCAGCTATATAGTGCCATATTGAATTTGTAGTCACTGCTTTCCTGCTGTGTCTTATCCAGCATCATTTGTTTTTTCAGGTGCTTAATCAAATTAAATTCAAGTTCCCTATCTTTCTCACTTTTATTCACTATGTTATAAGCTGGTTATTAATGGCTGTGCTAAAAGCCTTTTCCATCCTCCCTGCATCTCCTTCCTCAAAACTGACACGTTCGTCTACTTTAATTGCTCTGGGCACCGTTATGTCTCTATCTACTGGGCTTGCTAATGTCAGCTTAAAATACAATAGGTGAGATATGTTATTTCCTATTTCAACAATTAAGTATTCTGTTTCTGACACAGTTTATTACCTATTTTTTCAGTGTGGGATTTTATCAGATGTCTAAGATCGCTGTAACACCGTCAATTGTTCTGGCAGAATTCATTTTGTATAAGAAGAGAGTTTCTTGCTCCAAGGTAGCTGCTTGTAGTCTCTCTTCTAAAATCTCTTTAATTGCTCCAAAAAAATTGTGATCTGTCTTCTTCTTTTTGTTCTTCAGCCATTCATAAGCTTTGTGTGCACATTACTCAGTAGGTGCTTATAAAGTTCTGGGTACATTGAGTGTCAAGTTTGTCTTTTTTGTTAGAGATGTAATTTCTTGTTGAACCTGTTTCTGACTGTATTAAAAATTATTTGATCTGCCTATTTATGTTACATTCTGATGTGGTTGAAATCTCCTAGGTACTTGCACTTACAGTTGTATCTATTGGTGTGGCTGTGGCTACGGTCACTGATCTCCAATTTGACCTCTTCGGTGCTTGTATAGCATTGGCATGGATAATACCTAGTGCAGTCAACAAGATCCTCTGGTCCAGTTTGCAGCAGCAGGAGAATTGGACAGCCTTGGCGTAAGTTTCATCAATCTTTTTCAAATGTCTCTCTCTCTCAACAAATTTTCTCTATTTTTATTTGCTTCGAGAAAGGTCACAGTTTGCATCTTACCAAGAGTCTGAAATCATTGAACAGCTTGATGTGGAAGACAACACCGATCACCCTGTTATTTCTGGTTGCTTTGATTCCTCTGTTAGATCCACCCGGTGCTCTCTCATTTGATTGGAATTTTAATAGCACATTGGCTATTCTCACATCAGCAGTTCTTGGCTTCTTGCTTCAATGGTCAGGTGCTTTAGCACTTGGGTAAGTAACCTCTACTCATGCCATGGCACTTGTAGCCTTATAGTGGCAAATCGTTTTCCTTAATTACTCCTAGAATTCTGAAGGCATCACGCCTCGTGGACCGTTTTGCTCTTATACGAAAATGACATAGGATGGAAGTCAGCGTTCTTCCACTGGCATAGAACTGGGATCGCTTTTACCAAATTCAACATTAGATGAATGTCCTTTCTGGTGCCAAACCAACATAGAACAACAATAAATAATTCCATATCGGGTAGGGATATAGACCTTAATGGATTAGATCATGACAGTTGTTTGGTACTTGAATATATGATTAAGAGAATCAGATTTTAGGATTTTTTTGGAGCATGTTTAAGGTTTTAGGGTCCCATGCTTGAAGTTTGGTACGTTAAACTGACAGACAAATTAGGATTTCTGTTATTATCAGATGCATGCTGAAATAAATTTATTATAATGCGCGATCAGTAATAACATTTTGGTTTTGCCAGTGTGTGACTTTAAGAATGGTATCTTGTTTGATTTTGTTTGGTCTGCTCTTTGGTCCTCATGCTTTCATTTTTTTTCTCTGAACTCACAGGGCTACATCTGCCATAACCCATGTTGTTCTTGGGCAGTTCAAAACATGTGTTCTTCTTCTAGGAAACTACTATCTATTTGGTTCAAATCAAGGAAAAACTAGTATTTGTGGAGCATTCACGGCAATTGCTGGTATGTCTTATTACACTTACCTTAACATGAAGCAGAAATCAAGCAAAACATCTCCTCGACAAGCCTCCTCCTTACCTATATCCAGGCTGAGCAAAGAAAATGGCAGCGTAAATGATGGAAACTATGGTGGGGAATCAGTCAAACAAGATACCTAAACTTTTGATATGAAGATTAATGAAAAAGATGAAATTCTTGGGAAACTTGAGTTACATTAATTCAACTTGACATGACTTCTCCAATTTCAACAATCTTCGGAGTTCAGAGAAGTAGAGCTCTTTCTGTCACGTGTCATTGTTTATAGACGACGGGGTTGCTACAGTTAACATTAGAATATTGTTATACCTTCTCCATGAGGGGCTTGTGCAGATCATGTGGAGTAATTTGCTAATCTCCTGACTGCAAACTGAACAGTGTATATATGAATGATTTGAGAATTCTTTACCTGAACACAATTTCATGCGGCCTTTTTCTAGAGATATCTATCTATTATCTATTATAATAAGTGCCTATGCGCTAACTACAGTAAATTTATTATAATAAGCGCCTATGCGCTAACTACAGTAAAGCACAGTAATATTTGTCGTTCCGTGTGTAATAAACAGTATAAACAGTAATAATAAACAGTAAAACTCTCATTCCGTTTCCGTGTTTGAAAAAAGAGAGAGAGAGTGGAGAAAGAGGGAAGAAAGAAGAGAGGAGAGATCAGAGCAGAAGAAATAAAATGGAGTTGTCAGAGAAAGAGGGAGTGGGGGCAGCAGGGACCTACCCTTTCACCTACTCCCACGATCATGAGATAGAGAAGACCCACAAAAAAGAAAAAAACGAGAGAGAGAGAGAGTTGAGAAATCAAGATAAAGAATCTTGATTCAAAACTTGGGATGAAATAGAGAAGATCGAGAGAATTATTATGAATTATTTTAGTCCAACTTGGGATTGAAAACGACAAATCAAGATAAATAAAGACAACCCACGGTTTTTGTTTTTATGTTTAAACTTTTGGGTTATTAGCAAAAATCTTTCCCACCACTAATCTCTAATTTATTAAAAAAAAAATTAAATATCAATATTAAATATTTACGTTTTTTTTCTAGCTTTTCGTGCAAATGATTATTGCTTTTAAAGTTATTTGGGCCACCAATAATTGTTACTCATGACATGCATGCGGACACCACATAGGAAAAATCTAATTATACGTATAATTGTATATTAATATGTGTATTAATGATTGATTAAAAAATATATTTTATTAAAAATAGAATTTTAACTTAACGATGTGTTTAAAATATTTTCTTGATTTTATCGCTTTTAAAGTTATTTGGAGCACCAATAATTGTTACTCATGACATGCATGCGGACACCACATAGGAAAAATCTAATTATAAGTATAATTGTGTATTAATATATGTACTAATGATTGATTAAAAAGTATATTTTATTAAAAATAGAATTTTAACTTAACGATGTGTTTAAAATATGTCCGCGAATCTGCTCCCAAATATCATCACCTCAATCCCATCCTCCCGCTTTGATAAAAGAAAATTAAAAAAATAATATTATTTTTTTACATAATTATTGTTAATCAAAAGTAAGTTTGTCATTTTTCAAAATAAAAATTCTATACGTAGATTTTTTTATAGATTTTTTTTACATTTTAATATTCATCTCTATTCAATTATATGAGAGGACCTTCATCGACAGTAATATAATAATTTAATACACAGTAAAAATAATAAAAAATTTTAAATGAATTATTTCTTCTTTTTTTTTCTATTCTCGTTCTTTTCTCTTTCCATGCATTTTTCTTTTCTCTCCCATATTTCTTTCTTCTTTTCTCTCTCTCCCCGTACTTTTCCCTTCTCTTTTCTCCTTCCCGTCGCCCCTACTTCAGCCGGGGAAAACCATACTCACTCAGACATTACAGTATTGGAGAGCAGATTACAGTGAACGTTTTCTTGAATTGATCAGATAGTAATAACCACATCAACCGATCAGATAGCTCCTACCAGTATCTGTACGTGATCTGCAGGGAGATCAGTCAAGACACGAGACAACCATACGATTCCTTCCTCCTCTCTCACTGCTCCGCCTGCTTCTCCCCTCTCCCTCTTAGCCCCACCTTTCCCCATATTCCCCTCCCTCTTCGTCCCAACCTCCTCTCCTACTGCTCCCCTCGCTGCTCCTCTTCCGATTCCCCCCTCCATTTTTCTAGCGCCGAGTTCCACCTCCTCCAATCCTATCCTTCATCATTCGGCGAATCCTCTGACCTCCGCGCCGCCCTCCGCTTCCTTCATTCCCTCCCCAACTCGTCTGGCTCCGTCCCAAACGGACGGCTCGCCGGCTTGCTCACCAACCGCGACAAACTGCTTGCGAGGACTGGCTATGACGAAGAGTTTGTCGAGAGAATTCGCGATGGCGCTAGGGTCATGGCCGCGGCGAGGAAGACGAGAGAGGGCCATGTGGCCTCGGAGCCAAACGACTTCGTTTTGGAGGAGGCGGCGCTGTGCCTGGTTCTAACGAACGCCGTGGAGGTGCAGGATGACTCGGGGAGAACCCTTGGTATTGCCGTTTACGACCCCAGCTTCTCTTGGATCAACCACAGCTGCTCCCCCAACGCTTGTTACCGGTTTTTTCTGTCCTCTCCGCCGCCTTGTTGCGCTCAAGCGAGGCTTAGGATTGTCCCAGGCGCCCGCCATGGCCTAGAAACTCAAGTAAGCATCTTTCGCCGATTTTTCAACTATTTTTTGAAGTCTAGGAGAGTTGTGAGTGAGATTAATTCGTCTATTTTGTTGTCCAGACACATCAAATCAAAATCAAAACTAAAATAAAATTTAAAAATAAAATTATTTTATTAAAAAATTGTAGAAAAATGGGATAACAATGTTGATATTGTGAAAGGAGGAATATATATATATATATATATATATATATATATATATATAGAGAGGACATCAAAAGTAGGAAGGACGTACTTTTCAATCTTTTCCACGAATGTTAAGTGGCCGGCAATAATATTCGTAGCTTATATATGTTCCGAATAATATTCATCTATGGAGTTAATTATTTGAACTTTCTTTTGTGCTTATCCAAACAATTAGTGGTACATACAGCATCTTAATCCATATAGAATTAATTGTCACACCCATTAATCATAATTGTATACACCTAGCTAGCTAACTGTTGAGCATGATTGTGTCATAACAAAGCTATCTGGTACAACATCCGTCTCCTCATACTTCATTAATAGACATGTTTCAATAAATATAAATATATATATATATTTAATATTAGAATAAATTATAATTAATTTTTAATGGGCAATCGTCAATATATATAATGGGCAATCACGATCAAGATTAATATATCATCATTGTTTGTAAGATCATGATCATCCATTAAAGATGATTGTTGTGTGATCAAGAATACTAATTTTAGAGTTTAAAGATGATGAAATTTCATAATTTTTTTCATGATGCAATTAATCATGAAAACAAACATGGGGTGCAATTAGGCCTATTAAAAAAAAATTAACAACCCATACCCGCGCGATGACCCCAGTACCAGAAGATAAGATTAAGNCAGGACTTCATGAATTCTCACTTTTCGAGTCCTTTTGAAGAGATATAACAACACGAAACAACCGTAAAGCAGAAAATTATTATAGGAGGATATATAATGTAGAGATCTATAATGACGAAATAATCGCTGAAGTAGTAATCGTTTAGAGGGGAAAAGAAAGAGAAAAAGCAGAGCTTGCCCATATTCACTTTCTGCACTTCTATCTGTATTTGTTATTTTTATTGTTGACGCTGTTGTTGAGGGTTCTTAGGCATACATTATCAACAGTTCTTTGTTAATGGGGATTTTTGCCTCTTTGACTGGTGACAGTGTAGTGTGTGTGGGTAGTGGGGGCTTCTTCCTTTATAATACTCGTTCAAACTCAGAGCGACACCGCCGGGGGAGGTGGGATGTGTATGGGACGTGATTATCTGATGCCAGATCTATTATTTACTACTTAAAAAGCACAGATGTTACCACTATTGTAAGTTGTAAATGCACTCTATACACTCATCCTGTTTGAAGTTATTCTCAATACAGTATTTTAATTCCATATTATTTTCTTATTTACATTTGAATAAGTCAAACAGTTCCAGTAGCTGTTCCCAATTTGTTATATAAATCAGAGAAACGTTGGACGTACACCTAAATTCAACCATGTTTTCGGACTTAAATCCAAGTATAAGATTAACAGAAATATATAAGTTCATAAACAGTCCATAGAAATATATAAGTTCATAAGAAAGCGTGTTTTGGGACCATTAGGCTTCTACAACGGCAGAGAACCTCGTTAATAAACCACAAAATGAACGAAAAAGCACATGGGAATCAAAGGGAAGACTGGAAACCAGGCCCACCATCTTCTTCCGCATCGAAGCATTCGAAGATGTTTGATGTTTTTTTCTTCGTAGATGCTGAAAGGGAAGAAAAACAGAGCAAAAAAAAAAAAACCAAACATCAAAATCGATATCCACCAAACTTGGAAAATAAATTAGGAGAGAAAAGAAAAACTAAATCCTGAACGCTATCCGTCTCCTCCAGCGCTCTACCTGACCGTGCTTTTCTGGGTACCGACACGCCAATCATCTCGTCTGCGGCCTTCCAAGTCGGCGCCGCCCTAAAAACTTTGGCCGGAGGAGGAAAACTCTTCCGATGATTGGACATCGATGTTGACGACGATATAGGTGCCGGATTTGGGGGAATCATCCTCACCGAGGCGGCTCGTCTTCATACTCGTCTTCTTCTTCGTCATTCACGCTCTCGTTCGAGCTCTCCTCGGCACCATCTTCTCTGTTGTTGCCGTGCAATAATCACGCAACTCATCAAGCGAAACCAACCATAATTCGCTGAAAATGGGGTCACGACCTGTGAGAATTGGAGGCACGAAGCAATCTCCGGCTACAAACCGATTCACTATCTTCGACTTCCTCGAAGCTGTATTAACAGAGACAGAAAAATATATCAGTTTTCCTTTTATCTAGCTCCTCCTATCTTTCTCTCACTCTTTTTTCTCTCCGCCTACTATGCGTTGCTCTCTGTAACCCTTTCTGTCCTCTCTCTTTGTGCGCTCAATCTCATCATCAAGTCGCTAATAACCCCACTTCAAAGCCTCGTGAACGGCCACGATTCAGACCCGACAGTACATTCTCCAATCTAAACCGTTGAATCCGAGACATATCGAGCGGCTCTAAATTGCGAAAACCAACATTTGCTGTGACATGGGTGGCCCATGGCACGTGCTCATACTCGAAAACTTCTCCACGGTCCATGCTCCATACACAATGCTTTTAGATATTTTCTTGGATTATATTCCTTTCGGACACCAACTTTAACAACTTGTGTGGTAGCCAAGTCCAACATTGGACAGATGTCGCCCAAACAGCAACCAGCTGTTACAGCCCACTCTCTCTCCCCGCATTCAATCATTCTGAATCAACGTAGGATATTTAATTTGGATAGATAATTCAACGGATCTCGATCAATTTATATTTCAGTACTATACTCTCCCAAACACATTAAATTAAAATCAAAACTAAAATAAAATTTAAAAAAATTATTTTATTAAAAAGTTGTAGAAAAATGAGATAACAATGTTGATAATGTAACAGGAGGAATATATATATAGAGAGAGAGGACATCAAAAGTAGGAAGGACGTACTATTCAATCTTTTCCACAAATGTTAAGTGGCCGGCAATAATATTCGTAGCTTATATATGTTCCGAATAATATTCATCTATGGAGTTAATTATTTGAACTTTCTTTTGTGCTTATCCAAACAATTAGTGGTACATACAACATCTTAATCCATATAGAATTAATTGTCACACCCATTAATCATAATTGTATACACCTAGCTAGCTAGCTGTTGAGCATGATTGTGTCATAACAAAGCTATCTGGTACAACATCCGTCTCCTCATACTTCATTAATAGACATGTTTCAATAAATATAAATATATATTTATATATATATAATATTAGAATAAATTATAATTAATTTTTAATGGGCAATCGTCAATATATATAATGGGCAATCACGATCAAGATTAATATATCATCATTGTTTGTAAGATCATGATCATCCATTAAAGATGATTGTTGTGTGATCAAGAATACTAATTTTAGAGTTTAAAGATGATGAAATTTCATAATTTTTTTCATGATGCAATTAATCATGAAAACAAACATGGGGTGCAATTAGGCCTATTAAAAAAAAATTAACAACCCACACCCGCGCGATGAATCCATCTGACCCCACCCGTTAACTGCGGGTTGAACTGGACAATGGGTTGGAAATCATCCAACCCGCTATTTAACAGGTGAAACACCAGCTCGAGACTCTATCGTCAATTCCAAACATCCAAACGTAGACCTCTCTCTCTTCTCTCTTTCTCTCTCCCTCCTCGATCACGCCTCCAAGCAACAGACTCTCTCTCTCTCTCTCTCTAATCACGCCTCCAAGCAACCAAGTACTCCAAGCAAACACTTCAAATTTCTCTGTCGTCACCTTCTTTGCCCTTCCAATTCTAAGACCCGATCTCCCTCTTGATTTTTTGGCCTTTTTTGCTTGTTCCCCGGAGATTCTTTCCCTTTTTTCTTACGTATAATATTCGTACGTACAAGGAAATGTTTGGGATGTTTCTAGCCGTGCGATGCAACTAAAACTGAAGGCATGACTGGTGCGATGGCATGGATACGACGTTGTTGTGTTGGGGAGGTGAAGACGAGTTAATCATTTTAATATTGATCCAAGATCAATATTAATATTAAATTTACTACTCTTCTGGAGTTGTGATTTTATGGAATTCTTGTAAATAACACAGTTAGTGAAGGGCTTGAGTAGGGCTTCAAAAAATGGAATTAGGGCGCTGAGTAGTTGGATTAAGTTTGGAGGGCGCTGAGTAATTTGAAGTATAATCTGTTCTAAATAGTTGAAGGAAATCGAAGATATTGTCAAATCAAAAGATGAAACTTCAAATAATCCATCAGAGAATTTGATTAATTCTTACCTTACTCATTACCTGCAAATAGATTAGTAGCAATGTGGCGGGAGTGCCTGCAGCCGAAAGGAAAAAAAAAACGCTTCAACCAAATGAAAGGAAAAAAGATCCGCTTCAACCAAATGAAAAGAAAAAAAAACCCAGTATGAAGAAACAAAATTGGAAAGAGAAAATGAAGAACAGAGAATATGAGTATAGGAGAGAAGGTCTTACCCATTACTTGCAAATGAAAGGAATTTTCCTCTTGAAGATGAGAAGGGAAGAGAAGGGAAGACGGAGCAAGGTGGGTCGGCCATGGCTTTCTTGGAGAGAAAGTTGAAGTTTTCTATCTCTTTCTTGGCTGAGCCGATAGATAAAAGGCATCATCTTTAGCCATTTCACAAGATGGGTGGTGCGGATTTAACTGGAGGAAGATATTTTCTTTACCGATCACCTTAATGGTTAGGATTAGGCACAATATTATCAGTAAAAAAAATTTACCGTCATAATATTATCAATAAAATTATTAAATTACATTAATAAAAAATTTAATTTGTTTTAAAAATTTATTCAGTTAAATTTGTCATTCTTTTTTAACTATAAATTTCTATCGAATTAATAAAATTTATTAAGAGCCCGAGACATTGTCGTCTTCAATCATACAGGTCAAAGTCGTATAGTTCAATATTATTCCGAATTTTTTTTATAACTACTAACACATAATTTATTGAATTTCTTTTCTTTCATTATTTTATTCGCTCTAATTTATACTATAATAATTGTTGCAGAGTTATTATCGATGTCTGTAAAGTTTTGCAATTTATAATTGGAATTTTAGTGTAAAATTATATGATTGAAATTTTGACATTGTGCCTAATTTTTTGAGTACAATTTATGTTCTGATATTTTTTATTTGATTACTTATATTGTAAGAGATAAACATTTTTAAATAAATAAACTTATATTTCTCCTCACATTGTAGGATTCAGACGTTTATCTATTTGCTGCTATCTCGGATACTCCATTTCCTTCAGGTTCTAAATTATTTTTTAGCTATTTGGCTTCTACTAAATTTTATTTATTTTGAGATATAATAGTTGCATTTAAATTTTCTGTATTCATTTCCTTATGTCTATAGTTTTATTTTATTCATGTCATTTTTTCATTTACTTATTCTCGATTACTTCGTACACATCGTAATTGGTTTATATACAATTTGTGTTATCACATTATGAACATATTTATAACATTTATTTATTTTCTTATAGACACAAATTTTCCCCATCATTGCTCTTCAACATTCCATTGGAATTTCCTACTATCTGACTAAATCGAATTATTGAAGGATTTATTCTCTTCAATAATGCAATGAAACGTGGTAAGATACATCGATATATGAATAAAAATACATCTAAGTATAACCAAACATTTTCTTCATATTATCTTATATGGATTTCCTATTTGAAATAAATTTGAAG